>CM059191.1:49400303-49608044 GCA_030323885.1 Branchipolynoe longqiensis | reverse complement strand
ATTAGACTGAAACAAAGGGAATGGGTGTGACCCTAAGCAATGCAAACTGAATGAAAAAAGTGGATAACTTCAGTGGTTTTCATGATATGTACATGGTTTTTGTAATAGATTAAAGAGAAGAAAAAGTCCCTTTTAGGGCTGCATCAAAACCTGAGTTTGTGTTACTAATTATTTAATTAACTAATTATTTAAGTAATTAATTAATTAATCTCGACGAGTAGCTAAACCACAAAATATGCCATAACTTCCTTAAATTGCATGATATTTACAATATTTTGGTAATATATTATAAACAAGAAATGGACCATTTTAAGGCTGCATCAAAGCCTGATTTTGTATTATTAAGTAATTAACTAATTAATTGATTAATTAATCCTACTATGCCAGAACTTACTTAATTTTCATTGTTGCGATGCGGCCCGCGATGCGCGGTGCAGTGCGGCCCACGCCAAAGTCGCGCAAATCATGACACTTTCCGTTGCAAAATTAACCACTTTCAAAATATAGTACCTTGTTAATATTTGGTATAATGTGAGAAAAGACATTAATAATCTGGGCCATATATTTTTTATTTATGGCCAAAGTGATTTTGAACTGATTTGAGCATCCACAAATTCTCGATGTCGGACATCCGGGCACTTTTGGGGTTCACGGCGCGCGAAGGATAAAACAAATGCTACTCCCATAGAAACAACATTAGAACTACCCTATCTATCACAGTGATTTCTGCTTTTTGGTGCTTTGAAAGCAAATTTCTCTTGTTTCTATTAAATAGTTCAGATCTTTCTCTATAATTTCATGTTCAGCTTTTTTTTTATCAGCCAATTGGAAGTTCTTGAATTTATTTGGCGAAAATAGTTTTTGAGGCCATGATCTGGTATGGCTAACACTGGCACTGACACTCAGAATATCCCAACTTTCACTATTATCTCTGTTTTTAATACTTTCAGAAAAAAGTGCTCTTAGGTTAAATTAAATACCTCAGATCTTCCTCTTCAATCGCGCATTGAGATATTTTTAATCGATTCGATGAAAGTTTTTTAATTTATTTTACAAAAATAAATGCTCCCCATAGACATAGCATTGCCGCAGCACACATCATGGCGTATTTTACCCTTCGTGGGCTACTTTCCGGTGTCATGGTATAAAACCCCGGCCCGATCGCAGCCCCTGCCGTGAAGACAGTTTACTAAGCATTTATTTTTGTAAAATAAATTTAAAAGCTTTCATTGGATCGATTAAAAATATCTTAATGCGCGATTGAAGAGGAAGATCTGAAGTATTTAATGTAACCTAAGAGCAATTTATGCTGAAAGTATTAAAAACAGAGATAATAGTGAAAGTTGGGATATTCTGAGTGTCAGTGCAATCTTCAAACAGAAAAAGTGAAATATCTCTAAAGCTACACCACTTAGAAACAAGCTGCTTGGTACACATATAGAAAACATATTCGACGGATAGATTATATTAAATTTATATGGTTAGGGTCGTGCATTTCTATTAATCTTTAATAGACACTGGCAGTGTGTATTCGTTCTGCAGCCAAGATGGGCCTGTTTACAAACTCTGCGCATGCGCAGAAGCCACGGCAGGGGCTGCGATCCGGCCGGGGTTTTATACCATGACACCGGGGTTGTGACATCATGCCGACATCGAGAATAAGTGCAAATGTTTAAAATTGTGTCACGATCGAACGAATCAGCAGAAATGCAAAATTCGAAAACTATGATATTCAGAAAGTTTTCCTTTATATCTGGTGATCATGATTCCCAGATCCCCCCACCAGTTAGCCTAAGAGAAGCGATTTGGGTAGAGATGTTGAGAACCGTTCGCGCACTCCCGATCACAGTGATTGGGAACAACACGGCGGCGGCGCAGCGCGTCGATGTCAACATACCTAGTATATAGCAAGTCAAAGGGATCCAACCTGTCATTTTTAACGCTCTAAGTACCCTAACTTAATTTACCAGCCCTCACAATTCACGCTAGAGATGAACACGGATTGTACATTGCATAACATGACTGCTAGTCCGCCGACCAAATGTGACAGCTAGTTGGCGTGTCCGTGAGTTCACTTCAAGTGACACTTGTATTCGTCCCAGAATGGCCACACTCCCACAGTTGTTGACATTGTCGACACAATAAACGGTATGCATACCTTTACACTACTTCACAGCAATTCAAAACAATAAAGTCAATTAAATAACATCGTTACCGAGATACATACCACCAGTCAACTGATGCTGCTCACTTGCATCAAGAACTGTGTTAAAAAAATGCGCGCTTTCAAACATAAACCCGGCAACGGCGGCCATTTTGGAGACGGAGTGAATCGGTTTTGTCTCCAACCTGAAAAGGGAGGCGTCGCCGAGACGTCGCCGAGACGCACCCTGAACGCAAATAGAACAAAAAGCATCGCGGCGACGTCGCCGAGACGTCGCCGAGACGTACCCTGAACGCGGCCCTGTTGTCGTTCAGACTGGCGTGACGTCATGCCCGTCGCCGAGGCGCCTCCGAGACGGAGCCTGAACGCGGCCCTGGTGTGAGTGGGGTTTAAGATGAAGGGAGTGGATACAGAGGATGGTAGCGTGTGAGGGAGAGAGGGAGAGAGGGGAGAGAGGGAGAGGAAAAGAGAGGGAGAGAGAGGAAGACAGAGACGAGGGAGAGAGGCGAAGAGAGAGGGAGAGGGGAAGAGAGGGGGAGAGGAAGGGGAAGAGGGGAGAGAGGGGAAGAGAAGGGAAGAGAGGACGAGACAGAGGGGAAGAGAGAGGGGGGAGAGAGAAAATCAACATTTTGCACTGCGCGTATCGGCAAAATAAATGGTCGTACACCTTTCTTTTGCTCCTGACACCGTTTTCAGCGCATGCACAGTAAGGGAAAGAGAGGGAGAGGGAGAGGGAGAGGGACACCATCTAGAAACAAAAGCCGTTTTCAGTGCATTGCATGCACAGTGAGGGAGAGGGAGAGGGGGGAGAGAGAAAATCGACGTTTTGCACTGCGCATATCAGCAAAATAAATGGTTGTATGCCTTTCTTTTGCTCCTGACACCATTTCAGCACATGCACAGTAAGGAAGGGAGGGAGAGGGATATTAAATTGATAAGGTTAGGGTTCTGAATTTCTATTAATTTTGAATAAAATTGACATTTTGAACTGCACATATCGGCAAAACTCAATGAGTCAATGCATTGTCAATGGCCGTGAGCAATCTTCATATAGAAAAAGTGAAATATCTCTAAAATTACACCACTTAGAAACAAACCGTTAGGAAGACAGATAGAATATATTAAATTTATACGGTTAGGATTCTGAGTTTCTATTAATTTTGAATAAAATTAATGTTATGAACTGCGCGTATCTGCAAACTCAATGCATTGTCAATAGTCATGAGCAATCTTCATACAGAAAAAGTGAGGGGGAGGGAGAGGGAGGGGAGGTAGAGGAGAAGGGGGGGGGGGAGTGGGAGAGAAAATCGACGTTTTGCACTGCACGTATCGCAAAATATATGGTGTACGCCTTTGTTTTACTCCTGATGGTGAGGGGTAGGGAGAGGGGAAGGGGAAGGGAGAGGGAGAGGGGAAGGGGGATAGAAAATCGACGTTTTGCACTGCGCGTATCGGCAAAATAAATGGTCGTACGCCTTTCTTTTTCTCCTGACGGGGAGCGGGGAGGGGGAGGGGGGAGGGGAGAGAGGGAGGGGAGAGGGGGGGGGGGGGAGGGAAGGGGGAGGGGAAGGGGAGGGGGAAGATCAATAACCAAAACTTAGAAATAGAAAACATATGGCTTGAAACTAACTTTCCAAATAAAAAGGATGACTACATAATAGGGGTCATCTATAAACACCCAGGCAGTAGTGTTGAATGCCTCAAACACTTCACTGAACAAATTGAAAACAACATGAAGAAAATTAATTTGGAAAACAAAAAGTGCATAATAACAGGGGACCTAAACATTGATGGACTAAAAATAAAACAGAATAACCATGTCAATAACTTCTTTAGAACAGTACTTGAGCAAAACTTCATCCCCACCATCACATTACGAACCAGAATAGTAGACTACCAAATTTCACTTATTGATCATATACTAATAAATGCCAATGTAATAAAAAGTAATCAGAATATATCCACAGGAAATATTTACTGCGATATCACTGACCATCTACCCAACTTTATAACAATTCAATCTCACAACCCCATTAAAAAACAGGACAGACCCATTATTAGAATATTTGGGGGGGAAAACATGGCTAAATTCAAAGACCTTATTGAAACCTCAGACTGGAAAGAATACTACAAAGCAACCGAAGTAAACAAAGCCCTAACCATCTTCTACCAGATTTATAACACAGCATTTAATGCAGCTTTGCCACTAACAAAACTATCAAGACAAAGAGCAAAAGATAAAAGATGGATCATATCAAGCCTTAAAACTTGTATAGCAGTAAAAGATTGATACTTCAAAACATACAAACTCAACCCAACATCTGAAAACTGAATAAAACACACAAAATATAAGAATATACTAATCACTTGTCTACAATCAACAGAGGAAGGCTACTATAAAGAACTAGTTAGTAATGAGAAGCAAAATCTTTATACCCTCTGGAAAATCTTTGGAGACGTCATCAACCCACATAAAGCAAAAATGAAAAATCAAATTGACAAACTAATCTATAACAATAAAACAATGACAAAAAATGAAGATATCGCCAGCACATTAAATGAACACTTCTGTTCAATTGGTGAAAAACTTGAAGCAAAACACACCAGTAATAGCATAGCACACAAGCAATATCTTAAACACCCAAATTCACATAGTTTTTTTCTTAGTCCCACCAATGAACAAGAAACCCTAGAAGAGATAAAGAAACTAAATCCTAATAAGTCAAGCAGACATGACAATATCTCGCCAAAAATAATCAAAGAGTGTGACACTACTCGCACCATCTATCTCCCACATAATAAACCTATCATTTGAAAATGCTACTGTTCCTGAAAATCTCAAAGTTGCAAAAGTAATACCCATCCATAAGAAAAATGAGAAATACCTAGTTGATAACTACAGGCCAATCAGCCTACTCAGTACCCTAAACAAATTAATGGAAAAACTAATGTACAAAAGAGTTTACCAATTTCTTAACAAATACAAAATATTATACAAATACCAATTTGGATTTAGAGAGAATCACTCAGCAATAATGGCTCTGACTGAAATCTTAGACAATATACTACAAGACCTTGAAAATGGGAAACATGTTGCAGGAGTCTACTTAGACCTGAGCAAAGCATTTGATACTGTAGACCATGACATCTAACTCTCAAAACTTAGGCACAACGGAATTCGAGGCCAGGGACTTAAATGATTTGAGAGTTACCTAAGCAATAGAAAGCAATTTACATACATAAACGGTAAATGATCCAAGCTAAACTCAATCAGCAATGGTGTCCGCCAAGGTTCTGTCCTGGGACCTCTCCTATTTTTGATCTACACAAATGATCAACTGTACAAAACAAGATGTCAAAACAAGGTTATTTGCAGAAAATACCAATGGCTTCATAACCTCAATTTATTGTAAACATACCTTGCAGAGAGTTAAAATAAAAGAATTGAATTGACTTGTGTAGGTGAGACGCTGACACCGGTGTCATGGTATAAAACCCCTGCCCGATCGCAGCCCCTGCCGTGAAGACAGTTGACTAAGCATTTATTTTTGTAAAATAAATTTAAAAACTTTCAGTGGATCGATTAAAAATATCTTAATGCGCGATTGAAGAGGAAGATCTGAACTATTTAATGTAACCTAAGAGCAATTTATGCTGAAAGTATTAAAAACAGAGATAATAGTGAAAGTTGGGATATTCTGAGTGTCAGTGCAATCTTCATACAGAAAAAGTGAAATATCTATGAAACTTACACCACCTAGAAACAAACCCCCTGGAACATATATAGAAAACATATCCAACGAACAGATTATATTAAATTTATATGGTTAGGGTTGTGCATTTCTATTAATCTTTAATAAGACACTGGCAGTGTGTATTCGTTCTGCAGCCCAGCTGAGCTTGTTTACAACCTCTGCGCATGCGCAGAAGCCACGACAGGGGCTGCGATCCGGCAGGGGTTTTATACCATGACACCGGTACGCGCAGTGCAAAACGTCAGTTTTATTCAAAATTAAAAGAAATCCAGAACCCTAACCGTATCAATTTAATATAATCTATTTGGTAAACATGTTTTCTATATGTATTCCAATCAGTTTGTTTCTAGGTGTTGTAATTTTATAGATATTTAACTTTTTCTGTCTGAAGATTGCTCATAGCCATTGAGTTTGCAGTGTGACAGTGTGTTATTATTGTGGTTACTATCGCCACAATGGCCGCACTTCCGGTTTGCGTGACGTCGGTGCATACCTCAGACTCTCAACAGCCGGTGTCATGGTATACAACCCCTGCCTGATCGCAGCCCCTGTCGTGGCTTCTGCGCATGCGCAGAGGTTGTAAACAAGCTCAGCTCGGCTGCAGAACGACTACACACTGCCAGTGTCTATTAAAGATTAATAGAAATGCACAACCCTAACCATATAAATTTAATATAATCTGTTCGTTGGATATGTTTTCTATATATGTTCCAGGGGGTTTGTTTCTAGGTGGTGTATAGTTTCATAGATATTTCACTTTTTCTGTATGAAGATTGCACTGACACTCAGAATATCCCAACTTTCACTATTTAGTCTATTATCTCTGTTTTTAATACTTTCAGCATAAATTGCTCTTAGGTTACATTAAATACTTCAGATCTTCCTCTTCAATCGCGCATTAAGATATTTTTAATCGATCCACTGAAAGTTTTTAAATTTATTTTACAAAAATAAATGCTTAGTCAACTGTCTTCACGACATCGGACAGGCCACAGGGGCTGCGATCAGGCAGGGGTTGTATACCATGACACCGGGACGAGGACTATGAAGTGTGCAAAAATAAATCAACACAAGTGTGCATTGACTATTGTGTGTGTTGTCTATTTTCCATTATAGTCTTAGCGATACCATGCTGAGTTCCATAGTTTATCAGAAAACGTAATAAACAAATATTTGTTTACCTGAGTAAGGGTTCATGTGACTCGGTCGTCACCATCTTGTTCCGCGAAGCACAAGTTTGAGCGGAGAACCAACACTCAGCAGACTATTTAGAAACATGCAGAATACTAAATTACCGACAGTGTTATAAAGGAATTATAATTTTATATTTGCATGTCACATAAATTGAGTTCATTAAACAACTTTCACGTGAAATTTTGTCAGCACCCTGAAAGTGAAACGTAGCCTTCCAGCAGCTGGTCCCTTGGGGTTTAGCTTTGTTTCAACAGAGGTCGCCACTGCGGGCGTTTCTGTGGACGCGCACATATGGCATCTGGCGGACGCAGGAGGTACTGGGATACAACTACAAGCATAAGTATTATTATTAATTCCTTCCATAATAATTAGGCAAGACAAATAGATAACAGACAAGTCAGATTCTTATGGATCAAGCCTATAACTCTGGCTGGCCCTTTAGACCTACCATTAATTTTATTGAACTAAATCGTTGGCGAAATGGGCATTTAGTAGGTGGGTGAGGTGCCACCTGGAGGAAAGGAGGGGCTACAACCTCCAGTAACCCAAAGTAGAAAGGAGCATATCAAAAGGAAAGGTTACAGGAGCAATCGGAATAAGAACAGACGGGATGGCCGAATGAGTTAGAGTGTATGTCTCCCGTGTTGGTAGATCATGGGATCGTGGGTTCGAATCCTGGTCGAGTCAAACCAATGACTTAAAAATTGATACTTGTCGCTTCCTAGCCAGGCGCTCGGCATTACTAGGATAGGGCAAGGAGCAGTGGAATGAGGAAGACCAGTTGTCTGCAACTGAAATTTCCCCTGCTTAAACAACTAATGTACCAACAAAAAAAGATAGAAGAATTACATACATAATAATATTTGTATAAGTACTTTATACCTCACGTAATATTAATAAACGCAGCAATGAGGAAGACTGGGTGAGTGCGTGCTGGTCAGTGTTAGGGCCCCACTTGCATTGGGGTAGGAGTGAGGGGATCAGTTTGCCACAAGCTAAGTTGCCCACTAACACTAGTAATCTATTTAAAGTTGCATAGTCCGATGGTTTCTGCCATTTTTCTGAGATAAATATATTAGATTGATCATTATTATCTACTTTACTTTAGCTTGAAGTAACTTAAATTTTACATGGCTATGCTTTGATATATTTGAAGTGCGAATACATCAAATTAGTTTTGGCAAGCATGCCAAAACTCTCACACCATAGGTTTCTGCAGTAACAGATTCTATTAAATTGACTCAGTATTCCCATAGAATCAAATCTAGATAATTATTTTGGCTTTGAAAATGTACTTCATCGATATGACTCTACTTGGAAATCGTTCTGCTGTCCTTGTGACCCTACTTTTTTTCCCTTTTTTTTTTTTAATCGCATACCTCACCATCGTGTGTCGTCCCTCCGAAGTCACATCCATATATACAGTAAAACCTCTCTAACCAACAACCTCCACAAATTGACCACTCCCCTGTATCAATCGCTATATTTGGGTTCCAAGCAATCGCCCCTACAATACCATTTTAATGATAAAAAAAACATACCTAATGAACCTTTTAAAGTCGGTCCCATGGTCGGTCGATTTAGAGAGGTTTTACTGTACATGCTGCACACATGTTCATGAATTTCACACTTTACAGTGTGGTGGATATTTAACGCTGCATATTGCTTGAATGGTAAAATATTTAAATATGATAAATTATGAATATACCCTAACACTAATGTGTGTGTATTGTTTACTATTTCTCATTTCAGTTATGAATGTCAGTAAATACGACATGCCTTTATACACCCACTGCCTAGGAATCTTTAAAGATCTGGTCACGTGAATTTATCATGTATTACTTACATGAATATTCATATTTAATGAAAGATCACACTCAGAAAGGGCTATTTAATCTCGAACCCAGGAGGTCAGGATTGGCCTGCCTAGCATTATTAGACTCTCAGTACCACCCCCCCCCCCCCCCCCTGACTACTATTATTAGTAGTTTTGTGACATCACACAGGGAAGAGTGTACTAAATTGAGGCCATGACTAAATTAACAATGGTCACCTAATCACTCTCATATTCATCACTTTATTCATAGCTTAACACAATTGAATACAACAATGAAGCGTATATATATAAAGCTTTGTAAATAATTCGTGAACAAATATGCGATGCCAATGCAGTTGTGATGAAAGAATTTTTTAATATATATAACTATTAAAAGATTGACCGTTATTAAAACCAAATCTAACTGATGCACAACCACAGCATATGATTTAACCACCAGTGTACATTACTGCACACTCTATCTTGATGCATATGCCTTGCACTGTGTCAAAGACCCTATAAGTTACACTGTTTTATAGTGTTTTTTTACTATGTTCAGAATGGGGTGTGTATGCTGCACGCAATGCAGCACATTCCACTTCCCCATCACCATGTACAAACCAAATGTGATCGCTCCAATGGCTGGAAGACCAGTGCCTCGGCGCTGACAAAATATGTATTCAGACAAATAAAATACTTAAGGCCCTGTCACATTACGGCGTATGGCGTTAGCGTATGCCGGCGTATGCGATTTTCGACCCATACACTGTCATACGCCGTCATATGCCGTCATATGCTACGCACGAGGTCCCAGCGGCATCGGAAGCGTACGCCCAGCCTATGCCTAACCTATGCCTAACCTATGCCTAACCTATGCCTAACCTACCCCTAGCCTATGGCGGCGTATTCAAAGCGTATCCCGACCTATGCGCGGCGTACTGTGATGAGGTTTGACAGTTGTGATTGACAAGTTCAGCATACGCCCAACCTATGCGTAACCTATGTCGGCGTACCCCTAACCTATGCATAACCTATGCCGGCATATGCATAGCGTACGCCTAGCGTATGAGCAGCGTATGATCCATACACTGCCATACGCTGAAAATTTTGAGCAAGGAAACAGGCTTGTTGGAGGACCGGCGTATGGCGGCGTATTCCGACGTATATGATGTAACGCGCTTAAGCCGGCGTACGCTCCCGCAAAAAAACCCTAATGTGACAGCCCCTTTACCAACAAAAAAATCCCCATACCAGCAGCCTCCGTGACACTGCGCGGCCGCTCTCTCACTCGATGACTCACAAGCGGGTGATGTGTCCGCTTCACGTTTCGGTGACGTCAGAGTGAATGGAGGCGCGGTTAAAAAGACCGCTTCACATATCTGCTGGGTCATTCAGCGCTACACTGGTCCCGCGGACTTCTGTGCAATCCGCGCGGGGGTTACTCATCAGAATGGCGCTTGCCTTTCCGCAATAAACACCGAAACGCGTTGGGTTCGGCGTGTTTTGGCCAAGTAACTATAAAAGTAATGACATAGCAAAGTGCCGTGTGCAGAACCTTCTTCACACGACACTTGTCGACTATATACTTTCACACTTGTGTTGATTTACCAAACTAGGCAGCTGGTTTGGACTGACAAACAGTGGTAAGTTGTTGATTTACGTAAATATCGATTCCTTCTTATTTCTATACTTCAATACTTGAGTCTTCTATCAATTTTTGTATCATGTATATGCCAGCTGGCAATTCTGACCGCTATTTCTCAAACTTGTCGGGCAGAAACGAAAGTTCCTGTATTTTGAGCTATATCGTGTTCTGCAATAAGATGGTCCAGTTAACACTGATGCTGGATTATCATGGTCTTCTACATCGGTTAGTGTTATCTTCTTTTGCTTCCACAGGTTACTTACTGTGTCGTCAATGTGCTTTCTTGCTTGGGTGAATGACACCGTCGCTAGAGCCATATGTCTATGAATATACTATATAGACTAGAGCTAGTAGATGCCAGAACAAATAATGATATATAGTAATATACTTAGGCTTAGCTGTGTGATAAATCAATCAATAGGATACAGCTATAAAGTATAATAGAATAGAAATGGAGACAGTTCTTCAGATGTGGTGGATTGTAGCAACTGTCACTCACTGGCTCCCAAGATATACGTAATGCTTGACCAGTATGCATCCATTCGGGACTTGAAACAGTTCACCGACTCTTCTGCTACGACACTCTCCGGCAAGTCATTCCACAGGTCAACCACCCTAAAGCCGAAAAAGTTGTGTCGCAGGTCCAGTCTGGAGTACCGCTTCCTCAGCTTCAGGGAGTGTCCTCAGGTCCTGATGAGTCTCTGATAAGGGGGCTACCTGTCTTGTAGATACAAGATTCACCCCGTACTGCTGCAGTAGGGGTGCAAACCAGCCTTCTGTAAAAGCTGGCGAAAAAACGGGTCAAAGAAATGAGAGCCTAATTTCACAATGTAAGATGCAATAATTATTCTTTACATATATCTTATTATTTACCCGCTATCTTTGAGTTGAAAAATATAATATAATATCTAGTTTAATAAGATTTAAAAGTGACATCGACGGCGTTCTACGACCGCCATCTTGTCTTTTTTGCATTCTCTCCCATTTCAAACTCTGTACGCCTATATGCATACATATGAACGTAGTTGATACTGGAGCCAAATAAAGGAGTTTGTATAAGGCTGGTCTTCACCCGTGTACTACAAGTACCGGGTGAATCTTTTATCTACCTGTCTTGTAGATACCATGGAGATATTTGAATATTTCAATCATATCCCCCCCAGGCCCCTCTGTAGTACATGCTTGGGATCTTCAAATGACGCGTACGTTGTTCATAGGGTATTTCATCGAATCCATGTACAAGCTTCGTTGCCCTTCTTTGGATCTTCTCAATTGACTCAGCATCTTTCCTTAGAGTGGTGACCACACATTTCCATATTCCAAAAGTGGACGTGCAAGGGATGTGTACAGTCTGCGCACAACATCCTTGTCTAGGTATGTGTACGATCTTCGAATGATGGCCAGTATTCCATTAGCTCTGTTGGCGGCTTCCTGGATGTGGTCGCTGAATGTCAGTTTGTTGTCCACTTTTTTTTGTTGGGTATGAGTAGGCCCTATTTAGTTCTGTCATTAATATTGACATTAGCTTTTAATTTGAGGGGAGTTGAAATTGTTAGATTGTATCGTATGTATTCATACCTACATATAATGCAGCAAAATATCAAGAGACCAGTCCATGAATTAGGCAGTAATGAGAGACCAGTCCATGAATTGGGCAGTGGTTAAAAGTCGGGGATCAGGCAGTGATGTGAAACGGGCAGTGGTGAGACCAGTCCAGGAATCGGGGAGTGGTGAGAGTCTCAGTTGAGAGACCAGACTGAATCAGGGAGTGGCTTAAGACCAGTCTGTAAACCAGGCAGTGATGTGAACCAAGCAGTGGTGAAAGACCAGTCCAGAATCAGGAAGTGGTGAGAGAACAGGAACAATGTTTCTAAAATATTGTTTTTAGCATTCACTGTAGCTCAACCAATGGTTAGATCTTTGGAAAATTTGGCGCACTATTATAGAGTACAATTATGGAATAAATGAATGTTGTCAATGGCAATATTTGATCTATAAGACTATAATTCGAAAACTACATTATGATTGTAACAAGTGAAAGTATTTATAACCAAAACTATTAATTAAAATAAATCTTTGGAAAATTTGACACTATTAGTATTACGTTTGATATATTCTGAAATACAGCAATGCCATAAATATGTTTTCAAACTACTGTGGATAGCAAAGGCCCAAATAGGTTAGTTTCAAAATTCTGTCTGCGGAGCTTTGCACTAACTGTTGTTTGTTGTCTGTTTGTTGTTGTTTTACGTCCTAGCAACATCTAAGGTCATGTCAGGACGGCTTTGCACTAACTAGCTTCACAGTCATAGTAATATTAGTACCATTGGGAAACAAAAAGAGCTATCTACCCATGTCCGATCTTATTAGGTTATGAAATTGTACTTTTTCAGAAGCCAGTTTCAAACTTAAAGAATTATTTAAACTAGAATTAGCCCTAGACGACTTCCTTTACCTAGGTAAATCCATATACAATAAAACCTCTCTAATTCGACCGACCATAGGACCGACTTTAAGTGGTCCATTTAGGTATGTGGTCGGTTTAGAGACCCAAATAAAGCGATCGATATAGGGGAGTGGTCGATCTGTGGAGGGGCCGGTATAGAGAGGTTTTACTGAATATAATATATATATATATATAATATATATATATATATATATATATATATATATATTTATATAATATATGAGCGGAAGCTCAGGAACTTGCACATCAATTTGATCAAGTTGATTCCCAATTTTGTATGATGTGGTACAAGGAAATGCGAGCCAATTAAAAATAGCCTTTTGCTGGAGTTCTTTCGATGTATACCGGTGACAAGTACATATCTACTAATTACTGCCATAACTTAAATGAATTTTTACTTTAATCCAAACTTAATACATCACACTCAGATAGAACCTATTATGATCTTTAACTTCTGTAATTTCATCAACATCAAATACATACAGAAATAGTTAGGAGCATGTAAACAGTGATGAAATATCACACCGAAAGCATTTCATGAGGCTGACGGTACATAGTGAGAGATCTAGTCCATGAATCAAGTAGTGGTGAGAGAACAGTCCATGATTCATGAATCAAGTAGTGGTGAGAGAACAATCCATGAATCAAGTAATGGTGAGAGAACAGTCCATGAATAAAGTAGTGGTGAGAGAACAGTCCATGATTCATGAATAAAGTAGTGGTGAGAGAACAATCCATGAATCAAGTAGTGGTGAGAGAACAGTCCATGAATCAAATAGTGGTGAGAGAACAGTCCATGAATCAAGTAGTGGTGAGAGACCAGTCAGTGAATAAAGCAGTAGTGAGAGACCATCCTGTGAATCAGGTAATGATGAGAGGACAGCTTAAACGGGGCAGTGGTGAGAGACCAGTCTGTGCTACAACTGCCAAGCTAGACAATAAAAACATAATGTAGGTCGGCACGTTATGGTTGACACATTTCAACCATATATAGTGCTGCCCTACTGAGATATTATATGCTCATGTAACTTACACTTCACTTATTCATTTTATCCGGGGACTGGTTGTCACAGTGTCAGGATAAAATGAATAATTCAATTCAATTCAATTCTTTATTTCAGACTCAGGATTATGGTAGTTACATAATTTGGGTCATAGTAGGTAGATATAAAAATTAATGTGAATAGGATATAAGTAATAGTATGAATACTACCATACTAACCAATATCAGAATGTTGGTCTACATACAGTAGTTTGTACCAATGCCTCCATATGGCAGACGTAAATCCATATGGCCGACGTAAACTCTCTTCTATTTTTACAAGTCCCTGTATTATAACATTTTCTGACTTGTCAAGTCTAGTAATAAATTTGAATATTAGATTCCTGATAACAGCCTGGAAGGCTGGCACATCAATATTGGCAAACAGCTGACTAGCACTGTGATACCTAGGTAGCCGGAGTAATAACCTCATAATGTCATTATATGCTACACTCAGTTTTCTAATGCTATACATTCTATAGTTCCACCAAATCTGGGCAGTATACAAGGGAGTACAGAAAGTTCTAAATAAATTTACCTTCACATCAGCTGTACACATATGAAATTTCCTGATGAGCATATTTCCCTGAGCATATAACTTGCGACACTGTCTATTAATATCCATGTCCTCTCTAAAGTCATCAGTCATAAAGTGTCCTATGTACTTGACTTCAGTAGAGATTGACAGTAGAGAATGCCCATCCTACTGAGATATTATATATGTTTGTGTAACTTACACTTCACTTGATCATTTTATCCTGACACAGCCAACCAGTCCTTATCCTTGTCCTCTATGTATATGTTTGTGTAACCTACACTTCATGTGATCATTTTATTCTAGCACTGAGCCACCCAGTCCTTATCTTAATAATGCCTGCCCTACTGATATATTATATATATATGTCAAGCTGTAGGATTTCAGATTTCATGGGAAACACTTTTTGGGTTCCGTGCCTGGTACTCATGGGAACCCATGGGTAACTGTTTTTCGGTTCCGTAAAATTGGTGATGGGTACCCATTCTTGAAACAGTTAATTAAATTTAGTAGGAATATATTTTGAACACACATGTGCAGAAATTTTACATATAGCTTTAATCATCTACAATGTAATGAAGACAACCGTCTGTAGTATTTAATTAAATTTCTTTTAAAAAATTGCCTTGCGTTTTATTAATATCATGGGAAATGAATATGGGAAATATCATGCAAAATACGCCAAGAAAACCCCACTAAGCTGCGCCCCAACGGGATATGTGATATCGCACGGCCCACCAGTTGGGCAGCTCCTTTGAGGTGCCCAGGCCCAGATACCACCAAACCACACACCAAACACATGCCAATCATCCATCGCGTACAGGCCTATAATATGTAAATAGAGTACGCTAGTCTAGAAATAGTGTAGATGAAAAACTATTATGAAGAAAAAGACCCAAAAACTAACATAGTTTACTAATCACAAATAATAACTGTAAGAAACTCAACCCGATAACTGCTCAGCATTGAAAACAAGCCCGATCATTCGAGCTTATATGTTATGAGCTGTGTTCACACATGCATTTTTAAAGCGAATTAGGCAAGCCGAATTATATGAATCGATTTACTGACGCATTCACACACACCTTAGTGTTAACTGGTTCGCGTTCACACAGAGCGCTCTTATTCCGTTTTTAGGCGGAAGTTGATATATGCGCATGCGCATATTCAGCATCAACAATGGCGGACTTCCTTGCGACAGGACTTTTCATGCTATTCACTTCTCGCAATAACAGGAGAACCATCAGGCGGATAGCACGCAGAAGAGCCAATATTGCGGAAATAGTACACGCCTCAAATCGGCGTACAGATCAGTTCCTTCGTATGCAGGCCAACGAGCTGTCAGCATTCCTCTTGCAACTTATGACCTTGGTCAGTTTCCCTCAGGGACCGCAGAGGCAAATTTGGACAAGGGAAAGGTAGGCACACCTAGGCTAGTTATATTCTAGCATGTTTCTTATGTTAGATGTTGGCATGACGTGCTAACCACATAAATTTGCCCTCGGAAGATAAACAAAAACCCTGCGCTATCTTGCGGGAGTCCTTTCTACTATGTGCATCATTTATTCTTGTAAAATACATTAAAAAACTTTCATCGATTCGATTACAAATATTTCCATGCGTGATTGTAGAGGAAGATCTCCGCTTTGTATTGTAAGGTAAAAGCTAATTTCCCTTGACAATTTGAATAAGCGCAAATACTTAAAGTTTGCCTCATCTGAGCCTGTCACTGTAATGAGCATGCGAGATGCGATAATAACATAAAATATCAAATACTGGCAATGCTGCGGCATGCACATTGGGAAACAAACATAGGTAATTGATATTTATTTCCTGTTCCTTTTTGTAGATCCGGGCACTGGTGGGAGCAGATAGTCAATCAGACTTTCGGTGACAGCGACTGGCTGGCCAATTTTCGAATGCGCAGGGCGACCTTTCAACATCTCGTCGCCCAACTTGCAGTCCATATTGGCCGTGCAGACACCCATATGCGCAGGTACTTTTTTTTTCTTTTGTCTCCCTATATATATTTTGCCATGACATATCTATAGCATATTACTTAAGAAAAAAATACTGGCAACAAAATACTTGCTGCCCTTTCTTATATTATTATGATTTCCGTGCCACAAGTCGGTGCGCACGCAAAACTGTGTTGTCAGACTAACCGAGTTGCATTATTCGTGAACGCTATTTACGCATATCGTGACCTACTCGTACCTAAACTAACCACAGGGAAATTGGAAAAAACAGTACTGGTGCAACGAGTTGTTGTGAGCTGTTTGGGGATCTCATGAATTAATCTCTGGATTATATAACATGGCATCCGGTCAAAAACATTACAGAGTACATTTTACACAAATAGGTTTATGTTGCTTAGATTTATTTGGTCTTTTCTTCCAGATGCATAAGCGTCGAAGTGCGCGTCGCTGTGACACTCTGGTTGCTCGCCACTGGCTCTGGCTATCGTGGCGTTGGCCACCTATTCGGAATAGCTAAATCAAGCTGCTGTGAAATTTTCCACGAAACGTGCGCGGCTATTGTCAAGATTCTAATGCCTAAATACATAAAAATGCCCACAGAAGCGCGCTGGCAGGAAATCATCGATGGTTTCGAGGCTAAATTTGGCTTTCCCAATTGTGGTGGAGTTATTGACGGTACACACATTCCTATAATTGCTCCGCAGTTCCACCATACGGACTACCATAACCGCAAAGGTTATTATTCTATCGTCGCCCAAGTTGTTTGTGACCATGAATATCAAGTGCTAAACATTGCTGCAGGGTGGCCTGGGAGGGTTCACGACGCGCGCGTGTTAGCAAATTCTTCCTTGTTCGCTAAAGCTGAGGCTGGTACGCTGCTGCCCGACAAGCCCAAGGATTTAGGTCACGCAACTGTACCTGTTGTCATGCTGGGTGATCCGGCGTATCCGCTCAGGCCTTGGTTAATGAAACCGTTTTCGGACACAGGACGCCTTACCCAAGAACAAACGCTATTCAACTATCGGTTGTCTCGCGCGCGCATGACCATCGAGAACACCTTCGGCCGATGTAAAGCGCGTTGGCGCATTTTGCAGCGGCGCACTGATATCAGAACAGAGGATGTGACCACAGTGATCCTGGCCGCTTTCACTCTGAACAACATTTGTGAAATCCACAAGGAACTCTTCAACGACGACTGGGATGCGGCCACTAATGAGGAACCTCAAAATAGGGCACATGTTATCGATCCAGAGGGAAACGGGTCTGACATCCGACAGGCCTACGTCGATTACTTCAGCTCGTAATATCTATTACTTACATTCATAAAGGCGCTGAACGTGAATTCGAGAGTTCACATGTATGCACCGCTTCAACGTATGCCAGAAGCCTAAACGCAATCTATTCTATTCTTGATACCAGACATTGACAATTTTTAGAAACTGTGTAAAAGCATTTCATCTCATTATAACTAAGCGGACTTCTTTTCTGTGTTTACTATGAAATTCTCTATTATACAAATGTTAGTGATATCTTTCATTTGCGGCCAATGTTGCAGCACATAATACATATGCAATAGTGGGCTACATGCGAAGTACACAATCGGCAAAGCGCCGCTGCAGTGAGCTCTGAAAGAAATATAACAAGACACAAAAGTTGAAAACCAGAGGTAACTGTTTATTATTATGGCAGTGCCAACAAATAAGGTTTCTGCAAACTTTAAGGTAGTTCCATTTTTTGAATTGACAAAGAAACGTTGAAAATGTTTATATTATGTTGTTGTTATTAAATGTTCTAAACTTAATTAAATAGCATATACGTTATTACAGCAGATATAAAGTCTCTGGTAGGGCTTTCACTGATAAACCTAGTAGTGTGGCTGCTGAGGGCCATGAGGCTGGAGGGAGACTAGCAACTGGAGCATTCTCTCCTCGTGCCTTCGCTGTTGGACATTAGCCTCCATCTCACGTTCGTGCCGGCGTTCCTCCATTTCCACCTGTGTTTTCAGGCGTTTGGCCTCCGTTTCGTGGAAGAGGGCGGTGGCCTCCCTCTGAGCTGACACAAACTCTGAAATAACTGATTCCAGCCCATTTTGATTCTTCCCGCGGGTTTTGCGTTTGCGCACAGCTGTAATACAAACGGAAGCAGAAGTGATTATAAAACATTGTTGATATTAGCTAACAACTTTCGCGTCAAGTAAAAAATATGGCACACTGTGCCTAGTTAAATGGTTTAGCTTTTCGAGGAATAACGTATTCTCGGTCCAAGTTGCACGATAATGTTAGCCAACCCGCGCATACGGGAAAATCATATCCATAGAGCTATTTCGCATGCTCTAGAAATTGTTCAAAAGTATGGGATTGTATAGTATATACTAAACCTATCTTACAAATGTGTTCTCCCCAGGGCAAGTCTGTAGTGCGGGGGGGGTAGTTGCGAGCGAAAGAACATAAATTTGTAGCCGTGAATCAGGCGATTAAAAATGAAATGAACAACTGCATCAAATAACAATACTCAGGACAGAAATCTTACTGTAGATCGTCTCGCAGAAAGTGTGGATTTAGCCTTCCTTGCATGTAATAGATTTCTGCTATTTATGTTTGTCGCGGAGTTAGGTTACGGCAGTGAACGTTACGGATATTTGTATAATTGCACATGCGGCGTTGGCCTACTATTACATGGCTTGAATGCTACCAATGGTCGATGGATGACAATATTCCCCTATAAGATAAATAGACTGTAATACGCTGTGAATTGCTTGTATTTATATGTTACGTATTTAAAAACAAAAAATTGTTTCGTTGTCGTTAGGTTAAAAGAAATACAATTCACCTATTAATCGTTTTCAGGCTATTATCATTTTGGCTTTGTATATTTTCGCTGTCACGTTTGCTTGCTTCATATTGTAAGCTTCGCGGTAATTGTCAACTGACCTGCCTGTCTCCGTTCACCCGCCTCGCTTGTTGAGGGACTGTTGACGACGGGTGTATCCGATTGGCTGGGGTGTTCGCTTTCTATTTCGATCTCCACTTCCACCTCCAGCTGGGGATCCACCGCTTCCTGCACTAGCTCGGTACCCTCGTCTGTATATTACAAGTTCCCGCATTGTATATAAAGCAATCAGGCGACAAACATCGTAGCTAGTGGCAAAGGGTGAGAGATTGCGCACTGTCTCGACGCGGAAGTATTGGTTTAACAAGAATTTTCGTTGTGAACGTTAAGCAGTATACGAACGGTGTTTATGGCAAAAGTTACATAAAACGAAAAGCAAGACATGCAATGTTTTTGGGAAGAAAATAACTTGGATTCCTGCATAATATACTAGTGTAAATGTGACAAGTGATGCAAATCCATGTGGACGTAAAATTAACTTAGATTGTATTTAGTTTTCTCTGTATATATGGGTTGTTACAACAAGTTATGTTCCCCGACTTGCCTGTAACATGTACAATTTTTTATTTGTCTTGTCATTGCAATTGTATGTGTGAAAAAAAAAAAGCCTATTACCTCCGTGAAAGGAAACAGCATCACTCTCCAGGTACTGGAGCGGAGCTACCGTTGGCCTTGTTCCCAGGATAGCGTCGAGGGCATCAAAATAACGGAACGTGTGAAGGTCGCGGCCACTTTTGCTGTAAAAGGAAAAACATACAAATAAAGAGGAGTTACTTTGGACAGCATAAACACCCCATCAATATAAAATAGGAAAGAAAAAAAGGGAAATGCAATTTCGGTTCTGTAGTTTCCTCAGCATGGTAACTGCACGTTACCGGTAACGATGGTTACCGTGAAATCCAACAGCCTGACATGTTCATGTAACCTACACCTCACTTGATCATTTTATCCTAACACTGAGCCAACCGGTTCTTATTCTCATCTTACTAATGCCTGTCCTACTGAGATATTATGCTTGTGTAACCACTTCACTTGATCATTTTATCCTGACACTGAGATAACCAGTCCTTGTCCTCGTTTTAATAATGCCCACCGCCAAGCGAGCTAGCGCTACTCTTTTAATCTTTAGTTTGACTTGATTGGAGGTTGGCCGATGATGCTTAATCACACCACGAACGCTGAGTGGGGCCATTTTTGGTGTCATACGAGGTAGTCAGTCGTTCTCTCTTATGGTAGTTGTACTGTTTAACTGGTACTGCTTTAAATTTAGGGCAGTTGGGACAACAAACAATAATATGAATTAAGAATCAAATAGCTCTTTCAAATTAAGTATTCAATCCAAAATAAATTGCAAATTTGGAATTTCTAACTAATAATAAACATACTATTAGGATGGGATAATAGATAATTAACATAGACATAGTCTTTCCAGTATTAATGTTACAGGACTTACCTATCATAGATTAATATACAACTTGCTGCTATGTCTATGCAGCCTCATCTAGTTTAATGTTCGTCCACGATAGGTGTGTCCTGTAACATTGTTGTTTGTTGTTGTTTTAGGTCCTAGCAACATCTAAGGTCATATCAGGACGGGTCCTGTAACTTTAACACAGGCAAATATGTTATTAAGAATATTTACCACTCAGTCCCGGTTAGCCTGGGGCAAGTCAGTCGAGGATGGGAACCTTGGACTTTACATTATTCCTTTTGAATTGCTACTA
The DNA here is from genome assembly GCA_030323885.1 of Branchipolynoe longqiensis. Lineage (NCBI taxonomy): Eukaryota > Metazoa > Annelida > Polychaeta > Phyllodocida > Polynoidae > Branchipolynoe > Branchipolynoe longqiensis. The sequence continues at coordinate 49,586,834 of CM059191.1, read as the reverse complement.
ATATATTTGAGATTTTGTAATAATGATAATCTAAATATAAGTAGATAACAATACCCCCCCTCCCACACACACACACACACACATCCCTTGCATCATATCTACCTCTCATAGGGAGTGTAACGCTTCCTTATAATTTATATGGATAGTCAAGCGAAGTAGTATTTAAGGCGATCATTATTGATGTCAGAAAAGAGACATTGCAATAGAGGATTTGTGTGAAAATAAATTAACATTGACCTCTGTTTGACCTTTAGATGAAAATGGATGAGACTGAAGTAGCAGTGGTGGACGTGGGCGGTATGACTTCTCAGTCATGTATCGAGAACATTGAGAGCAACATAGGAACACAACCGGGGATTCTTGTCGTCAAGGTATGCCATGACAGCTTTGTTGGTGCATTGGTTGGATTGTTATTGTATTTAAATGTTTATAAGAACTAAAACGATAAAAGGATGTGCATGCATAAGGTCAGGTTGCTAAGTGTTTGTGCATGGACCTTATCCACGCAAATAAACTGGAATCAAGATTCAAGAGGCAGCCAAGTAATAACACAAAATGGTTTAAAACATGTGCCCATCGCAGCATTGTTTTACATAGCGTTAAGCACATGGTGTTAGAATGTAATACTTAGATATAGGCCTACGAGTGCCATAGTTTTCCAAATTGGATGGCACTATTATGTGTCATGAATATGTGGAATCAAATCTAAATGGGTTCTTTAGTTTAAAAAAAATTGATATTTTAACTATGCAACTTTAATATATTTTAACAGATATTTTTTCAGATATGTTAATTTGTAATTTTCCTTAAGAATAAAGTAATGCTATTGTAAAGTTGACATGCTGCCTGTGATTCAGATTGATTCTGGTTTGATATCCTCATATCATCAACCTAATGGTGGCTTTATTGTGCTGCCCTATTCGATTACCATGAAACACCTGTGTGATCTAACTGAGTCACATTATCCTGACACTGAGCCAACATTCATTGTCCCATCGTTTTGAACACTGATAGAAGTAACAAGTATCAGTTTAGTAAGTTCTTGGTTTCAACCTACCTGGGATAGATCCCACGACCTGCCGTAAGGGAACCGGACGAACTTTCGGATACTGTTATGTGGATGCTTTAAGTTGAATACAGGTGGCGCCATCAATGGGCTAAATTATCTGGGTGGGTTCAGCTAGATTGGTTCATAGAAATTGAGGCTATAGAATTCTTATCAGCAATATTGATATATAATGTTATCAGTACTTGGGTTATATAGTACCAATGTGTCTTGTCAGACTTCTCATTCTCCTTTTAAAATTATTATTTTTATTTAATTGGTCTCGCGTGTTTCTTCCGATAACAAACCAATTCATTCTTATCTCTACACTCTCAGTTATATCTATTTGTGGTTGTTATTTGCTCTTTAGCATTGTATAACGTTCTATGTTGAGGGTTAAAGGTCAACTTAGCTTTGCCATGTAATACCGACCCACCCACGGGGAGGCTTAAGACTAACGCATGTCGATATATACACATAAACAATACTTTTACTGTGCGTGACATCGACAAAATCCAGCAAACGGAAACGGAAATAGCTCTGTATGGGCGCTGCCATTTGTAAACTCGTACCGAGAAACCGAGAAATCCAGCAAACGGAAACGGAAATCGCTCGTCGAATTTCGGTCCGCAGCAAGCAGGGTGGACGACAGCTATTGGTAACAATTTGGCATAAACATGGGTGCGCAAAGACAATATTAATATTTTATTCCACGGAAACGACGGCCGTATTCGATTATCACGACCGCGACTCGGGTCATCCGAGTTGCTAGAATTTCAAATCGAACACCGCGAGTGGAGTACAAAAATACACGCGCAATCATAAAATACTTTACTGTAGTTATATCGGGGGGTCGGTCCTAAGCATTGCTTATTCATATTATCTCGATAGTTTCAGCAGGATTATTAGCCACAGTGTATGCAACTGTAAGGCTAAGATATGTGAATAATACAAATCAGGAATCGTAGTCTTTGCTTATAATAAAAAAAGGCATAACATATGACGATATTTATTTAATTTAAGAAGAACATGTCAAATATATACACCTCGAAGTTGAAGGAAATAAAAAATAAAAACATCCAAAACACATGTTGAAATGAGAAACACGGAAATAATGTATTAAGTCGACATATAGGAGAGGGATCGTTTACTTGCTCCCGAGACCACAATGGGTCATTACTTAGACACTTATTTAAAGCTGCATAGTCCGATGAAAGTATACATTTTTTTTAAACAAAGCAATTATCTAGATTTCATTCTACATATCCAACTTAGATACTAGTCAACTTATTAAGCATTAGTTGTTGTATAGAAGGGAATACTAAGCCAATTTAATATAAGCTGATACTGCTGAAGCCTATGGTCGCAGATTTTTGCCGTGCTTGCCAAAACTAATTTGACATATTTGCACTTCAAATATCTCAAAAGTTAGCCATTTAAAATAAAAGTTACTTCAAACTAAAGTAACGTAGATTACAACAATCAATCAATCTAATGTAGCCTAGTTATCTCAGAAAATAAGAGAAAATGGCAGAAAATCGAAACCATCGAACTTGGCAACTCATGAGATCTCTACCGGTGACTGTACTAGAGCCAGTATCGGGATGAGCTGCTCAAGGTGGGACTGGGCGTCCCTCTAGACCCCAACTTTAAAGTTGCATGGTCTGCTGGAGCATACTCCCCCCCGCCCCCCCCAAATATCAACACATATATTCACATTTCATCCTACAGCCTACCTCTTAGATACTGATGTTAAAGGGACCAGATATAGGTCGCTGAGACACTACCCATACTCCGACAAATGCTCTCCAAGCATACGTTTGCCAGTTTTCAGTTTATGCAACTACATATGTGGGGGGAGAGTGCTGACATTGGTTGCTTCTGTTGTGTTTTATTTAGTCCAGCAGCACTGACACTTTTAGACAACCATATAGAGAAAGAAAATTTAGAAATTGCAATCTAAAATGATAAATATAAAGTTCAAATGTTTATTTATCAAAACCAGCTACTTTTTGTGTGAATAATTGATTAAATCATGTAGATTAATAGACTTTAAAAGTTGAATTGAGAGCTTTCTGTGGCTGCCATCTTGGTGGTTGCCATGGCTTCCCCTGTGTGTGGGGAACCCCTCTAGGTCATGTGATGAGGGAATCCCACCTATGATGTCATCCATACATCACATACCTCAACTCTCCTCCCACATGTTCAGTGGCATGAACTAAGCAAAGGTATGTTTGGGGAGCTTTTGATGCTGGATTCGTTTGTATCTGGGTGAGGTATAACTGTCGACTTTAACTAATAATTTGGGACACCATAGATGGAATAATTAGTGAATTTATTATTAGACCAGACCTATGCATTATAACTACTTGAGAAAGCCCTAAAGCATGGACGTTGCTACAAAACTAGGCTAATCTTGTGACCTGTCATTGGCCTTGCCTAATTCCAAATACTTCATGTAGGATAGTCAGGTTCCAGGATGCCCCCAGACAGTTATTGGCGCCGTAATGTGTCCAGAGGGGTCCCGCACAGAGGTCTAGACAAATTTCGAGTGTTGTAAGCCGAGTGTAACATGTTCCAGTATTCAGGAATATGCGGGAAAAAGAAAGGGAAGGGGGGCAGTAAAAGTGTGGATGTTTACACAAATTAGATACATAATTTGATGCTATTGTGGTGTCATCAGTGAGAAAAAGGGTTGGGAACCTGGCTACCTACATTACTAGCTCAGCCCAAATGCCACTTACAGAAACAAGCATAGGTAGGTTGGTTGATAAGAGAGCCTGGGTAATCCAATCCTTGAGTACGCTGGTCCAACATGCTGGGTCGTAGCTTCAGCCGAAAGTTGAGGTGTGCCCCTCCCACCCCTATTCTTCCCTATCCTCCCCAACATTTTAAACACACTTTTCACCTGCAAGATATAACTACATGTCTCCCGATGATCACACTTCGTAGGAAGGAGTCTTGCCATACATTTGTTTCTAATTGCGGTTGCAGTGAAATTGTCCTACCAAATATTTTACATACACAAACTATGTGTGTATCCCGCACCTCCCCCCCCCCCCCCCCCCCCCACTTTCCGGTGTTTAGGCTGAATCTGCGATCAGGCGTGCTCAATCCAGAATGGCAGCAATGCATGTTCGTGTCTCATTCTAAGGTGTGATGTTCCTCCTTTTGCAACATCTAAATATTTATGATCGTAATATGAGACTTACAATTCCAGAGGGTCGAATGTAGTGAGCTACACTCACCTATCAGATTAAATGCCTCATACATAGGTAGGCATGACATGATGAGTATGTTTGTTTGTTGAGTAGGGAGCCTGGGTAGTCTAGTTGATAGAAATATCACGCCTTGGGGCAGGAGACACTATCGACCATTCGGTATAGTGACTAAGATATGTGTCCTTCCACCAGTTATCTCAAGGGATTTTCGAGCAGAGGTATGATCTTTATTCGTGGGACGTGCTCTCGGTGGTGGATGGTGGTAGCAGGATTTGCAATCAGATAGCTGATTCCCAGGGCCGCATGTGGATGCTCCTGCTGGGGCCAGTTTGTCAATAGAAAGCCCGGGCCTACACTTTTACCGACCCAAGGGATTTTTAACCTCCTACACCACATAGATATGGTATGAGAGCAACCGGCCTTTGATGACGCTGTAAGTTATACACAGCGGTGGAAATCCAAATTGGCAGAGGTGGGGGGGGGGGGGCACGGGGACTCGAACCACCAACCCTCAGATCAGGCATCCGACCTAGAAAAAAGTCAGACACCCTAACCACTCCGCCACAGAGAACACCAAATGGTAAATGGGGCCAATGTACTTTTCAGTAAGTAATGATCAAAAACAATTATGGAAATAGTAGAGGGGGTATTTTCTTGATAGAACTGGTATTCTTACATTTTGGAGAGATAGATATGAAAAAAATAAGGCCTTGTGTGACATAGTAAAAAAAAACCTACATTTTAATTTTTTTTAAATTGTGTTTTAAAGGCATGAATTTGTGACATGGAGAATTTGGACTTTTCTACAGCCTACTGTAAAGTATGAGTGAACCTACATCTGACCCCATGTAAAGTATGAGTGAACCCACATCTGACACCATGTAAAGTATGAGTGAACCCACATCTGACACCATGTAAAGTATGAGTGAACCCACATCTGACACCATGTAAAGTATGAGTGAACCCACATCTGACACCATGTAAAGTATGAGTGAACCCACATCTGACACTATGTAAATTATGAGTGAACCCACATCTGACACCATGTAAAGTATGAGTGAACCCACATCTGACACCATGTAAAGTATGAGTGAACCCGTTGAGTTGCATAGTAGAACTGACTTTATTATCTGGCCTCACTGCCCAGCTCACCTTCCGTGACCTCTAGCGACCCCTCATGACCTCTCGTGACCCGAGGCTACCTGTCGCTATACATGATACATGCATACATTACTTCTACTAGACTTTGCTTTTGCATAGAATATTACCCGTTAGTCAATGAAATAATAAAAGAAGAGTAAATATTCATTTTGCATGCATATACTTTTTTTAAATATATAATATTCCAGGGTGATTACACTGTTTTTGGACGTAACTGTCATGTCCACTGCTTGTCCCATGCTTGTTAAATTAGGAAATATGTTATCCTGGGAATATCAGAGCTTCAGTAAAAAAAACTGTTGCTATTGTTGCATGTGTAAGGCTATTTTCTGGTACCATCGCTAGTAATATCATTTTTCTAGAAAGCTTTATGACAAATAATTGAAGTTGAAGTTCCATATTAGTTTTGGGTGTCCCCTTCTATTGTGTTACATCCACAACTCAAAATTGGGAAAATATAATCATCCTATGCCGATTTCTTTACAGTGCATTTATATACTTGGGGACCACAATGTAATAATTAATTGTTTCATGCAATAGATTTGATTAAATAATTGATTTGATTAATAAATCCACACCTGGTGAATAATAGGTCCACACTTGGGGCTGGCTACTCAATTAGTTCTTGTTTTTCTCACAAAATGGTAACCTCAAACATCCTTTCCTTCACATTACCAGGATATATATGGATAAGAGTTGGCTACTCAGTGAAAAAATTAGGAAAATACACAATATTCATTTTTGACCCTCATGTCACACTTTGGCCCCATTTACCATGAAAGGACCCATATATACATTGGTTCAGCGTTGACCTCCTATTGTGGCGCCACCTAGTGGATAAACACTGCAAGCAGTTCGCCTGGGCCGCGTTCAGGGTCCGTCTCGGAGGCGCCACGGCGACATCTCAGCGATGCTTTTTGATCTATTTGCGTTCAGGGTCCGTCTCGGCGACGCCTCCCTTTTCAGATAGGAGACAAAAAGCGCCTCGAAAATGGCTGCCGCATGCAGTGGTTTCATCCAATCAGAGCGCAGCATTTCGATTGCAAATGGCCGCCGCCTATGGGGGGCGGCCATTTTCGAGACAAGAAACTGCCTTTGTGGTTCAGACTAGTGTGACGTCACGGGCGCCTCCGAGGCGCCTCCGAGACGGACCCTGAATGCGGCCCTGTTCACTTCTTTAAGTTCTTGTTAGTATTTCTCAATAGGTAGCAATCACTGTAAGCGAACGTGATCCTGCACTGCTATAAGTGACTGAGATGTTTGTTTGTTGTTGTTTTATGTCATAGCAACATCTAAGGTCATATCAGGACGGGTATCTACTTGTGACAGTACACACTCATGGTGATTTCATAGTGCTGCCCCACTGGGAGACCAGGCCACCAGCACCATTACCTGATATCCCACTCAGTCACATTATCCTGACATTGTCATTGAGCCAACCAGTCCTTGCCCTATCATAATAATGCTGAGCTCCTGGCTAGGAAGCAACAAGTATATATTTTTATGTCATTGATTTGATTAGGGTTCAAACCCACAAACCCATGAGTTCGGATCCCCCGATCTCCCAAAACAGGAGCCGGACGCTCAACTCGTTCGACCATCCCATCTGGTGAAGTGACTGAGAGGCAAGGACTGTATAGGACTATTTCCAAGGATACTTTATCCCATCTAAATCCAAACTCTTGATAGGTCCGTCATCGTGCCACCATAGCTTGTTGATACGTTAGTCACCATAGCAACAGCTCTCTCAGTGTTTTCTAAATATATGCTCTGACTTGATAGGTATGTTTAAAAATTTTTTTTTATTGAGGCTGTATTTATACTGTCCATAGCATATAAGCCCGGGTACCCAGGCTTGTTTTCAATGCTGGCCAGTTGTAGTGTTGGTGTTATCTTACCACACAGTAGCTGCTGATAAGGTATTTGATTGCCTGCATTTCAGTAGCAGATAGATAATTGCTTGGTATGGTTAGTAGCCTATGTTAGTTTTTAAAAAGATTTCTTGGCATATATGTATTATTTTATTTTGTTCTACTCTTATTACTAGACTAACCTCCTCCTATTTACATATCATAGGCTTGTACGTAGCTGTGTGGTGTGTTATCTGGCTACTTTTGGCATGGTTACCTTCCATTGGGTGTCCCGCTGGTGGGCCGTGCCATATCACATGCCCCTTTGCAGTGCAGCTTAGTGGGGGTTTCCTAGCCTTATTTTGCACAGATATTTTTTTGTAAGTTTTTAGGTCAGGAAGCATTATGTGTAAGCATTGGCTATGAAGCAATTTTATGTGACCTGTAAAGTAGGCTACCTACCATGAATAAGAAGAGAGGGAGAGGGGGGGGGGGTCTAGGTTATTAATTGGCAACCGACCGGTTTGTCCTGCCAGTGGGCATCTGATTTGCTGGGAACTCGGCCTGGTGAATAATGGGGTTTGGTCCAAGGTTCACTTGACATGTTTTATTAAAGGGGATTTTAGCTGATAACTTGGTGAGGAGCGGATTTAATTTTAAATTATATTGTTTAAATAAATAATAAATATAGAACTGACTTCCTCGACCACCAGGTCACCTTTCGTGTGCATTCGACACTGCTTCTGGCAGCTCCTACGTCATGTCATTCATGCTGAGTGCGTGGAATACAATTTAAGATTTAAAATTATAAAATGTCGAAGCTAATTATTGCTTCTGTAGCCTCCGGAATGACTGCTTAGTGAAGCCGAAGCTCGAAGCTGTACATGTGCTTAGTCCATGTACTTGATTAAAGTCGCATAGTCTGATGGTTATCAGAAAGGCCATGTGATGTGTAGTAATATAGATAGTCTGGTCCCCTACTCTTTGCCTACTGATGGCACCACAATATCATCAACTTATATATGTCTAATTTGTGTAAATATCAACACTTTTACTTTGCACTTATTTACTCCACCCCTCGTAAGTCCCCCGTGTTCCTGATTGTTGCAATATGTTACACTTTGTTTAGAACAGTCGATCTTTGTGCAGGACTCCTAGACCCACTACTGCACCACACAATATTCAGGGGGCATCCTGGAACCTAACTACCCTATAGGTGGTACTTGGAATTAGAACAAGGCCAATGACAGGTCGCAAGATTAGCCTAGTGTTGTAGTCGAGTCCCTGCTTTAGGGATTTCTCAAATATTTTTTTTTTTTAAATATTTTTTTATTGAGGCTGTATTTATACTGTCCATAGCATGTAAGCCCGGGTACCCAGGCTTGTTTTCAATGCTGGTCAGCTGTAGTGTTGGTTTTGTCTTACCAAACATTAGCTGCTGATGAGTTATTTGATTGCCTGCATTTCAGTAACAGATAGATAGTTTGTTGGTATGCTTAGTAGCCTATGTTAGTTTTTTTGGGGCCCTCTTGGCATTGTATTTTTGTTCTATTCTTATTACTATGTTAGTTGTTTTCTTAAGTTTCTATGTTAGTGTTTTGGGGTTTTCTTGGGAAGAGTTTTCCACTTTTTTTCTACTTAATTCTATACTAGCCTATTGTATTTATATGTCCATAGGCTTGTACGTAATAGGTGGTTGAGTTATGTTTGTTTGGATTTGATTTGATTTATATTGTTGTTGGACATGTTATCTGGCTTTTATATTTCCGGTTTTCCCACCCTGGGCTGTCCAGTTGTGCAAAGACCTGCTGTAATAAACACACTAATTATTCCTTCTACACTGCCTCAAATTATTAGTTAATCCACCAAAGTTTGTTTTATTTAAAGACACCTGTAGAGCACAGTGAATTTTATCGTTGGCTATTGGATGTCAAACATATGGTCATTCTGACATATTTATTTGGAGGAAACCCGCTGCCGCCACATAGGCTATGCTTTCCAATAAGCAGCAAGGGTTCTTTTATATGCACTTTCCCACAGACAGAGCAGCACACATCACAGCCTTTGGTGAACCAGTTGTGGACCAATGGTTGTTAATGCACCGAAATCTAAGTATTAGATTTATCGGATGAAAACTTATCTCGACAATTCAACTTTAATTCACTACAAAGATATAATACGACCTGCTGAACGACCCATTGACTTCACCCTCTCTCGTGCCTGCTCCCTCCCTGCATGTCCGCCCCCCTGCCCATGGACCCCTCCGCCCCCCATCCACATTTGACAAACAACTATTATAACTCAATGACTCAAAACCCACTACCACTACTCGAGACCCATTACCACCACTGAATAACTACATCTTCAACCAGCAATGCACACAATATAAACCACTATGCATGCACAACATGGCACTATTAAAATACTAACCGTTATTAAAACCAAATCTAACTGATATACAAACACAGCATATGATTTACCCACTAGTGTAAATTACTGCACACTCTATCCTAATGCATATACCTTGCACTATGTTGAGTACCTATGCTGTACACTATGCAGCATAGGCTGCTCCCCCACTTTGTTTTTATGTTCGGAATGGGTTGTGCTGCACACAATGCAACACATTCCACTTCCACTATGTACAGATCAAATGAGATCACTCCAACGGCTGGAAGACCAGTGCCCCGGTGCTGACAAAATATGTATTCAGATGAATATAAATATTTACCAAAAGAAAATGCAGTGGGAAAGTCAGTTTCTGGATGGATACCAAATGGGCAATCAAGATTATGGGCTAAAGAGCTTTCCACAACATTTTTTCAAATATATATATGATGTGTAAGTGAGAATTAGTATAAAATGTTCACTTATTTACATTCATATAATGCAGTGTGCATGAATTATATTATATGTAGATACGTTTTTAAAATATATATTTTTTAAAAGACAGTCGGTAGTTTAGCCAGGCCGGGCATGCAAATTAAATTAGTGCCAAGTGTGTTAACTATGAGAGTAGTGACAGGAAATCCTTACATGATATCAAATAGTCGCCTGCACATGTGCATAGTCTAGGTTGGGCATGTGTGTAGTCACATGCACAGGTGATCTCCCCGGGCCTGGCTCTGATATATAGTGATAGCGACATCTATTGTTAGCAATCTGAAGGGCAAGAGCAGGTGTGGGTCATCCTATTGATCCTGCTCAGTGAACACATTTGCAGTTTGGGCTATTTTCCATTCCAACCCGTGGTCCACAACTGGTTCATCAAAGGTTGTGGTATGTGCTGTGCTGTCTCTGGGAAAGTGCATATAAAAGACCCCTTGCTGCTTATCGGAAAGAGTAGCCTATGTGCCAACAGTGGGTTTCCTCCAAAGAAATATGTCAGAATGACCATATGTTTGACATTCAATAGCTGATGATAAAAATCAATGTGCTCTAAAGGCGTCATTAAATAAAACAAACTTTCCTGAAGGGCAAGAGCATGAACTGCAATGTCGTCTGCTCTCACTAAATATCGTCTGTCCTTATTAAATGCTGTATTCTCTGGGTAATTAATTACATGCTAATGTGACCTGATTATGTATTCTGTGGTAGAGATTGTGCCCTGCCGTAAAAAAGTTAAAAATGAGTGTCATCTCCACTGAAACCGGAGGGCGGCCAATCGAGTAATAAGAGGGAGCATCGGGAACCAGCCGTGGGGAAGAAGGGGATGTTCACATATTAGAATAGTCCAATTTATTTGAGGCGATATAGCATTACACTATTACAGTTAAACAAAATTAAAAATCATATTTAAAAAATCATATAAAAAAGAATCAGGTGAATAGTAGTAAGGCAACAACAAAAAAAGATCGTCCCCGCCCCTGCCTGAAAAATCTGCCGCCCTTGAATTTTATTTTAAACTGTTAAAAATGCGAACCCAGTAGTTTGAATCCCACCACTTACCAGAACGGGAGGCGGACAATCAACTCATTCGGCCATTTTACGTCTCCGTCAAAATATAAAATAAAAATAAAAACGCCCGACCGACCAACCCGGATTTTTAATTTCAAAAGGATTTCCATCATGTATTTTTATTCCTTATCTGGAAGCCGTGTCATTTGTAACACCACATGGCAGGAATTATATTGTGGGGAGGCTACTGTTATTATTTAAATATGTTTGAAAATGTAGATGCCTATTCTGTGTTGAAAAGCCTTTTAACCCGTGCTCACATTATTCAGGTAGGCTGGGACTAGTAGGAGTGACCACATTCAAATTTTGAATCGGCCGGTAACAGTAGTCTGGAGACGATCTTAAAGCTAAGATTCCTTACACGTGGTATGCGGCATGCGGTATGTGAATGGGATGATTCCTTTCATGCGGCATGCGGCCGTCCGTCTCACATGGGGGTTCCTACCTTTATAATTGCCAAAGTAACTATTCCTATTTCTGTGGATCTGGTAGCATTTTTACCTATCCCATAACTGTCCGTCTCCTGGTGTCGATATATATATATTTTACCTCGGTATACAGCCTCAGGCTAGCGTCAGGCTAGGGAGAAGGAAGCACGTGAGGTACCAGCAATTAGCATATACAACTCACGACTGGATTACGTGTCGTTGGGTTGCTCCGGCAAATTTAGTCTACATACAAGCTAATACGCAGTAAGTATCATAAAAACTGTGGTTAGCTTAATCATGATGCATTAGAGCATCATTATGGAAAGTTTAGACTTTCTTTGGTCCATTTTGGACGAGTTATTTGGTTATAAAAAACCAAGGATAGAATTCCTTCTCGAAGGATTGAAACCGATCATTAGCGGTTCTGTCAACACCCGAGTCACCGTGTGATTATGGGTAGAGATGTGGGCTCTGCCTCGTCTCCTGTGGAAATTCTCTCGTACTCTAATAGAGAGTAATGTTGGAGATGCTCCTGGGTTTCTTTTATAGACTCCCCACAAACTTTTTCAGGCGTTTCTCCGAGTTTCGTAGCATTTTCTCCAACTTGTTGACGTAGTAGTCACAGGTGGGAGAAGTGTGCGGAACAGAGGGATGGGCGGGCCGATACACTGGTCCCGACCCCGCGTAAGGTTTGGGCTTGACCCACAACCCACGCACAAATTTAGCTTATTACGCCTGTGTTATAACGGTATAAACACGTTCTCTAACACCAATAGATGTCCAAATGAGTTTGAAACAACCATATTGTGACATATATATATACCGGGACTGACCAAAAATCTTTGTTTCAGCTCCCGATGGCCACGAAGCGGAGTAAGCGCGGTGCAGCAGCAGCCGAGGGGCGTGTTCCGAGTGGAGGGGACGAGGAGTACGACTCCTCACCCGTGTTGTCGGCAGGGCCTTCGACACAGCCCGGGGCGCATATTCTCTCCGAGGAGGACATAGTGCCTGACGGCGCCGCGGCTCAAAATTGGGAGACGCGGTTTGCGGCGATGGAGAGTCATATAATGGCTCTCAAACCACCGGTGTCTCGTAAACGGCGAATGCCGAGTGTTCAAGAGGAGTCTTCTTTGGAGGATTTCTCGGAGACAGACTCAGAGATGGAGCTTAGGGCTCCTCCTCCTTCTCCTAAACGGAGGAAGAAGAAGAAACATATCGTTTCTTCTGGTGATGATTTCACCAAAGGAAAGGGGGAGGACGGGACTTCGCAAAAAGCGCAAGACCAAGTCCAAGAAGAAGAAGAAGAAGAGGAAAGATTCTTCTTCTTCCGACTCGTCCACGGATTCCACTTCCACGGAAGCGGACTCAGACACGCGATATGAAGGTGTCTATGCTGCCATTGGGGGTAAAGTGGCTAAGAAAGTGGAGAAGCCAAGGGCTAAGCGTGTGAAAACCACTACGCTTATGCGTGAGAACATTAATGGCCATTTCCACACGTTTAAACCGGCGGAGATTATTTCTAAGTTATCAGATGAGTTAACAGGCATTAAAGGTGTTCCCAACTCCATCATTAAAGAGATGGATCGAGATGTCAATATGACAGAGGACCGTAAGAGATTTGAGGGTGTCTTGCACACAGTGCATAAGGCGGTGCTTGGTACGCTAACAGCTATTGCTCCTGTAGCAAACAGAATGCAACGAGAAAATAAGTTCTCGTCTTTGGCTAAGACGATGGACAAAGGCATTGCATTGTTGGCGGCGGCAGGTAATTACCTGTCGTATCGAAGATATGAAAATGTCTTCAAGTCGGTTTGCACGGATGCTGGCAAAGAAGTGGCTCGCTCAAAGAAGGTTACCGATAATGATGGGAAAGAGTTTACGCTCTTTCTTGCTCCAGAGCCGATTAAAGGGAAACCTTTAGATAACACGAAGATGTTTGGCGGTCAACTACAATACCTCTATAAAGAGGTAGAAACTGCAGCCAAGAGTGGCAAAAACATGGATGGTAAGAAGAAACAGGAAACTCCCGTTTCAAAAGGTCCACTGAGGGGATTTTTCGTCCACGGCGGTTCACGCATGGGAACCAGACCCGGGCTCAAACTTCGGACAAGCTTTTCGGGGCCGGGGCCGCTCGGTCAGGCTGACCGACAACACTGCACGGCCACTGGGCCGAGGGTTCAACTCGCCGAGACCCTTCCCCAGGGGCGGGTCCAAGTAGAGGTTGAAACACAAACGTTACAAGTCCTTCCAGCCTCTAAAACCACACAACCTGTAAGCAACTTTGTGGCTGGTAATATTAATAATCATATTTCTGAGTGGCACAAAATTACTAGTGACCAAGAAATTTTACAAATAGTTAGGGGTGTTCACATTCCCTTCACACAAATTCCGGTACAAGGCAGGATACCTTTTCCTTATAACATTGACCCGGTTGAACGAGAGGCACTAACTAAACAGGTACAAAAATTCTTTGAGAAAGGAATTATACAAAAAGTGACATACTGTTCAGGAGAGTTTATTTCAAACATCTTCTCGAGACCAAAGCCTAATGGCGAGGTTCGAATGATCCTGGATTTAACAATCCTTAATAAAAATGGTTGAATATCGACATTTTAAAATGTTCTCGCTAGATATGGCACGAGATCTGATTACGCCAGATGCGTGGATGGCTAGTGTTGATTTACAAGATGCATATTATACGCTTCCCATAAGGGAAAAAGACCGGAAATTTCTTCGGTTTCTTTGGGATAACGAACTCTATGAGTTTACCTGCATGCCGAATGGTTTAGCTTGTGCCCCTCGTTTATTCACTAAACTGATTAAACCTGTTTTCTCAGTAATGGCGCGGAAGGGTCATATAATGTTTCCATACATAGATGATTCCTTTATTATAGCATCAACACAAATTGATTGTGTGAATGCAGTTTTGGATTTATGTGCATTATTTACTAAATTGGGGTTTTATGTACATCCACAAAAGTCAGTGTTTAAACCAACAAAACAACTCAAATGTTTAGGGTTTATTCTGGATACACAGTCTCTTACAGTGTCGATAACATAACAAAAACTAATTAAGTTTATGAATACAGCGACCCAGCTTATTAAGTTACCAAAACCTAAAATTAGACAGGTCGCAGTCCTTATTGGGATAATGATATCGTATGCACCCGCTATTCTATACGGGAAGGCCCATATTAAATCTCTAGAAATAGATAAAAATTTTCGTTAACACAACTAAAGGGAATTTTTGAGCGAAAGATGTTTATTTCGCAAGAAGGGCTACAGGTATATTGCAATGGGTGGATGCAACACGTAGCAAGTTCACCAAATCCATCCGCATGGCGTGGCGGAACCTAATACGTTAATTACTACTGAAGCTTCGATAGAAGGTTGGGGAGCTCATCGAAGATGGGGTCACAACAGGAGGTAGAAGGCTTGATGATGAAAAATCAGACCATATTAATGCGCTAGAATTGCGTGCTATTTATCTGGGCTTATTATTTAGTAAAGATACCATTAATCAACAAGTTAAGAATACTAACTGAATATACTACTGCCATGGCATATATTCGTAACATGGGTGGAACCAAATCAAACCTTGCAATCAGTTGTCTAAACTGATTTGGAACTGGGCACAGGCTCAACAAGTCTGGCTGACTGTAGCGCATATTCCAGGGTCACAAAATACACTTGCAGACTATAAAAGTAGAAATTTCCATGACCATTTAGAATGGTCTCTCTCTACACCTTTGTTTAACTTCATTTGTGAAAAATGGGGTACACCTAAAGTTGACTTGTTTGCATCACGAAATAATAACAAATTACCTTGTTATGTTTCTTGGCATCCTGAACCGGAGGCTTGGAACGTAGATGCATTTGCTATTATCTGGGAAAATAATTATTTTTATATTTTCCCACCGTTTAGCATTATCAGCCGAGTTGTCAGGAAAATCGGTTTGGAAAGGACACATGCTATACTGGTGGTGCCCGATTGGGACACGCAACCTTGGCTGCCAGCAGTTTCACAACTGGCAAAAGAACATATACGATTCCCAAGAAAACTCGGGAATCTGACACACCACGGACCGCTAGTGGTTCACGGCGACGTGTCAACGACGCCCCTATTGGCATTCCTTTTCTAAGGAACCAGCTGCAGCAATTTGGATTGGACAAAATTACTGAGAATAGGATAGTAGCTGATGCCTGGAGGCCAGGAACTGTCAAAATGTACACATCCTATTTAAAGAAATGGGGTGTACATTGTTTGTTAATGAAAGTTAAGCCAACAAATCCAACAATTTCACAAGTAGCTCGTTTTCTTCGTTCTCTAGAGGATGAAGGACTATCCTTTGGGTCGATCAATGCGGCAAGATGTGCGTTATCAATCATATTACCGAGAATTGATGGCGAAACAGTTGGAAAACATTATGTTCTTTGTTATCTACTTCGTTCAATTTATCAAAGGAATCCTCCAAAACCAAAGTATAGTCGGTTTTGGGATGTGTCTATAGTATTTAAGTTGTTTCAGGCTTGGCCTCACAACTCGTGGTTAGATATAAAACAATTAGGTTTTAAGGTCGCGGTCCTGTTATTATTAGTAACCGGACACAGAGGACAGACGATTGTTGCTTTGTCTTTAACTGGATTAGAAATAGACAAGAAACAAGCTACGTTTGATTTAGCACAATTGCTTAAATCGAACACGTTAGGTGACCCTTTATCTACGGTTCACTTAGACTGTTTTCCGAGTGATCGGAAATTATGTGTTGTGTCAGCCATACGGGCTTATATATCTAAGACAAAGGATTTACGTGCATCACAACAACTATTAGTGAGCTTTATAAAGCCACATAAAGCAATTTCACGAGACACCCTTGCCAGATGGACAATTACGGTGTTGAAATTGGCTGGAGTGGATACGAGCAAATACTCATCCCACTCAACTAGAGGTGCCATGGTCTCCAAGGCACGGTTGCTAGGTATTTCTGTGAAAAGAATACTAGCGCATGCAGGCTGGAAGACGGCTAAGTCGTTTGCAAAACATTACAACAAGCGACTAGAAAAGCCTACCGGCATTGCAAAGCGCCTGCTCGCCAACTAACAAGAATAGGTGAGAACAAAAACGTTGAATATTATATAAGAATGGATGATATTAAGGATAAAAATGAATTATGTAAAGGTCTCCCTAGCCTGAGGCTAGCCTGAGGCTGTATACCGAGGTAAAATAGTATAGTTATACGAATCTTACCTGGGTATAGATGATGGATAACTGTTGTTTTCCCGAGGTAGAAGCCTCGGGTAGACGTGGGCTAGGGCCCACCCACCACGCCCTGCCACGTCTATCCCGTTGGTGTACCGTTACGGGAAAATCATAGTATCCATTGTATTGAAAGATCATTTTTATCCTGAATAAGTAGGTTAAAATTGCTGGTACCTCACGTGCTTCCTTCTCCCTAGCCCACGTCTACCCGAGGCTTATACCTCGGGAAAACAACAGTTATCCATCATCTATACCCAGGTAAGATTCGTATAACTATACTATATATATATATATATATATATTAATATATATATATATATATTATATTATTTTACCTCGGTATACAGCCTCAGGGTAGCCTCAGGCTAGGGAGAAGGAAGCAGGAAGCACATCTGGGTCCAGCAATTAGCATAAACAACTCATGACTGGATTACGTTCGTTGAGTTGCTCTGGCAAATTTAGTCTACAAACAAGCTAATACGCAGTAAGTATATTAATAACTGTGGTTAGCTTACTTATGATGCATTATAGCATCAAATTGGAAAGTTCAGAACTTTCTTTGGTCCATTTTGGACTAGTTTAATCAGTTTAAAAAAACCAAGGATAGAACGCTCTAGATTCCTTTGTCTAACGAATGAAACCGATACTTAGTGGTTCTATCAACACCCGTGTGACATGGGTAGAGATGTGGACTCTGCCTCATCTCCTGTGGAAATTCTCTCGGACTCTAATAGAGAGTGTTGTTGGAGATGATCCTGGGTTTCTTTTATAGACTCCCCACAACTTTATTCAGGCGTTTCTCCGAGTTTCGTAGCATTTTCTCCAACTTGCTGGCGCAGTAGTCGCAGGAGGGAGAAGTGTGCGGAACAGAGGGATGGGTGAGTCGATACACTGGTCCCGACCCCGCGTTAGATTTGGGCTTGACCCACAATCTACGCCAAAAATTTAGCTTATTACGCCTGGGTTAGAACGGTATGAACACGTTCTCACCACTAGATGTCCAATTAAGTTATAAACAACAAGATTGTGACGTTTAGAAATACCGGGACTGACCAATACTATTGTTTCAGATCCCGATGGCCATGAAGCGGAGTAGGAGAGTTGCAGCGGCAGCTGAGGGACGCGCTCCGAGAGGCTCAGACGAGGAGTATGACTCCTCACCAGTGTTGTCGGCCATGCCCTCACCACAGCCCGGGGCGCACATCCTCTCCGATGCGGAAGAGGAGACACGGCCTTCGGGCCCGACAGCTCCGGATTGGGAGGCTCAGTGGGCTGCTATGGAGAGTCACATTCTGTCTCTACAACCACCTGCGTCTCGGAAACGGCCTATGCCTGGTTTCCACGACGAGTCTGACTGGGAAGATTTCTCGGAAACAGACTCAGCGATTGAGCCTAAGGCTGCTCCTCCTCCTCCTAAACGGAGGAAGAAGAAGAAACAAGTGAGTTCATCGGGTGATGACTTCACCAAAGAGAGAAACAAGACGGGACTGCGCAAAAAGCGCAAGCCCAAGTCGAAGAAAAAGAAGAAGAAGGATTCTTCCTCCGGTTCTTCGCCAGATTCCACATCAACGGAATCTGACTCAGACACACAATACGAAGGGGTCTATGCTGCCATTGGTGGCAAAGTGGCTAAGAAGGTTGAGAAACCTAAAGCCAAGTGGGTGAAAACCACCACGCTTATGCGCGAGACCATTAATGGTCATTTCCACACTTTCAAACCTGCGGAAATCATCTCCAAGCTAGGAGATGAACTGACTGGCATAAAAGGCGTCCCCAACTCCATCATCAAAGAAATGGATAGGGACGTAAATATGACCGAGGACCGTAAGAGATTTGAAGGCGTATTGCACCCAGTGTATAAAGCGGTTCTCAGTACTCTGACTGCCATTACTCCAGTGGCGAATAGGATGCAGAGGGAGAACAAGTTCTCGTCCTTGGCCAAGACCATGTACAAAGGCATCGCTATGCTCACGGCGGCAGGAAATTACCTGTCTTATAGAAGGTACGAAAACGTCTTCAAGTCGGTATGCACAGACGCCGGTAAAGAGGTGGCCCGCTCAAAGAAGGTCACAGATAATGATGGGAAAGAGTATACGCTCTTTCTGGCCCCAGAACCAATCAAAGGGAAACCTTTAGATAAAACCAAAATGTTCGGGGGTCAGCTCCAGTACCTCTTTAAAGAGGTGGAAACCGTAGCCAAGAGTGGCAAAAACATGGACAGGAGAAAGAAGCCAGAAGCTCCATGCTTCAAAAGATCCCGCGGGGATTTTCGCCCACGACATCTGGTCAGAGGAACCAGACCGGGCTCGAGCTTCAGCCAGTCTTTCCGGGGCCGGGGCACCCGGCCAGGCTGGACCGACAACACCACACGGCCGATCGGCCGAGGCTTCAACTCCCAGCACCCCTTCCCCAGGGGCAGGTCCAAGTAGAGGCCCAAACACAGACATTACAAGTCCCCGCGGCCTCTAAAACCACACAAACTGTAAGCAACTTTGTGGCTGGCAATATTAATAACCATGTTCTTGAATTTTTTTAAATAGTTAATGGTGTTCAAATTCCCTTCATAGACATTCCGGTACAAGGGAGAGTTCCTTTTCCCTATCAAATTGAACCACTTGAACGAGAGGCACTAACTGAACAGGTACAACAACTTTTTGATAAAGGAATTATACAAAAAGTAACACACTGCCCAGGAGAGTTTATCTCAAACATCTTCTCGAGACCAAAACCTAACGGTGACGTTCGAATGATCCTGGATTTAACAACCCTTAACAAGATGATTGAATATCGACATTTTAAAATGTTCTCTTTAGATACAGCACAAGATCTGATTACACCAGATGCGTGGATGGCTAGTGTTGACTTACAAGATGCATATTACACGGTTCCCATAGCGGAACAACACCGGAAATTTCTCCGCTTTCTTTGGGATGACCAACTCTATGAGTTTACCTGCATGCCAAATGGCTTAGCTTGTGCCCTTCGTTTGTTCACTAAACTGCTAAAGCCTGTTTTCTCAGTCATGGCTCGGAATGGTCACATAATGTTTCCTTACATAGATGATTCTTTTATAATGGCGTCAACACAAATTGATTGTGTAAACGCAGTTATGGATTTATGTGCATTGCTCACTAAATTAGGTTTTTATGTACATCCACATAAGTCAGTGCTTAAACCAACAAAGCAACTAAAATATTTAGGGTTTATTCTTGATACACAATCCCTAACAGTGTCGATAACAGAACAGAAACTAAATAAGTTTATGACCACAGCGACCCAGCTTCTTAAGTTACCGAAACCTAAGATTAGACAGGTCGCATTCCTTATCGGAATAATGATATCTTATGCACCCGCTATTCTATACGGGAAAGCCCATATTAAATCTCTAGAAATAGATAAAAATTTAGCGTAAGCAAGAACTAAAGAATTTTGAACGAAAGATGTTTATTTCCGAAGAAGGTTTACAGGATATTGGATGGTGGATGCAACATATAGCAAATTCACCCAATCCAATCCGCATGGCGGAACCAAATACAGTAATTACCACTGATGCTTCTCTAGAAGGTTGGTGAGCCCATCAAGATGGGATAGCGACAGGAGGTAGATGGCTAGACGATAAAAGGGTAGACCACATTAATGCGCTAGAATTGCGTGCCATTTATTTGGGATTACGTAGCTTAGTGAAGGTACCTAAATCACAAGTTAGAATACTAACTGATAACACTACTGCTATGGCATATATCCGTAATATGGGCGGAACAAAATCGAAGCCTTGCAATTAGTTAGCAAAACTGATTTGGAACTGGGCACAGGCCCAACAAGTCTGGCTGACTGTAGCGCATATCCCAGGGTCACAAAATACACTTGCAGACCATAAGAGTAGAAAATTCCATGACCATTTAGAATGGTCCCTCTCTGCACCCCTGTTTAACTTAATTTGTGAAAAATGGGGTACAACTGAAGTTGACTTGTTTGCATCACAAAATAATAATAAGGTACCCTGCTATGTTTCTTGGCATCCTGAACCGGATGCTTGGAAAGTTGATGCATTTGCTATTACCTGGGTAGATAATTATTTCTATATTTT
Organism: Branchipolynoe longqiensis; assembly: GCA_030323885.1. Classification (NCBI taxonomy): domain Eukaryota; kingdom Metazoa; phylum Annelida; class Polychaeta; order Phyllodocida; family Polynoidae; genus Branchipolynoe; species Branchipolynoe longqiensis. The sequence continues at coordinate 49,565,825 of CM059191.1, read as the reverse complement.
CCCACCGTTTAGCATTATCAGCCGAGTGGTGAGAAAAATCAGCATGGAGGGGACACACGCCATACTCATCGTGCCCGATTGGGACACGCAACCTTGGCTACCAGCAGTTTCACAACTGGCAAAAGAACATATACGATTCCCAAGAAAGTCCGGGAACCTAACGCACCACGGACCGCTATCGGTTCACGGCGACGTGTCAGCGACACCCCTATTGGCATTCCTTTTCTGAGGAAACACTTACAGCAATTTGGATTAGATAAAATTACAGAAGACAGAATGGTAGCCGATGCATGGAGGCCAGGAACTGTCAAAATGTACACAACATATTTAAGAAAATGGGGTGTACAGTGTTTGCTAATGAAAGTCAGGCCAACAAATCCAACAATTGCACAAGTGGACCGTTTTCTTCATTCTCTAGAGGATGAAGGACTTGGGTTTGGGGCGGTCAATGCAGCCAGATGCGCGTTATCAGTTATCTTACCTAGAATTGAGGGAGATACAGTTGGTAAACATTATGTCCTTCATTATTTACTTCGTTCGATTTATCAAAGAAATCCCCCAAAACCAAAATATAATCGGTTTTGGGATGTTTGTATCGTATTTAAGTTGTTTAAGGCTTGGCCTCACAACTCTTTGTTAGATATAAAACAATTAGGTTTTAAGGTAGCTGTCTTGTTACTACTCGTAACGGGACACAGAGGACAAACAATTGTTGCATTATCCTTAGATGGATTAGAAATAGACAAGAAACAAGCTACGTTTGATTTAGCACAGTTGTTAAAATCAAACAGACTAGGTCACCCTTTATCTACGGTTCATTTAGACTATTTCCCAGAGGATCATAAATTATGTGTTGTGTCAGCCATACGGGCTTATATATCCAAGACTAAGGACTTACGTGCCTCACAACAACTATTAGTGAGCTTCATAAAGCCACATAATGCAATTTCAAGAGACACCCTTGCCAGGTGGACGATCACGGTGTTGAAATTGGCTGGAGTGGATACGGGCAAATACTCTTCCCACTCAACCAGAGGTGCCATGGTTTCCAAGGCACGTTTGCTTGGGATTTCTGTCAAAAGAATCCTAGCGCACGCAGGCTGGAAGACGGCTAAGTCGTTTGCAAAATATTACAACAAGTGACTAGAAAAGCCTACCGGCATTGCAAAGCGCCTGCTCACCAACTAACAAGAATAGGTGAGAACAAAAAACTTTGAATGTTACAATTACTAATATAATGACACATATACATGTTAATAATAAGAATAAAATGATATTAAGGATAAAAATGAATTATGTAAAGGTCTCCCTAGCCTGAGGCTAGCCTGAGGCTGTATACCGAGGTAAAATAGTATAGTTATACGAGTCTTACCTGGGTATAGATGATGGATAACTGTTGTTTTCCCAAGGTATAAGCCTCGGATAGACGTGGGCTAGGGCCCGCCCACCACACCCTACCACGTCTATTCCGTTATTGTACCATTACGGGAAAATCATAGTGTCCATTGTATTAAAGATCTTTTTCATCCTGAATAAGTAGGTAAAGATTGCTGGACCCAGATGTGCTTCCTTCTCCCTAGCCCACGTCTATCCGAGGTTTATACCTCGGGAAAAAACAACAGTTATCCATCATCTATACCCAGGTAAGACTCGTATAACTATACTATATATATATATATATATATATATATATATATATTTTTTATTATATATATATATATATATACATGCAACTGACACTATAGTGACAGCTTAGTCGTCGTTCGGCTTCACCAGTGTCACCAGTAGTAATACAGTAATGAAACCACACAAACAAAATAACAGTGTTTCTACGGTCAACTGGTGTCACAATTTAGAAAGGACCACCGCTATCACCAGTCAAAAATGTGCATACAGTACTGAAAGCATGCTAAATAATTCTGTTTTTCGGCCGGCGGTGTGCTGTGGTCAGACAGGCCGAGTTACTTTGGATGGCGGATGGAGATGTACTACGGACGTTATTGGTGTGTCACAGAGGAGCACCCACATAATTGTTCTTCGGTTAACGCAGTGATAGTGCCTGTGTATGTTTGTAATTACAACTGACAGCTTATTCGTCATTCTACTGTCACCGGTGTTATCAGTCAGAAGTGAACATGTGCTTTGACAGTGGCCGTATGCAATTGACAGTGGCAGTTGACAGTTGCATTTGACCATGTGCTTGACAGTTACACCGGTATTGAAATATGAGCTTAAGGTTAGTGGGGAGGCAGACGACTAACTGAGTTGGGTTACCAGTTGTCTTATCGCATCAGTAACAAGAAAGAGCGCGCATACTTTCTCTGAAGGATGACCGAACCCTTTTGCGGTCCATGTAGTCGGAATCATAAGGCACCCACTAATAGCAGGTGCCCTATCCAGGCGGCTGGTCGGGCAACGCGTAGTAAGACAGCAATGGCGGATACGGGAAAATCGATTAAAGGTGAGCGGCTGTCATTAGAGGTGCCAACTACTTCAATGGCGGATCCTAGTCGGGGAGAGGAGACGGATTTGAGTGATGAGGAGCGGATACTGGAAGAAAAGCGTCGAACACTGGAGAAGCGGAGGAAGGTGGCCGCCATGGCGGTCGAAAACAAGTCTATCGAGGATGAGCTGGCCACATTGTCATTGGAGGGGAAAACTCCGCGAGGCAGAAGTCATTCGCGTGACACGCGGAGGCGGCGGCGTCGACGCACCCCGTCAACAAGTTCGGAGGAGCGCACGCCGAGCCGCGAACGGCGGTTGCGTAGTAAGTGGTCGATTAGGAAGTTCACTGAAAACCGTAAGAGTGTTAAGAAACTGAACCCGGGTGAGCTGATCGAAGCGTCTTGTGATTGGATTTTGGACTGTCCAAATGTCGGTCAAGAAGACTATCGTCGGTTTATCCAGCACATTTCATATATTGCCGGGAAGTTCAAGTTTGATAAATTTTATTACTCGGCACACACATCTTATGACGAGGCGGTTCGTAAGCTCGCAGTCAAACAGGGATTCAATGCCTTTTCGGCCGGGAACCCGGAATTGGCTCTGCGACACTACGCATTCGAGCAAATGAAACCTCGTAAACCAGCTTCCAGCAGTACGGATACTAGTGTGTTTGTTAGGGATGGCAAACGCCCGTGTTTTTCATTCAATAAAGAAACGGGATGCTCGACAACGGACGGCAGTTGTCTATACGGCCATTGGTGCTCAAAATGGGGGAACGCATCACATAAGGGATATCAGTGCAAAAAAAATTAGATTCGAATGAATGCCGGGCTTGTGGTACAGTCAAGTCGTTAGGGGGTCAGTCGTATTATTCGACCGCCCAACCAGTGTTAGTTGCCGCAGGGCAAACGGCGGTTAAAATCTTAGTTGAGTCGGACAATGCGGAACAATTACCGGAGACAATAAAGTATGACCGAATACCGACTATAGCCAATTGGCGACCTCTAGACTCCGACTGGTTGTCGGTCCGCGCTGGGCCCGAACTGTTATTTGTGACTGCAGTCGATTATACCAATGACTGTCTTACAGTTTGCTTCACTGTTTCTAATCAATGTTTACTCGGTTCTTGTACTTGTCAACATTACATTGCTGACTGCCTAACACAGTTGAAATGTTGTCGCTTGTTCTCGGAACTATTTTTATTGGGCGAAGTTGACCAAAATTGGGAATTTTTGTTACACGGTTTCATCTTTGGTTTTCAAATAATTAACCGCAATTGCAGCACACATTATTCGGCCCGTGATAACTTTAAAACGAACGAGAAGGAGTACAAGTTTATTACTAATAAGTTAAGAATTGAGGTTTGTGCAGGGTTTTTGAGACCGGTAGCCGAACCGCCAACATGTACTCATAATGTTTTTTGTGTTGAAAAATCGTCTACTGACGACTACAGAGTGGTGGTCGATTGTTCCAAGCCACTAACAGAATGTGTCAATAATTATGTTTCTGACGTGTGTAGAACATTTTCATATACGGGGATAGATGCGTTAATTGCTAAAATGTCAGTATCGGACTATATCGGAGTAACGGACATCAGTAACGCTTATCGCTCTGTTTCAATACATCCCAGCTGTCGTCAGTTTCAAGGTATATTATGGGATTTTGGTAGTGGACCCGAATATTTTGTTGACACCCGCATGTCCATGGGACTTTCGTCAAGTCCATATATCTTTACACAAATAGGGGACTTTGTTAGTCGGGCGGCTACCAGATGCGGTGTTTATTGTACTATTAATTATCTTGATGACTTTGCCTTTTTAGGCCACTCTAGACTAGTTTGTTCTAATAATTTATTAATTATTAACAGAATATTGAGACATTTAGGTTTCTTTATTAGTTATTCGAAAATAAGATCGCCATCGCAATGCACAGTATTCTTAGGGATAGAGATTGACACGATTAACCTTCAATTACGATTGCCTAAGAAAAAGTTACTCAAATTAATTAGTACCTTAAAACCATTCCTAAAGATGCATAAGGCCACTAGACGAGAGCTGGAGTGCCTAGCCGGGCGATTGTTCCATTGTGCTTCCGTTGTACGTGGTGGTCGTTCATTCTCTTCTAGAATTTACGACGCGATAAGGACCTTGAAACTCCTGTATTATAAATTTTGTATTAATGCCTTGTTTAGAGAGGAAATTTCCTGGTGGATAACTTTTGCTGCAAGCTTTAATGGTTATGCCCGAATTTTGGGCAAATTTGCACCATTGATTTCCGTCTATTCTGACGCTTCTAGTGTAGGTTTTGGTGCGATACATAATAATGACTGGGTTCTAGGCATTTTCGCTCCCGACGCTTCGGACGTCCGGGATGAAGTCGGCCACCACTATACTGTTCCCAAAGCTCAGAGTACAACAGCTCACATTAACATAAAAGAGATGAGTGCAGTAATGGCGGCAACTAAACGTTGGTGCTCCAGCTGGCACAATAAATCAGTAATTTTTATTACGGACAGTAGTACAGTTCGAACAGCTCTCAATTCGGGTAAATCAAAAAACCCAGTTATTATGAGTTGGATAAAGGAGCTGTTCTGGTGCTCGTGTTATTATAATTTTCAAATAAGTTCGGCTCAGATAAGTACAAACGTAAATAACATTGCAGACGCCTTGAGTAGGTGGTCTAACTCGGCCAAACGAACCATACTGGCCGCTGATGAGTCAAAATCTTTTTGTTGTAACCACCTATTGGAGACCTAACTCATCGACGTTTTGTTTACGCTTCAGGTCTACATCAGGAAATGAATGACTTGCGTTCACAATACTACTCTCCCAATTCGCGCTTAACGCGCTCTATGCAAATTAGGACGTACATGCGTTTCATCGACGACTTCGCTGGGCTTCTGACGCCAACCCCGTGTCGGCCACTTCAAGTGGCGCTATATATTACTTGGTTAACCAAATTTCTAAAATATAACTCTATAACGAATTATTTAAGTGGATTGAATTTTTTTCTCAAGGGGGAGGGTACCTCCCCTATTGATTATAGCTCTCATTATGTTAAAACGGTTCTTGGTGGCGCGAAACGTAAACTCGGTTGCTATGTTCGGCGCGCGGCGCCATTACTTCCTAAACAGTTGATTACTATGTTTTCCTTTCTAACCGATTCAGTTGGCCACACGGCCATAAGAGCCGCCTTACTAACGGGCTTTCGCGGTTTGCTCCGCAAATGCCAGCTTACTAATTCGGACTCAGTCTTGTTACAAAAAGACTTTAAGTTTTACCCTTGGGGTATGATTATCGCAATCAGAAGGTCTAAGACGATACAGTTTAAACAGAAGGAATTATTAATTCCGATCGCTTATGTTCCTAACTATCAGTTATGCGCTGTTTTTTGGGTTAGAAGACACTTCGCTGAGGCCCCAGCGTTGGATGACGCTCCGGCCTTCCAAGTTCCGGATGGCAACGCCGGTTTTTCTCCCTTGGATTATCCTTCACTCCAAGCAACAATTAAATACTTGACCGATCGTTCTGACCTTAACCCGGATGATTATTCATCCCATTCTCTCCGTAGAGGGGGGTGCACCTTTCTAGCCATGCAGGGTGCACCCTTGGAGGAGATTAAGACAACGGGGGATTGGTCGTCCGACACCGTATTTGCTTATATATGTTCTCCTCTATCGGAGCGTATCCTAGCTGATATGCGTGTCGCGACGGCCCTCGCTGACACTTGAGGGTTTGGCTGGGGGGACGCATGCGTCCATGGCGTTTAGTCCCAGCCAGATACGGTTCAATTGTTGGGATGTCATTATCCGATTGTTGTTTGAATAAATCCGTGTCAGCCATTATCATTACTGTCTTCCTTGTCTGCGCAGAACTACAGCTGGGATATATCCTATATCCTGGTGTAGAGACGGCGTGGACTCCTCTCCCCCCTTCTCACTCCCCCTCCCCTGACTTATGGTCTGGGAGCTTGAGAACTGGTCTGATGACGGCACAGAGTCTCCCTCTGTTGTCTAGTTGCTACAACTATATATGGTTCTGATTATTGCCACCTGGACTCGCCAGATGGCGCTGCGGCGCCAGGCAAGGGGTGGGTGTGGTGGTCGATACGGCCATTACCGTTCCGACACAGACGAAAGCACACGTGCTTTTTTTTTTTGGTACTAGAAGGAATATTGCTATTTTTACTCGGTAGGGCGTTTAGTCCCAGCCAGATACGGTTCAATTGTTGGGATGTCATTATCCGATTGTTGTTTGAATAAATCCGTGTCAGCCATTATCATTACTGTCTTCCTTGCCTGCGCAGAACTACATATATATATACTCTATATATATGTAAAAATCTTTTATTTTAATTCAATTTCTTTTTTTGTTGTTGAAGATTTATACTGCATATCATGGATAGGCTTGTTTTCACCATTAGACAGTTTGTCGATAGAAAGCCTGAGCCTACACTTTTACCGACCCAAGGGATTTTTAACCTCCCACACCACATAGACATGGTATGAGAGCAACTGGCCTTTGATGACGCTGTAAGTTATACACAGCGGTGGAAATCCAAATTGGCAGGGAATCGAACCACTGACCTTCAGATTAGGAGTCTGACCTAGAAAAAAGTCATTGGCTTTTACTGTGTGTGACAGTTCCATAATGATCAGTCGCCTCCCCTCATCTAAAACTAATGGACACATGCGACTGATGGTTTCTATTCGCATACTGCATGCCACATGCCGCATGCCGCACCGATGGCTACATGGACCGATCGAGTTGCTGCATTCGCATTCGCATTCGCATACCGCGTGTAAGGAATGTAGCCCATTGACTTCAAGGCGTTTTGATTTTTGCCGCATTTGCATACCGCATGCCGCATGCCACGTGTAAGGAATCTTAGCTTTAGTCGGTGCCATGCTCACACCAACCAGATTTGAGCACTATTTAAAGTTGCATAGTACAGTATAACCCCGTTAAACCAAACTTGAAGGGACGCTAGAAATTTGTTTGGATTAACCGATCATTGGTTTAACCGAGCTTTGAGTTTGACTTTGACTCCCCCCCCCCCAACCTCCCACACACACTACTGCCCACACACACACACTCACTTTCCCTGTCCAGCTCGCCACCCTACTCCCCCCCCCCCCACACACACACACTACTGCTCACACACACACACACACACACAACACACACACACACACAACACACTTTCCCTGTCCGGCTCCGCTCCACCTACCCACTCCCCGCACCCCACCCCCACCACTCCCCCCCCACACACACACACTACACCACACACACACACACACTTTCCCTGGTCCGGACCCCATCACCCTTACTCCCCCTCCCCCCCCCCCCCCCCCCCCACACACACACGCTACTGCCCACACACACTCACTATCCCCGTCCGGCTCGCCACCTACTCCCCTCCCCACTCCCTCCCGCAACCATCTTTATTATATGATAAATGGTAGTATTTTGCTGGACCACGGGAATAAAGTTAGGATTAACCGATCGTTTGGTTTAACGGGGTTATACTGTACAGTTGTTTGAGTTTCTGTCATTTTCTAAGATAAATATATTATGTTGATCGTTGTAATCTACCTTACTTTAGTTTGAAGTCACTTTGCTTTAAAATTACTGACTAGCTTCGGAGATATTTGAAGTGCAAAAGTGCCAAATTAATGTTGGCATGCTTGTCAAAATTCTGACCCCATAGGTTTAAACAGTAACATATTCTATTAAATTGGTGTGGTATGCCTTCTATGTAGCAACAAATATTTAATAAGTGCACCAGTGTCTAAGCTAGACATGTAGATTCAGATCTGGATAAGTGTTTTGCTTTTGAAAATTTGATGCTTTTTTTTTTACTATGTAACTTTATTCTGCTGGCGGGCAATTGGGTCGGTTACTGTTAGTGTTACCTCAAGGGTAAGCCTGGGTTCAATCCAAAACACCTGAAGATAGATAGTCGGGGCAGCCAGATAGTCGAGTTAAGGTGAAGTGTTATATATGTAACACAATCACTGCCACCGCCACTGCACCATGCACCATGCATAAGTGAAGTGTGCCATGTGTAAGCGAAGTGCACCATGCATAAGTGAAATGCGTCATGTGTAAGCGAAGTGCACCATGCGTAAGTCAAGTGTGACATGTGTAGGTGAAGTGCACCATGTGTACGTGAAGTGTGCCATGTGTAGGCGAAGTGTACCATGCATAAGCGAAGTGCACCATGCATACACGAAGTGCACCATGTGTAAGTGAAATGTGCCATATGTAGGCAAAGTGCACCATGTGTAGGTGAAGAAGTGCACCATGTGTAAGTGAAGTGTGCCATGTGTAGGCAAAGTGCACCATGTGTAGGTGAAGAAGTGCATCATGTTTAAGTGATGTGTGTCATGTGTAAGCGAAGTGCACCATGTCTAAGCTAAGTGCACCCTGCATAATCGAAGTGCACCATGCATAAATGAAGTGTGTCATGTGTAAGTGAAGTGCACCATGCGTAAGTGAAGTGCACCATGCGTAAGTGAAGTGTGTCATCGTGTAGGTGAAGTGCACCATGCATAAGTGAAGTGTGCCATGTGTAAGTAAAGTGCACCATGTGTAAGTGAAGTGCACCATGCGTAAGTAAAGTGTCATGTGTAAGTGAAGTGCACAATGCATAAGTGAAGTGCATCATGTGTAAGTGAAGTGCGCTATGCGTAAGTGAAGTATGTCATGTGTAAGTGAAGTGTACCATGTGTAAGTAAAGTGCGTCATGTGTAAGTTTTGTTTACATATTACACATGACCCTTTGCATACACAAATACGTGTGAATGGAATCTTTTTCATTATGTGATGTTGACGAGGTGAGATGTGCTTTAACGGTCGGGACAACAGAATATGGCAAAATATGCATGAAATAGCTACAAAACCACAGCAACTGCACCAAAACGGCAAATTAAATACACAGGGAATACATTGAATGAGGTGTCTATCTGAGAGTGTCACTACATACAAGTTAGTTCCAATAACTTGGTGCATTCACTGTCTTACTGACTGTGTGGATATTGGGAACTTCACTTATTATCACTCACAACAACAGTGGGCACCCCAAAACAGAACATACACCAGCAAGCTCAACAAAACGGCAAGTACACCAAACAGCACATAAAGCAGACAGGGAGTACAGTGAGTGTGCTGATCAACTGAGAGTATTACTACATTACACTTACAAGTTAGTTCCAGTGGCCTGGTGCATTCAGTGTCTTACTGACTGTGTTGATATTGGGAACTCCACTTATTATCACTCACAACAACAGTACTACAGTGGGCACACCAAAACGAAATGTACACCAACAAGCTCAAGGAAGTGGCAAGTGCACCAGACAGCACATAGGGCAGACAGGGAATACAGTCAGTGTGCTGTCCATCTGAGAGTGTCACTGTATTACACTTAAAGTGACTTGGTGCATTCACTGTCTCACTTTCAAATTGACTGAGATATTGCAACATCAGATGACCGATGTTCAGGGAAACCGGTCTGTGCGATCAACCAGGGTTTGACCCTCTTCAGTCTTCGCCCGTACTGAAACAATGCTCAAAAGCCCAACCGCAGACACAAGAAGTGATGAGGCTGTCATACTGCAAGGGATCAGGATGAAGCTGAAAGAGCTGGAAATGTCACCACTGCTCATCAATCGAATAGATGGATTGACAGACCAAGCAGCGGCCATGGAAACAAAAATGGGTAAAATCTTGGCTTCAAACACAGAACGAGTAGACAGAATGACTGCCGAGCTGGCTAACACCCAAATCCATCTTGACCAGCACCATCGGCACTTGTCAGCGGTTAAAGCTGAACTGTATGCAGTTAAATCAGAGAATCTCAAACTCACAACTCGAATGAATGATATTGAGAATAGGGCAAGGCAGACCAACATGAAAATTGAAGGAAAGGACGAGCAACCAGTTGAGGATTTACAGAAATATGTAGTAGGACTGGCAGAGGATGTTGGTGTTGTAGACTTCAGGTCTGACCAGATTGAAAGTGTCACTCAGATTGGAAAACAGCAGGCAGCAGCACACTGCAGATATCTCGGACCCCGCACAATACTTGTGACACTTCGGTCACCAGTGATGCAAAATGAGATATAATACCGGAGGACCCAGCTACAAGATCGGGCCGAGTATAAAGGCATTTACCTGAACGACGATAGTACACCTGAGACCAGGAGACTATGGGAAGACTACCGGTCAGTGGCTGCAGTGGCTCCTGCAAAGGGACACAACATAAAAGTGCATGATGATGGTATAGTGATCGACAACAAAAAGATATGACACTCAGAGCCACACCGACTCCCAGAGGGCTGTACACTCGCTGATGCCAAGACGATAAGTGTGAATGGTGAGATATATTTCCACTCAGAACATTCATATTTGTCTAAACTTCTACCTGACACCAATTCTTGACAATGACTTCACATACAGATCGGCAGAACATATGTGCCAATCAGCAAAGTGTGATCTGGCAGGCAGACAAGACTGGAAGCCAAACATATTGGTGATCAAGCTGAGGAAAATGCAGAGTGGAGATTAAACAGGGAGAGGATACTGGCAGACATTGTTGGGTCAAAATTTGCACAAAACAAGAACCTACAGGTGAAACTACTGGGAACTGCCAAAGTCAAGTTAAATGAGGCAACCACTAACACATTCTATGGAATCGGCGCTACATTGAACAGCAGAGAATGCGCGACAGGACCTACAAGGGTGTAAACAAGTTGGGTCTGATACACCAGGCAACGAGAGATAGACTGCAACAAAACAAAGCATAGTTGTTTGATTGCTGAACATTGCTGGTGATTAGTTCAGAAATTTCCTGCTACATTGCCCATCAAAGTGTTCGGCTGGGTTGGTTGCCTGTGTGACTGACACTACATTAGCTGGCCCCATTGCCACATTTGATTGGAGTAGTCATCCCTGATGTCACTTTTGAACATAAACATACTAAAGTAGATTTGGGTACCTGAGTGATTGCCAGCTAGACAATATGGGCAGAGAGTTTGATGCATTACAGGCACAGATTGGGGCAGACTAACATTAATGACAAGAGATACACCAAACTGAAATGCAGAGAGTGCCAAGTTTCCAGGTTGACTGGTCTACTAAAATGTTTTTTCCTGATCTAACCTTACCTGCTAAATTTAACTGCATGGTACGTAGATGAATGTCTTTTGTTTTCTGTTTGCTTTTTCTTCCTTCCTGACTTCATACCATAGGTGCCAACCCACAACAATTAAAATAGTAGTCAAAGATGGCCCAAACCATAAAATTCTGTGTAAAACCCTAAATGCATAGCCATGAATATATGTGTGCATGTATTTGTGCGTTTTCATGTGTGTGTATGTACATGTATTGGTAATAATGTACTATTTTTGCACTGATGATGAATGCTTGAATTTAAGTATTTGCTTCAACATTCAAATGTCCATGTTAACAATGAGGGATATTGATTGTAGATATTTGCTGAAAACTGTTTTGTTGTTGCTCTGTTGTTTTTTCCAGTGGTGCCCATGGTTATAGTTTTATGAGTGAGACCGTGGGGTTTCTGGACTGAACAGGTATGTTCACTGTAATGACTAATGGAGAGGATATTGCAGAGTTGTTTAACTGCCTGCCTCTCACCGTACAAGGTATGGGACTTCATTTCTGGCCCCACCATGTGATCAAGGTGGGATGTCAATTGCCATTGTTGAACAGTATTGTCTACTGGGACATACATCTGATGATAGCGCACCACCTGCTCAGTTGTACCTGCAAACCTTAGTCAAGTTGATGACTAAGCCAAATGGCCCTGAAATCCTGAACAACTGGCCGGCCTGAGGCAGATAAACCAATTTAACCATTGGACTGCGGCATTTAGCTAGGTTGGTCCATAAATCAGCCACTGTGCATAATTGTACCATTGTTTACTGGTCAGGATAACCATATTTAATACTCAGTCTGAAACCGCTGACTACACTGACATTTGCAGAGCATTGGCACAGGTTGAAACATACTTACAGGAATGTTGAAATATTTGTTCTCTCAACAAGTACGATGTGGAATATTGATATTTTCAGATTGTTCCCCCCCCCCTCCCCCCCAGTCATACAAGGTTATACTAACACGCTTCCAACAACTAAGCTATCTGCTGAACATGCTAAATAATCCACGAATAGATGTCCTGACTTTAGTCAACACAAAAGGGGGCATATGTATTCCCCCCACTAACATACACAACAAGGAGTCTAACCCACCAGAAACACTGGGTCATGAGCCCAGGGTATGTGGGGGAGAGTGGGGATGGCAGGGACTGTGTGGAAGGCATTGCACTTCCTCTAGATGAAATCAAAGGCCGGGCTGGTTTCAAAGTAACACACCTTAACATTAGAAGCTTAATTAACAAAATTGACATGCTCAGAGTTGATCTGCCATGGTCAAATATAGACATATTCACAGTCTCTGAAACTTGGCTAACAAAAAGCACTGAAGATAAGCTTGCATCAATTAAATGATACCAGTTAACAAGAGCAGATAGGACCACCAAACTACCTAATGGAAAGATAGGAGGGGGCTTAGTAATATACTCCAAATCAAACATTGATAAGGATGATGAGACATTGAAGCACCTAAACCTATCTAACTCTACAATTGAAGCCCAGTGGGTTATAATTAAACAAGACACCTGTAAGCGAATCCTACTAGGGAATATATATATATAGGATGCCTAATGGCAGTCTAGATACTGCACTAGACTTATTAACTGTTTGGACCAGATACCAGACTTAGACAAAGTGGACACACTGGTCATGGGAGATTTTAATGCAGATACAGTAGATCCAAGTGCACAGACAGCTACAAAAGTTAGTCATTTTGCAGTTTTGCAGGGATTGGAACACATCATCAAATCATACACTAGAATAACCAGGAAAAGCAAAAAAATTCTAGACATAGCCTTCACAGACATGAAATACTGTACTACTACAAGGGTAATTAACTATAATATAACTTGTAAGCCATTATAAACCAATCTATGTTATCAAGAAAAAACCTAGGGATGTTAGGGGTCTAATAGAGTTCTGGGGTAGAACTTACAGTCAATACTCTACTGTTAAATACTGGGAAACTCTAAGGCAGGAACCAATTGAAAACTTTATCCAAACAGAGGATCCTAATGCATGTTGGCAACTATTATTAGATCAAAATAACACTAGCAGCAAACAAGCATGCACCTATGCTACTCTATAAGGTTAAAGAAAATCGTCCCAAATGGTTATCTAATGAAATCTTAGCTACAGAAAGATAGGGATTACTTTGCACACAAATTTGAACATACTGGCACCCTGAGGATGAATTCATAGCCAAACGACTAAAGAATAAAGCAACGGCAGCCTACACAGGTGCAAGGGCCAAGTTTCTTAAAACAGGTATAATTATGAATAAAAGTAACTTGAGGAAGGCATGGAGGGTAATTAATGATATAGCTCCAGCACCTGCACAGACAGTGGGAAATCTAACCAATGAATTGACTGGGGATAAAATACCTAGGGGAGAGTTAGCAACTTTCATAAATAACTACTTTGTCGAAATTGGTGAAAAACTAGCAAATCAATTAGAGAATATACCACTGAATGACAAAATATACCACCCCAAAGTTAATACCCATGAATTGGAACTGCACCCAGTCACAGAGCAAGAACTTCTCAAGAAAGTGCAGTTACTCTCTGAATACAAGTCATCAGGGCTACAAGACCTAAGTTCTAGGCTCCTCAACGATGCCATGCTAGCACTGGCTACTGAATTCACATAACTAACTAATCTAATTATTGATACAGGTATCTACCCAGATGCATGGAAAAGGGCAATGATTGTGCCAATCCCGAAAACGTCAAACCCTAAAACATGTAATGAACTAAGACCTATATCACTTCTTCCAATACCAGGCAAAATAGTAGAGCAACTAATCCATGACCAAATAACAGAATTCTTTGAAAGTACAGGTTATCTAGCAATATAGCAAAATGGTTTCAGGAAGAACCACTCCTCAACCAAAGCAGTGGCATGTTTGCTAGACATATTAATGACAGGGATGGATCAAGGAAGATTATCTATTGCTGTCTTCATAGACTTTCGTAAAGCATTTGATACTGTAGATCATAAACTTTTAATTGAAGAAGTGGAAAATAGTGGTCTGGGCACAGGGACAACTAAACTGCAAAAAAAGAATTACCTACTAAATCATTCACAGTATACTAGACTTGAAGGGGTTAATTCCTCACCAAGAGAAGTGAAGACAGGGGTACCACAGGGATCTACCCTGGGCCCACTATTATTCTTAATCTACATCAACGACCTCCCACTAGTACTTGAAAAAGTAAAGGGAAGCACATTTGCTGATAATGTGGCACTGGTAGGTACAGACGCTGATATAAAAGTGGCTGAATCCAAAATGAATCATGATTTAGAAAGAGTAAACCATTGGAAAAAGGAAAATAAACTATACATAAATATTATGAAAACTAAATATGTAATATTTGCAACTAAAACTAAATGTTCCAGATCACCAATTGTCAGTATAAAAATAGGAGAGTGTATACTTAAGAAGGCTCTAAGTTATAAATATTTAGATACTACACTTGACCCTACACTGTCAGTAACCAGTCAATTAAATAGGATTAACAGAACATTGGCAGCTAAAATGAACACCTTCAGGAAAATAAGGCATTATATGAGCGAAGAGACTGCTCTTCTATTGTACAAAATCACAATACTGCCCATCATTGATTATAATGACATAATATATAATATACTAACTAAAAAGCAGCAAACAAAGCTCCAAACCATACAAAATAGAGGGTTGAGCACAGTATTTAAAGGAAAAAACACCTCATACCATTGAGATGCACAATAAAGCTAAACTGGATGCCCTAAATTTTCAGAGACAAGCACCTATTAGGCCTAATGTACCACCACGTGAAAGACCCATATTACATAGACACACCTACACAAGCCACATGTGCAGCACAAGCCATCCTCCTGAAAGTGCCGCATGTTAAAACTAGTAAAATGAAAAAGTCACCGGTTGTTCTGGGGGGAGCACTCTGGAACCAACTACCAGCACTTGTCAGGAACAGTGATTGTTACAAAACTTTCAAGATAAACCTCCATGCACATTTAAATCAACAAGCCTAGGCCAAAGTAGATCAATGCCACACTGGGGTCGGTGTTGCCATTCCTTTCCCTGTCCCCCCCGCACTTCCACTCCCCCCCCCCCCCCCCCGAAACAAACATACACTGTAAACTCAACCAGTAGCGGCCAACTAGACAAAAAAAACCATCTACAACGGAATGAGCCTGGAAATGATTCTAGTTGGATCCTACTGAGGTACATGATTAATTATGCCCCACCCCCTACTAATGCTTACCATACTAGTCTAACATAGTTACCTCCCCGTATATGTTTGTTTTTTCTCTTATCTTGTTCTTTACCTATCATTCATGTACTGATGTGTTGCTTATTTCCCTGTAATTGTCTATCTGTATATTGTAGTAGATTTGTTTACTGTGTAGAGGCAATTGTGATTAGGGCTGGAAGACTAGCGCATTAGCACTGACAACATGTTATTCAGAGGAATAAAAACACTTGGGGAAAAAAAACCAAATAATCTTGAGCGCAGGTGCGGGTTGATATGTCGTGGTGGCGGTGAAGGTGGCTGGTGTGCGGGTGTGGGGGCCAGGTGGGGGGAGGGGTTAGCGCTATCACATGTCAGTTTCTGTGTCAGATTACCATACTCTCGGACATTACCCCCTCATGTGTTATATAGCTGGCGTTGATTTGCCATACCTACCATCATTCCCGTGATAAAGGAACATGATATGCGGAGCAGACCCTTCTGTGGTTGTTGAACAGTTCATTCCTGACAACCAGTGCCGGATTTACCTACATGCTTGGCAGTCTGAAGTGTAGGGCCTCAAAATCAAGCGGGGGCTCTCGTCAAGGTGTATAGCATTTTTTGACACTGTCACAGGCCTTTGAGAGGGGCCTAACAAATGGAATAGCCTAGGGCCTCTCGTCATCTAAATCCGGCACTACCGACAACACTGCCCCAGAGTGTGCTGGATTGATAGGCACCCTGGATCAGCGTCATCATCATGGCTGTGTGCGGGGAACCAGCATACCCATTGGAAGGAACTGTGAGTTGTGTGCTTTTTTTTATTTTCTTGAAGATTTATACTGCCTATCATGGATAAGTCTGAATAGACTTGTTTTCACCATTGGACAGTTTGTTGATAGAAAGCCCGAGCCTACACTTTTACCGACCCAAGGGATTTTTAACCTCCCACACCATATAGACATGGTATGAGAGCAACCAGCCTTTGATGACGCTGTAAGTTATACACAGCGGTGGACATCCAAATTGGCAGATGTGGGGGGCATGGGGAATCGAACCACTGACCTTCAGATTAGGAGTCCGACCTAGAAAAAAGTCAGACACTCTAACCACTCCGCCACAGAGAGGACTTTAAATTATTATTTTTTAAACCTTTGTTAATTAAGCAACTTACTGGAAACCCTTCACCGATTTAAAAATGGAGATAGATTTCCATAAGCCACATGTTTGTGTAAACCATTTTTTTTTTTTAAAGGTGTAGTAGTCCCATATGATCCCTGCTAGCACACGCTGGCAATCTCAACTACACTGACCATTGCTGGTCAGAAGGACCACCGAGTGGCAGCACACTCGCAAGGACAGTCTCGATGGTGGACCATTCTACCAATTTGCTAGCAGCAAGCCTCCGCCGGAGGTTACATCATATATATATATATATATGTCACCCGACTAGGCAGTACCGGCTCACTTCTATTTTGACCTAGGTGGAATGAACTGGGGAATGACCACAAGAACTGAAACATCTATAGTGTTTCCGTCCTTATTCCAATACCCCTAGGAGGAATAGTTGGTTGTTGGAGTTTTACATGCTGGCAACATATAAGTTCATATTAGGACAGGTACTGGCTTGTGACAGTGCACACTCATGGTGACTTTCTAGTGCTGCCCCACTGGGAGACCAGGCCATCAGCATCATGACCTGATATCCCACTCAGTCACATCGTGACACTGCGCCAACCAGTCCTTGCCCTATCCTAATAATGCAGAGCACCTGGCTAGGAAGTGACAAGTATTTTTTTTTTTTTTTTTTTTTCTCGAAGATTTATACTGCCTGTCATGGATAAGACTGAATAGACTTGTTTTCACCATTGGACAGTTTGTCGATAGAAAGCCTGGGCCTACACTTTTACCGACCCAAGGGATTTTTAACCTCCCACACCACATAGACATGGTGTGAGAGCAACTAGCCTTTGATGATGATGTAAGTTATACACAGCAGTCGAAACAGAGGTGGGGGCACAGGGAATCGAACCACCGACCTTCAGATTAGGAGTCTGACACTCTAACCACTCTGCCACAGAGAACATCACAGTATCAATTTGTTAGTCATTCGTTTCACTCGACCAGAGTTCAAACCTGTGGGTTCGCATCCCACGATTTACCAAAAACGGGAGACGGATGCTCAACTCATTCAGACATCTCGGCTGGTAGGAGAAATAGAATCCGGGCCATCACAATATATATATAATTTGAAATTTGACCATCCAAGAAAGTCTGGAGGCGGTAGTGACTCAACCTGACTGTTCGCTATGTATCCCGGCCATCGACGTCGTTTGTCCCACCTCACTGAGCCCCTTCCAACTGGTGATAAGACATATACTGTCCGGTTTAAAGTAATTAATGGAAAGTCAACACTGGGAACATCCACTAGATGTCGCTCTACGACTGGCCTAGGGAGGCCGATCCTGCTGGCCTAGTATGGCTTCACCTGGCACCCACCGATTGGTGCCACACTAAAGCTAGCATTCTCTTGGCGCCTATATGAAATAGACCGCACCAGTTAAGCTGGAAAGTACCCGAATAGAGCGGTTCCAGATTCTGTCGATAGATGTCACTAGCTTTATTTGAGCGGTGTAATACGTGAAGAGAGGGGCGGTGAAATCCCAACAACAAAAATACAATATAGTTGTCTTAAAAAAAAAAATATTACAAGGATAATAGCTTGAATCCTGTTGCGATATGAATATCTGAATTTAATCAGGCATTATATTATTTTTCCAGGCATTCTTTACAGAGATATAGCATGTGAAATCATAGGCACTCGGGGGATGTACCCGAATAGAGTGGCTCCATATTCTGTCGATAGATGTCACTAGCTTAACTGGCGGGGGTCTATTGTACCTATGTAAATTATAATGGATTCGAACCCATGGGTTCCAACCCTGGTCGAGTCAAACCAATGACTTAAAAATTGATACTTGTCGCTTCCTAGCCAGGCACTCAGCATTAATAGGATAGGGCAAGGACTGGTTGGCTCAGTGTCCGGATAATGTGACTGAGTGGGATATCAGGTCATGGTGCTGGTGGCCTCGTCTCCCACTGGGAAAGCACTATAAAGTCGCCATGAGCGTGCACTGTCACAAGTCAGTACCCGTCCTGATATGCCCGTAGATGTTTCCAGGATGTCATCATCATCATGATGTCGGTTGCGATACGACAAAGACTGCTTTCATTACTTAACTGCCACTTTCCATTTAGCTCTCTTGCTTCAATAACCAACCAACCAACCAAATTGTAATGTGAGCTGTCCCAAGTTGGTGCCCACCCGTCCTGCTATAACTAGATATGTTGCTTGGACGTGAAATTAATCAGATGCAAACCTATAAAGGAACTAGAGCGAAATTAGGGGATATGAGGTTAAAAGGTTAATGAACCCATTGATTTAATAGTTGCCAAAGAACATATATAGCTTTCTCTGATTAGTTAGAAAATTATGTCATCATGTAGAGCTTTTAATTATGGTTATTTTGGTATTGTAGTGGTCTGCACTGACCTCTCAGGCAAGTAACCACATAGACAGGTAGGCGTGGGGAGTGTGTTGATATCAGGGAGCCTAGGTGGTGTAATGGTTAGCACACTGGCCCGGAGTGCAAAGAGATGTGGGTTCGAGTCCCGCTCTAGGCGCAATATTCCCATTTTCATCACCCCCACGACACTGGTTGCCGTGATCAGGATCCTGTACAAGCTTTGCGCTGTATGGTTGTTGAACCTACCCTGTGTATGTATGTGTTAGTGCATTGCCTGTATGTATGTAATTGTAAGCATTACAAGACTTACAATTCCAGGGGGACGAGTGTAGTGGTCTGCACTGACCTCTCAGGCAAGTAACCACATAGACAGGTAGGCGTGGGGAGTGTGTTGATATCAGGGAGCCTAGGTGGTGTAATGGTTAGCACACTGGCCCGGAATGCAAAGAGATGTGGGTTCGAGTCCTGCTCTAGGCGCAGTATTTCCCATTTTCATCACCCCCATGACAGTATCAAGATTGCAGTGATAAGACAATTAGGACGGGAGTTATGCTATTTTTCTTCATTTTACTGAATTTATTATTGGTGGTTGCTGGAAATTAAGGAATTTAGCAAGTTTGACATGAAATTTCAGAAAGAATACTAACACTGATGGTCTGTACAAAATTGAGCTTCTTATTTGTACTATAGAGAATGAGATTCTTTAATATTGGACAGATCATATGCAAAATAGCTTCCAGGTAGGATCCTAAAAACCAAGATTTGGCTAATTTAGAAATGTGCACAAATCGGGGTAAAAAAAATCAATCTTTAAACACTCATAACTTTGCAGCTATTCAATCGATCTAAATGATTTTTATATCATTGAGATCTGATTTAAAAGCTCTGTACAGATATATAACTTGTAATACTGACCTGTTGAAAAAAAAAATCACTTTGGACTACCTACTATAAAGGAACTAGAGCGAAATTAGGGGTTAGATTTGAGGCGCAACCTTTGTGATAATTCTGTCGGAAAAAGAGATATGAGGTTAAAAGGTTAATGAACCCATTGATTTAATAGTTGCCAAAGAACATATATAGCAGCGAATGTATATTATTGTTAAGCAATTTATAAAAGCACAAATCTTAGTCTGCAAACACGCACCGTCCTTGCACCCCTGCGTGCCTCTTGGACACTCCCACCGCGGGCTCCTGACGAGTCCATTATGTGCTTGCGGGGTAGGTAGGGTGGCTCTCCTGCTGAGGCCGCTCGCAGGTCAGCAGTGGCACGTTACTATCGGTTGCTGATACTGACACGCCGCAGTGATCGCCCCCCCCCCCCCCCCCCCCCCCCCTCCTACTCCGAACCTTCAAAGACGTCACCCCGCCCCTCATCGCCCTTCCTGTCTCCCTGCCCTGCCCTGTCTTGCCCCGTCTTTAACCCCCCCCCCCCCCCTCCCTCACACACACAAACACACACATTTCTTTCCACATCCTCCTTCGCTCCTCCACACTACACTTCCCTGCCCGTCCTGCCTTGTCACAACCCACCGCAGCCCCTCCCTTCCATCGCACCGCCTCCCTTCGCCTTCCCCACCTCTCCCCTTCCTCACCCTCCCCTCCTCTCCCCATCACTTCCATCCCCTCCTTTCTGCTCTCTCCTCTCTCCTCTCCTCTCCTCTCCTCTCCTCTCCTCTCCTCTCCTCTCCTCTCCTCTCCTCTCCTCTCCTCTCCTCTCTCCTCTCCTCTCCTCTCCTCTCCTCTCCTCTCCTCTCCTCTCCTCTCCTCTCCTCTCCTCTCCTCTCCTCTCCTCCCCTCCCCTCCCCTCTCCTCTCCCCTCATTTCCTCTCCTTTCCTCTCCTCTCCTCCCCTCTCCTCCCCTCCCATCTTCTCACCCCGTCCTGTCCCCTCGCCATTCCCTCCTCTCCCTTCCCACCCTCTCCCCCTTTCCTTCCATCCCCTCCCGTCTGCTCTCCTCTCCTCTGCTCTCCTCTCCTCTCCCATTCACCCTCTTTCTCTCCTTCATTGCCTCTACTCCTCTCCCCTCTCCTCCCTTCTCCTACCCCTACTTCCTGCCCCTTTCCCTTACCCCCTCATATTCCCTTTCCCATTCTTTCCCTTCCGATTTTTTACTCCTCTTCCAGTTTCTCATTGCCACTCTCCAAACCCACCTCACCCCGGCTAGGTCCGTCTATCTCCGCCCCGCTCCGCCCCATCCTCACCTCGCCCCGTCCTCACCCACCCTTGCTTCACCCTGCCCCGTCCTCACTCCTCCCCGTCCTCACCCTGCATTTGCCATCGTATTCAAGGCACCACATTATAGAAACACAAGAGTGCTCGGCCACGTTGAGCACCCCATGCAACTACAAAACTCTGACCCCTTCATTTCACCTGTGATGCAATCAGCCTAAATCAATTTAACCAAGTCTGGAAAGAGGAAGGAAAACCAGTCACACAGATGAACAGTGAATAAGTTGTGCTGTATTGGCAGCAACTCCTGTCCATCCCCCTTACATGTGACCTAGCACCTTCACTCCTCATATGCTGCCCACACTATGTCTCATTATCACTTTAGCCTGTATACTGAAAGACAGGAGTCCTATGGCTGTGTATACACTCAATTTGAATAGGTGAATTTAGATAGCATCAGACAGAGTGTCTGGGGTTCCTGCTCAAAAGTAGGTGTGTCTCACTCAAGAGCTAGGAGTAGAGTGATTTCTCTTCAGTGTGTCTGAAGCAGAATCTTGAATAATTACTTATCTGAGACTAGTGTGTGGTCAGGATAGGCCAAGGGAGTCAGGTGACCGGACATTCCCCAGCCAGCCAATCAGACACTCCCCACAGTCTGGGTGGGTGGCCACCCCCAGTAGGGGCTGTCACTCAAACCAGCTGCAGGTGGTGCACTCTATACATATGCAGATTAGGCAGGTGGGTCGGTCCAGTGGTCATGGGTGGACAGGATGTTGTATACAGTTACAGATATGTATATAGATATATATATTAAAATTGTCCTTTTCCTCCAATTGTATTCTTTATGAACACATAGAGAAACATTTCAATAATCATGTACTGTCTCTTTTATAGGAAATCTCTTCATTAACTCCAAGCAGCATGTATAACATATATTTCACATCACTCAGTATCATGTACAATGGGAGTGGGATTCTATTGCTTTTAGTTTGCATAACCTGGTTCCCACTCCGTCGTCCAAGAATAATAATGCTCTCTGCCAATATATAATTCTTAACCGAAAATCCGTATATTTTTACAACATGGAACGCTACACCCAGCCGTGCAGACCCTCCCTGTGTCACGTGATACATGTTTACTCGTGGGCCGGTGTATTCCGCTGGTTTCCGCAGCAGGCATGGTCCTCAATGTGCTGTCTGGCCGTTTATTTCACCGCAGATTCATCAGCGTGATCTAGTTCTCTCACCCAGTTGGGTAATTCCAACATGGCCACTGTCTGTGAGCATGCATTTAGTGAATTTAATTGATACCGTTTATATATTGTGTCTCTCTGTTCTAGTTTCTTTTGCTCACCGTAAATTCCACGTTCTCTTCCTTGTACGAGCCATGACTTATTCATCCCCTGAGGATGATGAGGATGATGCCTCAGGCACGACCTGTTTATGCCTGTATATGGTACCTTTTATGTATGGAACAAGACGCGAATACTGAGTAGATACAGTGTCCATGTCTCGTGTTGCAGGCCGTGGGTTCAATCCTGGACTCGGTCAAAGAAAATAGTAAAAAAATTGATACTTGTCAGGGATCATCACATTAGGCTGGACCAGACAGGATGGCCTAATTTGTAAAGGCGCCACCTGGCTTCTTATTCAGGACCCGTCCTGATATAACCATAGATGTTGCCAGGACGTAAAACTCCAACAACCAACCAACTGGCGCTTGGCATTAATAGGATCGGTCAATGACTAGTTTGCTCAGTATCACTATCAGAATAATGTGACTAACTGGGAGATCAGCTAATTGTGCCAGTGACCTGGTTTCCTATTGTTCTATACGTATTGAAGGATAAAGTCTGTCCTCGTCCTGATATGTCCTTCGATATGGCTTGGACGTGAAACCACAACAAACAGCGCTTATATTAGGCTGCACATTATGCGCATAAAAAAATCGGCACAACACTTAATTGTAAAGATGAACTAACACCAACATTCTAAAAGTTTGAGGGTTAGTGTACATGGGTCCCTCACCTGATGTCAGGTCATAAGTCGCCGCTTCCATACAGTCGCAGGTCATGGGTCATGTGCAGTGCACCGTATGTGCGCCCCACTTTAAAGATGTCGGGTGATAAGTCGCCTCTTCCATACTGTCGCAGGTTGTGGGTCGTGTGCAGTACTCCGTGTGTGTGCCCCACTTTAAAGATGTCGGGTCATAAGTCGCCTCTTCCATACAGTCGCAGGTCGTGGGTCGTGTGCAGTACTCCACATGTGCCCCCCACTTTAAAGGTGTCGGGTCATAAGTCACCTCTTCCATACAGTCGCAGGTTGTGGGTCGTGTGCAGTACTCCATGTGTGCGCCCCACTTTAACGCTGGAGTAAGCTGGCACTTGGTGGTAGTTGGGTAACACTCACAGACACGCACAGACACGCACGCATGTTTACCTGCTTGGACGTCGCTGACACCACACAGCGCCAGGCCACAGAGCTTGGACCTGCGAGAGCTACTGACTGTTATCGCATTGGATCAGACTAACGCATGGTGTATATTGTAACACATGCGCGTGTCGCTGTTATCTCCATCATCTGCCGCCGACGTGGCAGGCTCAGGCTCACTATCTGTGTCAGTTACCCGCTTTCATGCAGCCATATGTAGCTGGCGCGGCTCAGAAAAGTCTAGTTTGTTTCGGTCTTTGACGTGTGGTGACGTCATTTCCAGCCGGCTCGTGAGAAGGGGATCTATCTGTCAAGTGGAGCATGATGATGATGATGATGATGATGATGGTGTCCTTTTAAAAAGTGAGTGGTTGGGGTTTTATAATCCTAGCGGCATCTGAGATATTGTCAGAACTGGTTGCGATTTGTGACATGCTTTATTTATAGTGTTGCCCCCGTTGGGATACAGTGTTGCCAGTGTGACACGATATTCCACTGAGTCACATTATCCTGACACTGAACGAACCAGTTCTTGTCCTATCCTATGACTATGTCAACACTAGCCTAGGCGAAGTAGTCATACATCTCAATTGTGTAAGTCTTTGTTTAACTTGGTCGGTGATTGAGGACACGACCCCCTACGTAACAAGCGGACTCCCTATCCACTCGGTCACCACTTTTTAAAAGGTAGTCTGGAGGTATGGAATGTTCAATGTCGTTGTTACTGTACATTTTGTTGAGGAGGGTGGTGTCACTCCACTTCGGAATGGTTGAAGGAGGGTTGTATGCCATAGTATGCAACTGGCGAGGAACTGCCAAAGACGAGCTGAATAGTACTCATGAAAGCTTAAATAGGATCCTAGGATCAATATATTTGGTAAGCATATTTATTATTGACAACAAATTTTTCTTCAACGCCACCATACTGTCTGCACTGGACACGGTCGCCAAATTAGTAAGAGTGCACATTTGCCATATGAAAGGTCAGGTGTTCGAATCCCAGCACAGTCAAACCATTACAATACTTAGAAAATTGATAGTTGTCGCTACCTAGTCTGGCAGCGGCTTTACTAGAATAGAGTTTGCCCAGTATCAGATAAAAGTGACTGAATAGGGCATCATTATAAAGTCGCGGTCAGTGTGCGCTGTCGTGATTCCGTATCTGTCTGGATTGGCTGATATGACCTTAGATTTTGTTATGATAGAAAACCCCAACAAACAACCACACGAACAAACAAACCACACTGTCTTTCAGAGTGAATTTTGGTATTTTTTTCACAATTTTGTCCCCCCCCCCCAATTAAATGGCTGTTATCAGGAATCTAATATTCAAATTTATTACTAGACTTGACAAGTCAGAAAATGTTATAATACAGGGACTTGTAAAAATAGAAGAGAATGGTCTCAGATTTACGTCTGCCATATGGAGGCATTGGTACAAACTACTGTATGTAGACCAACATTTTGATATTGGTTAGTATGGTAGTATTCATACTAGTACTTATATCCTATTCACATTAATTTTTATATCTACCTACTATGGACCAAATTATGTAACTACCATAATCCTGAGTTTGAAATAAAGAATTGAATTGAATATATATTCAAAAGAGTCGGGTGCAGATGAAGAGGGCAAGGCTTAGTGGGGCAGTGCTTGCCACTGAGAATGTTCCTTAGTTTATTATCCACGGATGAAAAATCTCTCCATGATTCGATTTTTGATGATCGTCGATTAATTATCACAACATACAGTTAAGATTTGACCTCAGATGTTGCTAGAATATAAAACCCAAGCAAAAGTAAGGAGTGAATTTTCTAAAAAATAATGTGCAAAGCCTCAGGGAATCTCTACGGTCGTTCGGTCAGAGTACCCGATGCAAATAGAGGATTTCCAGGCAAACATGAGCATTCTCTCACATGCTTAGCACTGTCAGGGAATCGTGGAAAATTCCTGGAAGTCGGATTTTATCTCCAGACATAATGTTTGCACCTTATGATTAGTTCCCCATTCCTTTCTTATATTCATTAATTTCAGATTACATTAACTTTAATAATAATTATGCTACACAAATCTTTAGTGCTTAAAACTAGAAATTCACCCTACTTTAGGCACATTCTCTATATGTACCAAATCTAGAATCTAGAATCTAGCGACCGCTGCTAACATATTACTCATGTAAATTCGCTAGGAATGAATTACTTGTAATTTTATGGCTATTTATGCTGGCTACTTCTCCAATACTGACATTTTTTCTGGCCGCGGGCAAAGTCCTGCTTAATAATTATGCAGTCCTAGTTAGTTTGTGACGTGGATCCTAACTGGTGGTTGACACAGAATATAAGGCCATCTCACAGAATATAATGCCATCTCTGTCGCGTCCATTACGTTACCTACACATCACACCTATAGCTTATTCTGTGGGGTGATCAGCTCGCCAGTTCCATTGAACACGGACAGCTCTCCTGTGGTGGATCAATTTGCCAGGTTCATTTTGCATCGATTAGCCTTAGATGTTGATAGTATGCAAAACTCAAACAAAATAACCATCAAAGCAATTTATCATCGGTAGCTGTCCTGTGGTGTGATCAACTTGCCAGGTTTGTTTAGCATCGATAGCTTTCCTGTGGTGTGATTAACATTTAACATGCCAGGTTTGTTTAGCATCGATAGCTTTCCTGTGGTGTGAGTAACAAGGCTGGTTTGTTTAGCATAGAAAGGTTTCCTGTGGTGTGATTAACAAGCCTGGTTCATTTAGCATAGAAAGCTTTCCTGTGGTGTGATTAACAAGCCTGGTTCATTTAGCATAGAGAGCTTTCCTGTGGTGTGATTAACAAGCCTGGTTCGTTTAGCATAGAAAGCTCTCCTGTGGTGTGATCAACAAGCCTGGTTCGTTTAGCATATATAGCTCTCCTGTGGTGTGATTAACAAGCCTGGTTCGTTTAGCATATATAGCTTTCCTGTGGTGTGATTAACAAGCCTGGTTCGTTTAGCATATATAGCTCTCCTGTGGTGTGATTAACAAGCCTGGTTCATTTAGTATAGATAGCTTTCCTGTGGTGTGATTAACAAGCCTGGTTCGTTTAGCATATATAGCTTTCCTGTGGTGTGATTAACAAGCCTGGTTCGTTTAGCATATATAGCTCTCCTGTGGTGTGATTACAAGTGGTTCGTTACAGCATATCTAGCCTCCTGTGGTGTGATTAACAAGCTGGTTCGTTTAGCATATATAGCTTTCCTGTGGTGTGATTAACAAGCCTGGTTCGTTTAGCATATATAGCTCTCCTGTGGTGTGATTAACAAGCCTGGTTCGTTTAGCATATATAGCTCTCCTGTGGTGTGATCAACAAGCCTGGTTCGTTTAGCATAGAAAGCTATCCTGTGGTGTGATTAACAAGCCTGGTTCATTTAGCATATATAGCTTTCCTGTGGTGTGATTAACAAGCCTGGTTCATTTAGCATATATAGCTCTCCTGTGGTGTGATTAACAAGCCAGGTTCTTTTAGCATAGATAGCTTTCCTGTGATGTGATTAACAGGCCTGGTTCGTTTAGCATAGAAAGCTTTCCTGTGGTTTGATTAACAAGCCTGGTTCGTTTAGCATAGAAAGCTTTCCTGTGGTGTGATTAACAAGCCTGGTTCGTTTAGCATAGAAAGCTTTCCTGTGGTGTGATTAACAAGCCTTGTTCGTTTAGCATATATAGCTCTCCTGTGGTGTGATTAACAAGCCTGGTTCTTTTAGCATAGATAGCTTTCCTGTGGTGTGATTAACAAGCCTGGTTTGTTTAGCATATATAGCTCTCCTGTGGTGTGATTAACAAGCCTGGTTCTTTTAGCATAGATAGCTTTCCTGTGGTGTGATTAACAAGCCTGGTTCGTTTAGCATATATAGCTCTCCTGTGGTGTGATTAACAAGCCTGGTTCGTTTAGCATAGAAAGCTTTCCTGTGGTGTGATTAACAAGCCTGGTTTGTTTAGCATATATAGCTCTCCTGTGGTGTGATTAACAAGCCTGGTTCTTTTAGCATAGATAGCTTTCCTGTGGTGTGATTAACAAGCCTGGTTTGTTTAGCATATATAGCTCTCCTGTGGTGTGATTAACAAGCCAGGTTCTTTTAGCATAGATAGCTTTCCTGTGATGTGATTAACAGGCCTGGTTCGTTTAGCATAGAAAGCTTTCCTGTGGTTTGATTAACAAGCCTGGTTCGTTTAGCATAGAAAGCTTTCCTGTGGTGTGATTAACAAGCCTGGTTCGTTTAGCATAGAAAGCTTTCCTGTGGTGTGATTAACAAGCCTGGTTCGTTTAGCATATATAGCTCTCCTGTGGTGTGATTAACAAGCCTGGTTCTTTTAGCATATATAGCTTTCCTGTGGTGTGATTAACAAGCCTGGTTCGTTTAGCATATATAGCTTTCCTGTGGTGTGATTAACAAGCCTGGTTCGTTTAGCATATATAGCTCTCCTGTGGTGTGATTAACAAGCCTGGTTCGTTTAGCATATATAGCTCTCCTGTGGTGTGATTAACAAGCCTGGTTCGTTTAGCATATATAGCTCTCCTGTGGTGTGATTAACAAGCCTGGTTCGTTTAGCATATATAGCTCTCCTGTGGTGTGATTAACAAGCCTGGTTCGTTTAGCATATTCGCTCTCCTGTAAACAACAGCTATATTAGCTTTCCTGAGGTGTGATTAACAAGCCTGGTTCGTTTAGCATATATAGCTCTCCTGTGGTGTGATTAACAAGCCTGGTTCGTTTAGCATATATAGCTCTCCTGTGGTGTGATTAACAAGCCTGGTTCGTTTAGCATATATAGCTCTCCTGTGGTTTGATTAACAAGCCTGGTTCGTTTAGCATAGAAAGCTTTCCTGTGGTGTGATTAACAAGCCTGGTTCGTTTAGCATATATAGCTCTCCTGTGGTGTGATCAACAAGCCAGGTTCTTTGAACATCGCTATCTCTCATGTGGTGTGATAAACTTTCTAGGTTCATTGAACATCGATAGCTCTCCTGTGGTGTGATCAACAAGCCAGGTTCTTTGAACATCGCTATCTCTCATGTGGTGTGATAAACTTTCTAGGTTCATTGAACATCGATAGCTCTCTTGTGGTGTGATCAACACGCCAGGCCTATTCTAAAGTAACTGGTTAGAATGTTGTGACCAGGAAGCGCCTGGTTCCACTAGTTTGGCTTTCTGGTTCCACAAATGTGCTACCTTGCATGCCTTAGCTATGCACAGTATTGGACTATACATATATCCTCGCTCGACTCGCCTCGAATCGCCATTCCTGATTCTATTGAATGATGGGTTGACTTAGTCACCATTCAGGTTTGTATCTTGGATTACAAATACTCAGGTTCACGTGTATATATGTATATGTACAGTAAAACCCCTCTAACCGACCACCTCCACATATCGACCACTCCCCTAAATCGATCGCTTTATTTGGGTCCCAAGCGATCACCCATTACAATAATACCATTGTAACAATTTTTTTAAACTCCCTAAACTGACCACCTCCGTAAATGGACCATTTAAAGTCGGTCCCATGTTGGGTCAATTTAGAGAGGTTTTATTGTTTATATACATACATATATATTTGTTTAATTCACGGGTTCCTGTGATATAGGATCGTCTAATGTGAGACCGAATGGCACTCGTACCATATGAAGTATCTAGCATATAGTTTGACAGCAAAATATATCTGTACACGTGCAATAAAAAACAAAAGACACCATTTTTACACACTTCTATGCATTATAATAGTTCTTGTGAGTGGGTGGTGTGTTTTCAAACAGGTCTCACTCATTTGAAATCACCCCATCCCACTTGAGGGTTTGTTGGTTGGTTGTTGGAATTTTACGTCCTGACAACATCTAAGGTCATATCAGGATGGGTATCGACTTGTGACAGTGAACTTGGTGGCTTTATAGTGCTGCCCCACTGGGAAATCAGGGTTGCCAGCACCATGACCCGATATCCCACTCAGTCATATTATCCTGACACTGATCTAACCAGTCCTTGCCCTGTCCTATTAATGCTGAGCACCAAGCTTTAAATTTTCTAGATAGCTTGCTAGCCATTTCCCTGTTACTCCCATTATTCCCATTTGGGTTAGTTTACTCCTTATGGTGGGGTGGTCTATCATGTCAAAAGCTTTGCTGAAGTCTATGAATGCTGCCCCGACTAGGTTCTTTTTTATTGATGCTGTTTGCAATGTCGGTTATTAAGTTAGTAATTGTTTTTATTGTCGAGTGTTTTTTTCTGAAACCGCCCTGTTTACTGTTTAATATTTTGTGTTCGTTAAGGTGGTCCATAATATGTCTATGCATTATTTTTTCCATTAGTTTACCAGGCAGTGGGAGTATAGAGATCGGTCTATAGTTGCCTAGTATCTGTTTATCCCCTCCTTTGTGGAGCAGTGTTACTTTGGCTAGTTTCCAGCAGTCCATATAAGTACCTTCTGTGAATGATTTGTTGTATAGGTCACATATAACATCTGGGATGCATCCGAATGCATCTTTCAATACTATACTTGAGGTATTTTCAATGCCTGAGGGTTTGTTGCAGTCAATTGATTTTATGAGTTCACTTATCTCTTTTATTGTTGTTGTACAATCTCCAATGTCTGTGTTTAATTGTTGTGCTTTTGTGGTCCAGTTTGAGTTGAACTGTTTAGATAGTTTATTGCCTATGGTAGAGAAATGCTTGTTCATTATATTAGCAGCATCACAGTTGTGATTTCCATTCCCTCGTTGTTATATAAGGTGATCAATTCTTTATTTTTATTGGTTGGTATTAGTATTTTCACGTTGTTCCAGAATTGATGTGAGTTTTTTCCCCATTGTTGGGGTTGCTTGACAATGTACCGTTTTTTTGCCTTTCCCACTGATTTCTGGCTTCGATTTCTTGCTTTATGGTAGTTTTCTATGTCTAGTAGTCGCCCACTTGATTTAGCTAATCTACCTGTTTTATATTTGTCCATAATTAGATTGATTAATTCTGGGGTTACCCATGGGTCTTGGTTGTTTTTGATTTGAAGTGTTTTTATTGGGCAGGTGGTGTTGAGATGCTTTCTGACTTCCCTAATGATATTGTTCCAATGGTCATTTACACCTATGTCGGTTTGAAGTGGCAATTACATTTTTTCTTTCAGATGAGCTTCTAGTGCTTCTTTCATGTAGTTTTTGTATGATCTACCCATATGGGGAGTAGTTTGGTTTGGGGTTTTCTTTCTAGTAACATATATCAATTCATGATCGCTGATGCCCCAGTTTCTTGTCCCTGAGGTATGGGCATGATTTGAGTCTGTTATTATTAGGTCTATTATCCAGCTGCTTTCTCCAAGTCTTGTTAGCTCATTAATTATTTGCTTTAACCCTCTACTTTTGATTAAGTTCTCTAGTGAGTGTTTGTTTTTGTTGTTTGTTTTGTAGTTTATGTTGAAATCCCCTAGTAAGAATATGTCAGCCTTCGTTAGTTTCGACACACTTTCTAGCGATGTCTCCAGTTGTCCGATGAAGTCTTCCATGGCTCCATTTGGCGGTCTGTATAGACTCCCTACAGCTATGTTAGATTGTTTCTCATTTTTTATTAGTGTCCATACTAATTCAATATTTGTGTCTGATCTGTTTGCTTCTTGTAATGGTTTATGTTCAGAGTTTAGGTTTTTTTCCATGTATATTGCAACACCTCCACCCCTTTTTTGTATTTGTGTATTGGTCAGTGTTTTTCTATCCTCTCTCACAAGCCTGTACCCACCAATCTCTTGTCACTAAGCAGCTTATGAAACCATGTTTCTGATAGGGTTAACACATCAAATTTACATATATCTAAGTCTAGCTTAATGCTGTCAATTTTGTTGTAGGCACTTGGGAAGTTTAGGCGGGCAAAATGTATGTCTCTGCCTAGTCTAGAATCAATCTCTTCCGCCATATTTGTGGGGCAGTTAGGTCTAAATAACTTTTTGTGCTGAAGGTGGTTTCTAGTGTGGAATTGAAATTAGTATTTAAAACGACTCAGTCTGTATTATGTGGTCACCTACCTTAATTTGCTGTCGGTGCTTGCGCCGCCATTGCATGCGGTCGTGTTACTGTTCCTGAGCAGCATTAGTAAGGTGGCCGCTGAGTATATATATATTTCGATATTATTTTGCAATAATAAATAATGAGATTCGGTAGACTTTGAATAATTATTAAAAGATTTATTGCGGCAATTTATGTTATGGTTGTTAAAACAGCCATTTCGACATGATATTTTGGTATTACCAGTATATTTTTCCCTATATGTGATCCATGTTGATTTGTTATGTTTTGTTAGGTATCGGTTTTAGTACATTTTCTTAATTTCTATACCATATCTACTTGTGCTCCTCTGGATAGGCGATGTGTAGGATCTCACGATATATAGTGTTTTAAGGTGGGTGGTTGAATATACATGGTCACATGATGTAGTTAGTGTTTCTAAAGTAACACGCATCTGTAGATTGAACACGTAAGTAGTTAGGTCAAATAGTTAGGTGTTTAGGATAAGGAAAGAGGGGAGAAGAGAGAAAGAAAGAAAGCGGGAGAAAGAGAAGGGGTACTTATCCATTTGTGCCCTCATCTGCCTCACTTCCGGTTCGCGATGATGCAGTCAGATATTTTGTCTACCACTTTGTGGGCGAAAATCTTTGAGTAGTGGACACCGTCATACAGGCCATACGCATAGTGATCCGTCTGTTTTCCTTTCCGTAGTTTGTGAACGTACGTCGCATTTCTTGGGGTTCTTAGGCTGACGTTCATTAGTCCCTCGTTTAGTCTGTGAATGAATCCGTTTATTTCCGGTGTGCAGCGTTAATTAGTTCCTGATAGCCGGTATGATCCTTATTTCCTGTGTAGGCTTTTATGTATGCAGGTATTGCAGGTATAGCAATACCTCAGGGAGTTTAACGTCCCTGCCCTGCAGAGTTGTAAACCACTGCCTTGTGGTACAGGTTCTTGACAGAACCGAAGGCTAAGGGAGCTAACCCTAAACAGAAAACCATGTCACTGTGGCAGCATTAAGGGCGGTTGATGTATGGAACTCCCAACATCTCCCGACCAGC
The DNA here is from genome assembly GCA_030323885.1 of Branchipolynoe longqiensis. Lineage (NCBI taxonomy): Eukaryota > Metazoa > Annelida > Polychaeta > Phyllodocida > Polynoidae > Branchipolynoe > Branchipolynoe longqiensis. Next base: position 49,532,770 of record CM059191.1, on the reverse strand, counting down.
CACTGCAGGGACAAATAGTTTTGCGCCTGTCTTGACATGTTCTTGCCAGTGTGAAACCTCTATTTGCTCCCCGAGAGAGTGCGCTGGTAACTTGCAAAAGCCAGCAGCACTTCAAAACTTTTGCAGGCAGCTTTCATGAAATGTACAACTGCACAAAGGAGAGCGGCAGTCAAGTAATGAAAGCATTCTTTCTCGCATCGCGACCGACAGCATGATGATGATGATGATGATGAGGCTTCTATGTCCATTCCCACCAATTCACAGATTACTGGTGCTTCAGTTATTCGTAGGATGAATGTTTGTGCGTGACGTTACTTCTCCGTCATATAAAGGAGTAGGGATTCATTGGTCCAATTTGTTTGTGTTGTATTTCCGTAGAATTCGGTCTACTATTTTGCTGGTCCCTGCACCAGGATATGTCTCCGTGCGCACATGGAAGTTCTGGTGTATTTTCCATTTTAGTTCTTCTACTATTTTGGGAGCGATGGTTCTCATCCTGGAGTCTCCGCACAGTAGTATCGTTGATTCCATTTTCTCGGTTAGGTTGTTCTGTGTTGTTCGCATGTGTGTTTTACTTGCCTGGGCAGAAGTGTGTCCAGAAAGGTGTGCTGCGCATGTGTTGCAATGCATTGTTTCCCTGCATATTTTTCTTAATATATGCTTTATTTATATATTTATATTATATTTATATTGCTATTTATTTGTATGTTACTTGTTATTTGTCTCTCTATTTAGACGTTATATTTTGTTATTTGTTATTTACTGGTACTTACCTTGATCCTTGATAGTTTGCCTGGATGGTGTTTCTTGTTTTTTTTGCAGGATTTCTCCCATTTGGTTTTGATATCCTGGTTTGAGGGGCATCTTGTGCATTCCCTGAAGGCTTTTCCGGGTGCACTTAGTATTTTTTCTTTAAGATCCTCATTTTGCGTGAATTTGGCCATTACAATGTCCTCCATTACCTTCTGTTTGTTTTGATCCATTCAGGTGAACGGCATACCTTTTTTCCTAGGGCTTTGATGGTGGATGGGTTGTCCGTTGCATCAACGAGTTGCATGATGTCCAACTTGTGATATTTAGCCATAACCGAGCAGTAGTATTGTTCTGCCGAGTTATAGATTTTTCTATCTTTTCCCTGTATTTTGCATTTATATAGATTGCTGTAGGGAGTGTTGTATCCTTGAAAAGAGATTCCCCAGCTGTGCTGTCTTGTCGCTGCAGCCTCTGGGCTTATTCCCTCTACATTTATATTCCAAAATTCCATAGGTTTGTATAGTTTCTCTTCTATTTTGAAGTTTTCTCCTCTCATTCTGGCTGTGTTTTTTTCATTTTTTCCCCCTAGCCAGTGTGTACATTTGCTGTACTGTTTTTTCTTCTAGCATTTCCTTCTCAGTGCTGTCTGGTCTGAGTGTGACGTTTTTGAAGGCTTGTTTGTTGTTCAATTTTTGTTTACTCCTGAACAGTTCCCTTTTTTGGCTTTCTTTTTCCAAGTAGATTTTTATTCCTCTTGGTCTGGACTCCTTTGGGGGTCTCTTTTGTGTTGATGTCGGGGTTTTCTTCATGATATTCCCCAGTCGTTTTTGGGGTCCATCATTTTGTTTTTTTGTTTCCTCATTTGTTGTTCTTTTCTTGCTTCCCCCCCCCCCCCCCCCAAGTCTGTATGCTTTCTTTTACCACTGTCCAGCCAAAAGAGCATTCCGCCTCTTTTGGCAGGTTCGAGATTGTGTTTTCCATGGACTCGTCCTCTTTTTCTTGGATGCCTTGCACAATTATGTTTAGTTTTTTGTTCTCCACTGTCGGTTGTGGCAGTGTGTCGGCTTCTTTCATCGTTTTGTTGCTATCTTTTGGGGTTTTACTTTTTCCATTTTGCGTTCCCTCATTGTTATTTTTATAGTTGGCCTTGTACCAAGCAAATTCCAGTGTTAGGCTATTGTATGCTGTTTGTAGTTCACTTAGTTCCTTTTTGATGCTTTGGATTGTGTCCGTGCTCCTTTTGGTGTTTACTTAATTTTCCATGTCTGTCGTGTTGTCATCCTCCGGTTTCGTTTCGCATGTCCTTGTCTGAGACTGGCTTATTTTTTTTTTTATCCAGTCCATGATTATTTTTGCGACATTTTCTCCTAATATTGTGGCCACGACTCTTTCTTTGAAGTCGTTTCTGTTTTGGGGTTTTGTTTTGTTGTTTTGTTGTTGTCATTAGGTTTAATCATTTGGTCGTCTATAGCGGCTGCTGCCATTTTTAACCATCGGGCCTACCTTCTATGCTGTCGTTCTGTCTTCTGTTTGGATTTCTTCCTTATTATCCTAGTAATGCATCATTTGCAGTATTCCTGTTGGTCTTAGTGCTTAGGGCTACACCTTTGTGCACTTTCCTTGTAATAGCACTGTGTTTTCATTAGTAATCCATACTATTTTACAGAGCCTCTAAAACCCCGTTTACACGGGCGATTTAAAACGTTTCATATGAACCCACTTGCCTAGATCGACTCACATTTGCCGTGTAGACGCACCTCTGTGGCGTTTTAGGGCTGAATCGATTCATATGAAACGCTTCATCTATACCACCTCGGGAGGTGGTTTATTTGAAGCGATTCAGCTGGTTCCCAGCAGTGTTAGGGCACGATTAGGTGGTCGCCGGCTACAGGCGCACCACAGGCTGCTGGTTCCCGGCACCAAAACACTCTTTAAACTCTGTCCGTGTAAACGCACCTCAAAAACGCCTCATATAAATCGCTTTGTCTAGATCGTTTCACAATTCCCCGTGTAAACACGGCTCTACACTCCCTGTGTCATCGGCGCCATCTTGACACGGTTTGCTATATTGGTGAAAATGGGTATTCTCAATAAGGGAATTGGCTTCACTACTCACTTGGTCACTAAATTAAAATAGTGGGACCGGTTCACAATGGTTGCATAGCGCTATGCCATAGTTGTACCTACTCAGAGGCCTCATAATAGTTCTTAAGGGTGTGTATAGTGAAATGGGTTTTCAGCCTTTGGCTTCAACTCATACATGGCGGCGCTGTTTGATCCTGGAGAGGGACATTATTAACATTAGTATTTTAATTTAGTATTGCTCCGGGGGTGTTTTGAACCAGTATGTCATTGTCCCCTGGCAGGTTGTTCTGGCATAGTATTGCCGGGGGGGGGGGGGGGAGGGACAGTGGCAGGAATGGGGAGACATTTGATAGCAGATGGGAAGGATTTGTTTGTTTGTTGTTTTATGTCCTAGAAATATTTAAGGTCATTTCAGGACGGTATCGACTTGTGACAGTGTGCACTCATGGTGACTTTATAGTGCTGGCTCACTGGGAGATCAGGCTGCCAGCACCATGACCTGATATCCCACTAAGTCACATTATCCTGACACTGAGCCAACCAGTCCTTGCCCTATCCCATTAATGCTGAGCGCCAGGCTAGAAGCGGCAAGTATAAATTGTTATGTCATTGGTTTGACTCGACCCGGGTTCGTACGATGGGGAAGGAGGATGGGAACGAAGAAAAGTGGGGAGTGGGGGTGGGGGAGCGGGTGAAACAATAAGTTAATTTTAAGGATAATTTCGCGAGTTAATGTAACAGGCTATATAATGGTCAAGCATGATCATAACCTTGTTTTGAACACGAGGTGAAGTGTGTGCGTGTGTGTGTGTATGTATGTATGTTTGTATGTGTGTGTGTATGTTGGCTGGTGCTGTATTCTAATTATAGACACAATGCGCACTGGTGTAGATTCATCACATTCTCAAAGTAGGTCGCAGACTTAGCGACTCTTGTGACAAATAGCGGTTATCATAGATTAAGAGTCCTCATTATTTTTCATGCAAAAACTTATAAGTAGCTAGACATCACCCAAAAGTGTCAGTTATTGCAGTTCTATAGTTTCCTAATTAGACACTTATGTCGTGGGAGTGATGAAAATGGGAAATAGTGCGCCTAGAGCGGGACCCGAACCCACATCTCTTTGCATTCCGGGCCAGTGTGCCAACCACTACACCTCCCAGGCCCGCTGACATCAACACACCATCCACGCCTACCTGTCCATGTGGTCACTTGCCTGAGAGGTCAGTGCAGACTACTACACTTATAAGAGTATTGATTATCGCGACCTGACCTCATAAATAACTGGATACCTTCTGAGAGTATCGACTATTTTCACGGACGGGATAGACTCGTAATACAGTGTCCTTAGTGTCTCCAAGTCGTGAGTTCGAAATAACAAACTTTGTCACCTTTCGCTACCTTGATTCATGCTTGGCATTAGTAGAATAACGCAAGGACTGGTTTGCTCTATGTAGGGCTGATGGGACTGTGTTGGAGATATCAGGGTGACAAGCGTCAGTGGAGCAACACTATGAAACTTAAAGTTTGTTTTGTTTGTTGTTTTACATCCTCGCAACATCTAAGGTCACATCAGGACGGGTACCGACTTGTGACAGTGTGCCCTCATGGTGATTTTATAGTGCTGCCCCACTGGGAAATCAGGCCACCAGCACCATGACCCAATAGCCCACTCAGTCACATTATCCTGACACTGAGGTAACCAGTCCTTGTCCTATTCTATTAATACCGAGCGCCAGGCTAGGAAGCGACAAATATCAATTTTAAAGTCATTGGTTTGACCCGACCGGCAATCAAACTCCTGATTTTCCGCATGCGAGGCCCACGCTCTACCGATTAGGCCACCCCGCCCGGTTGCCATCATAGGTGATTGTGTAGCATGTCCTGGTTCTCAGACTGTGTATGATTGCCATTGTACTATTGTAGATGTATGTGCAACATGTCCTGATTCTTAGACAGTGTACGTACAACAGGTCACGATACTCAGATAGTGTATGCCTAACGTAGACAGCGTGTGTGCAGCATATAATTCTCAGATAGCCTATGCCTGCCATTGAAGGTCATTAAGTGTATTAATGCCATTACATGTACATGCCCGCATGCGTAACGGCTTCAATCTTATTTTATTGGCCAATTCGATTTGTAATTTGGACGAAAGGTCCAAACTGTGAGTTAATTCTATTTTTAGCAAAACTATTTTGTATGCTCTAAGGTGAAGTGAAGTTTGTTTTATTCAATGATGCCTCTAGAGGACATACATTTTTATCATCGGCTATTTGTCGTAAAATATATGGTCATTCTGGCATATTTCTGTGGTGGAAACCCGCTGCCACCACATAGGCTACTCTTTCTGGTAAGCAGCAAGGGGTCTTTTATATGCACTTTCCCACAGACAGGACAGCACATACCACAACCTTTGATGAACCAGTTGTGGATGTATGCTCTATGGTAGAACTCCAACAACACTGGTGCTGTGATGAGGATCATGTACAAGATACATGCTGTATGGTTGTTGAACCTTCCCTGTGTATGTATATGGGTCATTCTCAGAAACTGTACCACTTGAGGTAGTCTACTTGAAATGCATATTTCAAAGAAACGCATTATTGGAGTGTCAATATTTAGATTTCATCATTTAGCCCAATAATGTGGGAGATATTTTAGATCAAAAGTAAATGTTGATATTGTGTATTATGTATCTTATTGGGATGGATGTAGCTAAATAAATAGAAAATGACATCACTAATTTGTGACATTGTCAACAGCATTGAAAATAAAGTGTCACAAACTTAATGAAAACCTCTGAACAACAGCACATTTCAATTCAAATTGTCATATACAATGTCTTCATTAAGTTGAAGACATTTATTTCTAAAGAAAATATATAAAAATGATGAAATAGTTTACCTTTCCTGGAGTCATTAACATCGTAACATTTCGTTTCCACTTACAAGTACTATGCAACTATGCATCAAACACTGAGTACAGATACAGTAGAGGAACTATTTTCACCATTTGACACTATCCATGGACCCAGTTATGGTATAGTAAAAGATCAATCCTGAAATACCCCTAAGCATTGAAATTTGAGCCGAACATTTGTGTAAAATTGTTGATTCCACTTGGACTGTTATGTTGCTAATATTTTTCTGTTTTTCTCTCTGATCATCACAAATGACACAAAACCATAGCAATGAGGTTTCAAATTATTATTACTACTATTTATAAAGCAAGTGGCATGTGAAATGTCCTAAACATGTCAAGCTTTGTGTGGAATATATTTGATTTTGGAGTCAGATTGATTTACATGATATACTGATATTTATTGGATGTGAGCATCATTTGACCTACTTAATAATGTCAGAATATGTTTATTTTCAATTATTCAGATGCAAAAGGACATACACATTGAGGTAGCTTGTATATATATAGACTTTGACGGCATTTTGATTTTGTGGTACTGATGTCACAGTATTGGTACACAACTTCTGAGAACGACCCATATATGTAAATGCATTGCCTGGATGTAATTGTAAGCATTAAAATGACATGGATTTAAACCATTTCAAAGACTTACAATTCCATGGGGACGAGTGTAGTAAATCTTCACTGACCTCTTATGCAAGGAACCACATATACAGGTAGGCGTGGATAGGGTAGTCACATCAGGGAGCCTATTTGGTGTAATGGTTAGCACACTGGCGTGGAATGCAAGAGATGTAGGTTGGATTCCCACTCTAGGCGCAATATTTCCCATTTCCATCACCCCCACAACAGTGTGTTATCCCATCTGAGGCAGCACAATAATGCAGCTATGAGTGTGCCTTGTCACAAATCGATACCCTTCCCTATTAACCTCAGATGTTCCTAGCACGTAAGATCCCAATTACTCACTCAAGAGGCCTTCTGTGATTTGAGCAGTGAGTGATGCACAACATGCATTACACAGTCTTTTAAGCCAGAGTATTTGCTGACATCAAAGTTGACCATTTTTGTTTGCAAGCATTACGACCAATGCTAAAAGAGTAGACACTGCTACTGCTATTAAAGTGGTGTTGATATGTGAGGAGATTTTTCTGTGGCCTGTCATATTCCTGGTCCTACCTGTAGCCCCGCCCCTTCTGTAGCCCCATCTACAGTAAGAACAGGCAGACACAGGTATGGAACGCCTGTTGGGTCACAAAGCTTTGCAGTACAGGCTGTATACAAACATATAAAACATCCTTTTAGTAATTGTGTCCTGTCACATAACACTTATTATTCTAGCCTATTTCCACTGGCGGTTATGTTTCTGTGAAGGCGCACAATGTTAATCGATCAGATCTATGGCACAAGGAAGAACTTACCACACAGAGAACCATAGTTTTGTGTTGTTGCAATGTGGATGGTTTCATCGGTTATTCATTGATATTTTGCACGTAAATATTAATGACTAATGGTCATCATCATCGTCGTCGTCGTCGTCATCATCATCATCATCATCATCATCATCATCATCATCATGCTGTCGGTTGTGATGCGACAAAGACTGCTTTCATTACTTGACTGCCGCTCTCCATTTAGCTCTCTGCTGTGAGAGTTGCGTCCATGAGTCGGTCTTAATGTCTCTCAGCTTCAGGTTTCTCTTGATGGTATCCTTGAACCGGAGACGAGGGCGCCCTCTCTTTCTGTAACCAGAAGACGGTTGAGAATAGATGATCTGCTTTGGTAGCCTGTCTGATGACATCCTCATGAGGTGTCCAGTCCACCGGAGATTCCTTTTGATCAGAAGATCTTCCATAGAGGGCAGCCCCGTCCGTTCGAGTATTTCCTGATTTTACATTTCATGAAAGCTGCCTGCAAAAGTGTTGAAGTGTTGCTGGCTTTTGCAAGTTACCAGCGGCACTCTCTCGGGGAGCAAATAGAGGTTTCACACCGGCAAGAACATGTCAAGACAGGCGCAAAACTATTTGTCCCTGGCGTGGCTGGTCGGGAGATGTTGGGAGTTCCATAGATCAACCGCCCTTAATGCTGCCACAGTGACATGGTTTTCTGTTTAGGGTTTGCTCCCTTAGCCTTCGGTTCTGTCAAGAACCTGTACCACAAGGCAGTGGTTTACAACTCTGCAGTGCAGGGGCATCAAGCTCCCTGAGGTATTGCTATACCTGCAATACCTACATACCATGGTACAATATCAAAATATCAAATTAAACTATTAATGAACCAAAGAATTGTAGTGCTAGTACTATTTTTATATGGTGGGGTCTACCTTCATGTCAAATCCTGTAAAGTTTTATTATGTGCATGCACAGTTAAATGAACTCCTAACATAATCTCTCAAATTTAATTGTAAAAGAATATTGTGAATAATGTTGCATATGCCGGCAGTGTTTTTAAAAAGTATTGAAATAGGAGTTGGAATTGTAAAAGTAGAAGTTGCTGATGCGGTGCCTTTGTGTTATTGTTATGTTGTGGGGGAAAAGTACAGGTCGCAGGTGAGCGTGTATGTGCGTGTGTGGTTTTGTAGGTGTTGTGTGTGTGTGGTGAAGGTGTAGGTCTGTGGTGGGGGTTTAAGTGTGTTGTGGGGGTTTAGGTGTGTGGTGGGGGTGTAAGGGGTACTGGGGGTATAGGTGTGTGTCATGGGGTGTAGGGGGTATAGGTGTGTGTTGTGGGGTGTGTCATGGGGGTTTAGGGCTGTAGGTGTGTCGTGGGGGTTTAGGGATGCTAAAGATTGTGAGGTGCCGCTCTGCAAGACACCCGTACACCTCCACCACAAACCACCTACACCCCACTACACACACCGTCAACCCCCACCACACACACCTACACCCCCACCACATTCCTAAGCCCCCCACCACATCCCTAAGCCCCCACCACACCCCCCTAAATCCCTATGCACCCCCACCACACCCACCCAAATCCTCACACTTGATAGTAGAAGGAACTGCTTCTGTCCAACCAAAGCATTACAGAGACCGGCATGGTGCACCCTCTGACGAGAGACTCATGCAAACTGAAAGGTCCCCATTGCGGGCGCATTCAGACTCACCCAGACTAAGCGTGTGAAACTTGCAGGCGCATTTGGGCCCTCCCAGCCTTAAAGGGATAAGTGAAAATGCTCTAAATGATGTTTTAAATTGACTTGTGTTCTGGCTATTTGATAGGTGTCACTGCACCACAAAGAGGCTGTGGTAGAGTACGAGCCCCACATCACAGACCCAGAGAAGATCGCCAAAGACATCGACAACATGGGCTTCCCCAGTACGGTCCAGGCCAAGGGTCGCTTCAAGGACGCCGTCATCCACATAGAAGGCATGACGTGCATATCCTGCGTCAGGAATATCCAGGGCAACATATCGGTCAAGGACGGTGTCAAGTTCATCAAGGTGTCGTTGGAGAAGAAACTGGGCTATGTTAAGTTTAATCCGAGTAAGACGAGTGCGGAGGAAATTCGAGAGGCAATTGAAGATATGGGGTTTGACGCATCGTTGAGTCTAATGGATGCTGTCATCGCATCACCTCCCCAAGCAGACACCTTGGTGGCGCGTGTAGATATTGAAGGTATGACGTGTCAGTCGTGCGTTAAGAACATCACCCAGAATATCAGTGGTAAGCCAGGTGTGCGGAAGATTGTAGTGTCGCTCGAAAAGAAGCAGGCGGAAGTGCATTATGACCCAAAGGCGACAAACGCGGAACAAATACGCACTGACATTGATGACATGGGATTTGATGCAACGCTCCCAGCAGTAGTCGTGAATAGCCATGATGGGCTTGGGGCATTTGCACAGAGGAACCAGGTGAAGACATGTAATATTAGCGTTGAAGGCATGACTTGTAAGTCATGTGTACAGAATATTGAAGGTAACATAGCCAGTGTGGATGGGGTGAAGTCCATACATGTTTCACTGGAGAATAAACTGGCAACTGTGGAATATGACCCCCAGAAATTAAGCGCAGAGGCTGTTGCCGAGAAGATTGATGACATGGGATTTGACGCGAAGGCAATCCCTGGGGCAGTAGCACCTTTGCCCTCAGGCTCAGTACTAAAGCAGACCACAATGCATTTGGTGCTGAGCATAAAGGGCATGACCTGTCAGTCATGTGTGAAGAAGATAGAAGGAGCTGTAGGAAAGCATCAAGGTGTAACAAGTATCAAGGTGTCGCTGGCCGACAAAAGAGCGGATATCCTCTACAACCCATCACTCGTCTCACCCTCTCAACTCAAGGAGGCCATCAATGACATGGGGTTTACGGCCATCTTAGATGGTAAGTTGACCGTACTGACTTTAACATTTGGTTCCTTCACATCATGTGTGGCAGTAGTAGATGTAATATTAGGTTAAGCTTTATTTTTCTTGTGGCAGTTAGCAAGCATTATGTCATTGAGTTGCATAGCACCTACCCAGGCCAAGCTAATATAAGCGGATGGTCAGTGCTGTAATATGCGTGATGGCATTCAACCCGTATCATACAGTTTTATCCACCCACCTACCCTAAGCTAAGTTTTAGGGTGAGTGGGTGAATAAAATTGTTTCTGGCAAATTTGGGCCCACACCTCCAGGCAGGTTGTGACCTAGATAAAAGATTCACCCCGTACTTCCAGTACAGGGGTGAAAACCAACCCATTAGAAAAGCTGGCAAAGAATTTTGACATGCTGGGTTAATTAACTGAGCTGGTAAATTCTTAATTCAAGAAGCACAATATATTCTTTATGTACGTCTTCATATTTACCCGCTACTTTTGAGTTGGAAAATATAATAAATCATATACTTTAATGCAATTTAAAAGTGAAATCGAAGGCGTTCTCTGGCCGCCATCTTGTCTTTTTGCATTCTCTCCCATTTCACCAACTCTGTGTTGATATAAGTAACCATTTGACACTGGTGCCAGGCATTCTACTTCCCGTTCCATACTAAAGCTATTTTCGCCCGTATTTAGACTACGTTGTCGTTCACCCCTGTACTGTAAGTACAGGGTGAATCTTTTATCTAGTTGTGACCTTGAGTCTATGAGACTACAGAGAGAGTGTATGGTTGATGTACAACCCTCTAGGTGGCGCCAAAGTAAGATATAGATAGGCATAGTGGTTATTGACTCATAACATAAATAGGAATTATAATGTACATCTACAATACCTTAACTAATATACAGACATTCGTGACACTTAAGACACTTAGAATAAATAAATTCATCACACACAAAAATAACTTAAGAGCATTGAATTACATCATATTTATGTTAATATTTGTTCTCTGTACAATTAAAGAAATGAATACACATACATCAAAATGTTAAAATTTTGGTAATATATATTTCCAGAATAATCCGTTGTAAAAATCTCAGTAGAATATGTGAGGGCAGTTGGCCTATTATATATATCATTAAATTCTTTAGCTTCTGGTTTCTTTTGAACTGTTATTTTGACAGCTGATTTCCATGAATCAGTATAAAGCTTGTTTTATTTAACGATGCCTCTAGAGCACATTGATTTTTGTATCATTGACTATTGGACTTCAAACATATGGTAATTCTGACATATTTCTTTGGAGGAAACCCGCTGCTGCCACATAAGTTACTCTTTCCGATAAGCAGCAATGGCTCTTCTATATTCACTTTCTCACAGACAGGACAGCACACACCACATCCTTTGATGAACCAATTGTGAACCACTGGTTATGAATCAGTGTACACACATCAGTATATGTCGTATCTAGTTAAAGTTGAGGGATGTAGCGTAGGAGGACCAGTTCTGTTCTCTAATGAGTTTTCTCTATCACACATGTGCATAACTTTCCCATATTTATGTAACCAAGCATGTGTTGTGAGAGTATGCTAGAGATACAGCTGGTAGAGAGTGGGAGGTATCACCATGCAGTTACTTTTTAGATTTGTCTATGTTTGTTATTGTTCATCGTGTCTTAATTAATTAAAAAGATAATGTCAGAGTCCTTCTCCATTGACATGGAGAGCTTATTGTTGCCGGGGATCCCTCTACGCCTGTGTATTTCGCTACGATCTCGGTTTTTACAAATTTGACAATTTTCTTTTGGTAAAACTAGCGTTAATGAATTAATTACATAATTAATTAAAAGCTAATAATTTCAGAGTCATTCTCAATTGACATGGAGATTTTGCTGTTGCAGGGTACCCCCTCTGCCCCTGCGCAGTTCACTGCGCTGTCGGTTTTTTAAATAACATTTTTTAAATTCTTTTTTAAATTTAAAATTTAACTCTTTTTAAATTTTAATTTTTTAAAATATTTTACTTAACTAAATTAACGTTAATAAATAAATGAGATGATTAATTAAAAAAGTGATAATTTCAGAGTCCTTCACCATTAACATGGAGAACTCACTGTTGCCGGGGACCCCTCTGCGCCTGCGCAGTTCGCTGCGCTCCTCATCCTCTACCAGCACACCAAGTCTACGAGGCTCTGCCCGCAAGGTAAGTAGTCCCCTGTGCAGAGAGCAATACTCTGTAGTTGAATGCAATTAATCGTGACAAAGTAACAGGGGAATGCGACGAGCTAAGCTTCGCTACTCACAATCAGCCAATTACTATTTACATTTGAAAACTGAGATAATTATTAATCAATTAATCAAGTTGGTATTACAAATTAACGGGCAGCGGTGAATAATAAATAACTTCTGGTCCTGTTTCCACTCTCATTTTGTCTCATGATGCAGAGCGAAGCGAATAAGGTTTGTTAATGTTCAATTTAGCACTAACACGGTTTTGCTGCTTGCTGTTTAAACACTGGGGTGAAAGTGATTCAGTTGATAGAGCTTTGCGTTGTGCATGAGGTTACAAGATGCTTTGAAAGTTTGAGGGCTGTGATGTACTAGGATGGTCAGTTCTGTACTTCAACAACCCGTCGTCAGTGTGTAGCTAGTATAATTTAGATTATGCACAATATTATGTTTTGTTCTGAATTCTGTTTCTCATCCACATTTTCTAAGTAAGAGGCACCATAGTTGATTTGTATTTGAATGCTGAGCTAACAATGAAATGTTCTTCCATCTTAAAAGAATGCACTATAGCCTAGTAGTTAGCTACAGTAAAGCCTCTCTAACCTACCACCTCCACAGATCGTCCACTCCTCTATATTGATCGCTTTATTTGGGTCCCAACAATACCATTGTAAGAATATTCTAACTCCCTAAGCCGACCACCTCCCTATATATACTAATTGGACCACTGAAAGTCGGTCCCAAGGTCGGTCGATTTAGAGAGGTTTTACTGTAGTTACAATAACACGCATGACCAGAACTTCTCATTGGTCTCCAAGCAGATGTTTAGTTTTATAAACAGCGGCGCCATTACTCTCCCAGCACATGTTTGGTTATATTATCAATGGGGAAGCTGGTGTGAAGATCTGGCGAGCATTTGTCGGTGTATCGACCTGGCTACTGTAGTCCATATCCAGCTCTTTTAAAAACATGCAATGCGGGGCTGTAACCAAGCAGACTGGCACTGCCCTGACTGGTCTGGCGCCGACTGTGTGGTCTTCTTATGTGGTCTTGTCTCGGTTTTGTCGAGTAGGGTCAACAGAATCACTTTTCTATTAAATAATAATTAATGTATGGAGGATACAGAAGTTGGTCACCTTTCGATATATATATATATTTCATGAAGAATGTCAATATGTATTTTTCTTTAAAGTATTGAATATATGTTAATAAAAAACAGTTCTTGGAGATAAAATGTCATTTGAATTTTAATCGGTAAGTTACAAATTGCCTCCATATATTAGTAGTTTTGAATATCTTTGGAAATGAACAATTCAAATGGTGTGTTAAAAACAATTTAAAGTTTAATTGTTGAGTTGCAAATTGATTTCTTATATTAAGTAGTTAAATAAAGGTTTCCAATAACTGTTGGAACCTGTGGAGGTTTCTTGATGTGGTAGTTGTGGGTAATGTGCACATGGTTCACGTTAAATTGCACGTAGACCACGTGACACAGACGCAGAGTCGGCACATGGTGCGGTCACGTGAACGGAAGTTGTATGGTGTAGCTGGTTTTGTGGTTGCTTTTTATTATTGTCATTGTTATTGTTATTATTTTATTTTTATTCAATTTTTTTTAGTCTTTTAATTTTTTAATTATGTTATTATTATGATTATGATGGTGATTATTATTATATATTTTTTTGGTATTGCTGCTCTGGTTTGGCAGTGTACAAACATGTGAAAAACTTACCTCTTATTGTTGCAAACTGCGGGGTATTCATCGGCATAATTTATTTCCTATATAATTTGGAATGAAATTACATAATTATATTGACCATTAGCTCTTTTATAAAATTATATGTGGGGTATTTATTTATAGCTCCTTGAAAGAACCTAGTCGGGCACTATGCGTACATCTTATGCATGAATTTGGATATCTGTATTCATGTAAAAAGCTAAACAAATTAAATCGACATGATTTTTCTCTTGGCTATATATACAGTGCAGACTCGCATGCTGATCAACCTGATATACCGACCACCCCGGTTACTTTGGTCTTGGCCCAAACATTGCCCTCTATTGTGGTCTGTAAAACTACGGTCACTCCTATTTGTGGTCAACTCAGTTTGTGAACACCCCCTTTTTTCAGAACTAAGTTGGAATTATTGAACTCCGTAAGACAGCCATTGAGGTAATATTCTGATATCTTAGCAATAAATTCTACTACTAGTTAAAATTATGTACTAGCATAATATATTCTGGAAGAACCGATATTAATGGGGCTTTATTTCCAAACAAATTTATTCTTCTGACTATAGCAAAGTCAATGCTGAATATCAAAAGAAGTAAAATTTATTTATTTATTTAAGGTCTTGCCACCTTTTCTTTCACTTTGCCTGTCTGATTTCACCGTGGTTTCCAGACAATGACAATATCCTTCCTGGTAGACCCGGACACACCTTGACTCCATTATAGCTGGCCGGTGATATGGAATTTCGCTGCGTTTGCTTTGGGAAGCAATGGAATGTTAAGCCAAATAACCTATTTGTACTTAAAGCTGCATAGTCTGATAAAAGGATCAAATTTTCAAAACCAAAACATTTATCTAGATTTGCTCCTACATATCTAACTTAAATACTGACGCACTTATTACGCATTTGTTGGCACATAGAAGGGAATGGTGAGTTAATTTAGTCAAACCTATTACTGCTGAAGCCTATGGTGTCAGGGTTTTGGCGTGCTTGCCAAAATTAATTTGGCATGTTTAGAATTCAGATATCTCCATTAGTCATTTACAAGAAATGTTGCTTGAAGCTAAAGTAAGATAGTTTATAACCATCAACCTAATATATTTATCTCAGAAAATTCGCTGTGTTCTGATCACTGGGTGTGGCTGTCCCCAATGCTTCAAAGCATTGTGATGAATGAACAAAAGTACAGAAAGAAAGAATGTAGATGTGTGTGTGTGTATGTATGTATGTATGTATGTATGTATGTATGTATGTATGTATGTATGTATGTATGTATGTATGTATGTATATAATATATATGTATGTATGTAGGTGTGTAGGTGTGTATGTATGTAGAGCCTAAATAAATCAATAAAAACCAGAACCAGAACCCATTTTCTAGTACTATCAGCTAAGTTGATTAGTTTCTTCTGCAACCAGGCAACGGACGTGTGTGCATTCTATGATGCAAACATAAACACTCAACTTGTGTTTTGTCCCCGTTCTTACAGTAGTGTTAGTTCGATTGAACAAGTGTATAACATACAGTAAAATTCAGTGCCCGGGCTCCCGATTAATTACTGGCATGTATTGAATTGATGTATCCGGCGTAAGCCGCGGTGCACCGATTTTCGCTTTATAGTGTTTGTGTTGTGTTCAACGTTGGGCTTTGGTTTTGATACTTGCTGCAACACATAGGGTGTCTGCTTTGTTATGATAAAAGACTGCTACATATGGTCATAGGTATGTTTAGGTGTCAATTATCGTTTTTAAACCGTTTCAGAATACAGCGGTTTATTCTTATTTTATTGCACAGGTGTTGCTTTTGATACCAGGGTACCTTCTGCTCAGCTGAATGGCACTAGTGCCATGTGAAGTCCTTTGAATATAGTTCAGTATCAAACAACTGGACAATAAAAACCGAAAGACGCAAGCATACATACTTGTAGGCAGCATAATAGTCCTTGTGGGTGGGCGGAGTGATTTCAAATGGGCCTCAGCCTTCAGGTTCTATCCCATTTGAAATCACTCCATCCGCCCACTCGACTATTATGTATGCATACATATATATAGGACTATCTCTTTTAGCAATAGCATAACTAAGTACTGTGTGTGTAAAGAGGATTATAGAAGTAATCCTGAATCCACCATGGCTGTTCACATAAAAGACCTTTAACCATATGGCCCATGTCGATAATGCTGTTGTCTTTTGTGTCTCTTTCAGCACTTGTTCGACACAGACCCGGTATATACTAGAGCTCTTTAAGTTCCTTGTTTCCCACCCGCACTCCTACATTATGTGATCTCTCCGCGTGATTTCGATTCAGTTAGTAAGGGTGCATGCAGTCTTTGAATATGTGGCAATTCTATTTTTTAATTACAAAAAATGATGTTCAATCTTTCTTCCAGGATTTAAAATGTGCTGACTATTCAAATATTCCTGTAAGATAAATAATATTTAATAATATATAAACCCATAAAACACTGCCTACGCAAATCCAAAGCGCTAATCGCCATTTACCCTGCCACAATTGGTTATCGGTAAAACCACTAATAGTAATAGAAGTCACACTATCACCTGATTACCATGGGAGATTATTTAAGGATTGTTAGCTTGATAGGGGTTTCATATCATAGAAACATCTGGGGAGAGATAAACAGGACTGGTACTGACTTGTGACAGTACACTCTTGGTGGCTTCATAGTGCTGCCAACCATCAGACAATATCCCAGCCAGTCGCACGAACCAGTCCTAGCTCTATCCTACTAATGCAACGCACTATATATGAGGTAAGGGCATATGCCAATTTGGTTAAAAAAACAACTGTGGTTTGACTCAGCAGGGAATCGTTCTTGCACAGGAAGCGGATGATCTACCACTAGTCCATCCTGTACAGTCCCTGGATTGTTAGTAAGACTGTACCATAAGGAAGGGAGCACGTCAAGGGGACAGAGGAGCGTAAATACAAAAACATAGGCTCATACTGTTTGTGTTTTAGCATCAATTAGAGTTGCATAGATCGATGGTTTTTGAGTTTCTGTCATTTTCTGGGATAGATGTATTAGGTTGATCATTATAATCTACCGTGCTTTAGTTTGAAGTTACTTTTATTTTAAATGGCTAACTTTTGAGATATTTCAAGTGCTGACATGCAAAATGAATTTTGGCAAGCACGCAAAACCTCCACCATAGGCTTCTGCAGTGACAGACTATTAAATTGCTTCATTATTCCCTTCTATGTGGTGAAAAATGTTTAGCACCAGTATCTAAGTTAGACATTCAGAATAAAATCTAGATAATTGCTTTAGGTTTTGAAAATTTAAGTGTGGGGAGGATTCACATAAGTGTTTAATTGCCAAAATGGCGCTTAAAATATCGAATACAAGTCACGCCATGCCCCCCCCCCCCCATAATACTATTTAAAAAGGATAATTCATCTCGAGGCTTCTAATAGTGGTTTCACGAACACTAAAATATACCCTAAATTGTTTTAGCTGCGTCAAGCGAGCTCTCTCATGCAAAAGTGCTGTCGTTGGACTGTGTGTGTAGATCAGTCAACTCTTTGTAATTAATGTAGAGAAAATATGAGGCTGGGGGCGGATGGGGAGCGGGGGAATGACATAAAGTTACTCATGGAATAGTCTTAAAGAAGTGTTATTTTATATAGGGGTGCAGTTATTAAAGTCCCAAAATGGGTGTAGAAAAAATTTGTGAAATGACATAATTGTGTTTTTTCCTAACAATTAATTTTACTCCCCCGTTCCACTACCACTTTGACTCCTGTTCCTACCTTACTGGAAGACGGGACTGCATAGCCAGTTGGTGTCAGTACCTCTGGTCCCTTCTCACTACCAGGTTATTGTAACATTAGGGTTTTCAAGGTCATGTATTTATACCTTTAGGAGTCACACTACCCCTGAAATTATAGTTCTGGTTTACTCAGCGATTAAGCTATGGAGTACACTCACTGCAACAACCTCAAGCAGCCCTGTCTATGCAGTCCACACAAGCTGCACCAAGCGGGTAGTGCACAGTTTAAGTTATGTGTGTCCAATCACCCACTAACAAGAAGCGCAGGTTCTGTATGTCCAATCGCCCACTAACAAGCAGCTCAAGTGCTGTATACCCAATCTCCCACTAACAAGAAGCTCAGGTTCTGTATGTCCAATCGCATACTAAGAAGAAGCTCAAGTTCTGTATGTCCAATCGCCCACTAACAAGAATCTCAGGTTCTGTATCTCCAATTTCCCACTAACAAGAAGCTCAGGTACTGTATGTCCAATCACACACTAACAAGCAGCTCAAATTCTATATGCCCAATCACCCACTAACAAAAGAAGCTCAAGTTCTATATGCCCAATCACCCACTAACAAAAGAAGCTCAAGTTCTATATGCCCAATCACCCACTAACAAAAGAAGCTCAAGTTCTATATGCCCAATCACCCACTAACAAAAGTCCAGACTTAAGTAAGAGTGTGTGTGTTGGGGGCGCTAGGGGGTATTGATTGAGATTTACCACCCCACTGGCTTCCATGAATTGATCTGTCTCTGAGGTATGGTTCCCCTCTGTTGTATCATATTAATGGTCATTAGTACTAAACTCCTAGAGATAGCAAAAACACCTACTCACGTATCCGCTACTGAAGAACACTGGTTAAGCCGGATTCAGGTGGCGTCCTCTCTAGGTTGGACTTGGTCGGGTTATAATTACTTATATGCACCGTGTTCTGGGTGTGTTGGCTATGTCTGTACTGTTGCCATTGCCAAGCCTAGATTTGAATGCATTAAATGAAGGCACTTCAAAGGTTTATCGGTGGCAGTAAACTATCCCAATAAAAGCATGAGACTCAAGTGTCGTTGGCCACCTAACATCCTACATGACGTCACAGCTCACCCTGACGTTATTTCGTGGCCACCACCAGCTCGAGTGTTAAAATAAAAGGGTCGTGCGTTGTTTTCATCATTTTAACTTGGAAATATTAAGCTCCTGTTTCCATAGAAACCTTCTCCCGCCCCACTACCTCAGTGTGCTACAATAATCATCGTCATTTTGCTATGGAAAGCATTCCCCAACGTGGGATAGCGATACGATCGGTTATGGACAAATAATACCTTTTTAGCCACAAGCGGACGGGATAGCCGACTGCATAGAGTGTTCACTTCTGTGCTGAGGGTCGTGAGATCAATCACTGGCTGAATCAAGTGAAACACCTTGCTTGGTGTTCGACGTTACTAGGATATAGCAAGGACTGGTTGGCTTCATGTCAAAATAATGTGACTGAGTGGGATATTGAGTCATGGTGTAGGTGGCATTGTATCCCAGTGGGACAGCACTGTGAAGTCACCACTAATGCACAGTCATAGATGGGGTATCCATCCTGGTGACTTTTGATGATGTTTGGAGATAAATCCCAATAAACCAAAACACCGTTAACTAGATTTATAACTCTAAGCCATATTCATGTATAACCTTCACTTGTTTCTTTTCAACACAATGACAGTAGTAAATATGTATAAATGAATTTTAACTAAAATAATTAGGGAGGAAATGGTGACATCTTTGCATGGCCCTAAATTGGTAAATTATTAGAATGTGTGTAAATAATAGCATGTGCAAATAATAGCATTTATTGACAGCAAGCAATAGATTTACAACCTTCTGGGTGCCTGGGTTTAATGTAGATTCTACTAACAACTAATACGGATAAAACTGGTTAGCCAAAAGAAGAGGTTCTAATGCAGTTAGTGGCATGGAGCAAGTGACATCATATCTCAGGTTCACACCAGTGTGTAAGATGTTCAGACTATTGTGCCACAGGGTCCCACCCTCCTATTTCAGGTTCTCACCATGGTAAAATTGGTATCTCCGGTTCATATTATAATAGCCCAACTTCACACTATTATATGGCAGATTCACACCAGCATGACAGACACATGCCATTATAATATGTGCTCATGCCATCATAGTGCAGACTCAGTGCATCGCCGTGCAGGCTAAAGCTAGGATTCCTTACACGCGGTATGCGGCATGCAGCAGGGATGATTCCTTTCACGTGGCATGCGAACGGTCACGCGGCCTCCACCGTGTACCACACCCCTCCGCACCCCTCAATGCCTGTGTGTGACAGTTCCGTAATGATCAGTCACCTCCCCTCGTCTAAAACTAATGGACACATGCGACTGACATCCCAGCTGTTTTCTATTCACGTGCCACATGCCGCATGCCGCACCGATGGCTACATGGACCGATTCAGTTGCCTCATTCGCATTCGCATTCGCATTCGCATGCCGCGTGTAAGGAATGTAGCCCATTGACTTCTAGGTGTTTCGATTTTTTGCCGCATTCGCATTCGCATGCCGCATGCCGTGTGTAAGGAATGTAGCCTTTACAAGCTCATACTCATAGTGTAAGTTCATATCATCGTTGTGCAAGATCATAACATCGTAATGCAAGCTCACAGCATCGGTATGCAAGCTCACAACATCGTCCTAGTGCAATCTCACAACATCGTTATGCAATCTCACAACATCATAGTGCAAGCTCACAACATCGTTATGCAATCTCACAACATTGTTATGCAAGCTCACAACATCGTAGTGCAAGCTCACAACATCGTTATGTAATCTCAGAACATCGTTAGCCAATCTCAGAACATCGTTATGCTAGCTTAGAACATCGTAGTGCAAGTTCACAGCATTATGCGATCTGAAAACATCGTTATGCAAGTTCAGAACATCGTAGTGCAAGCTCAGAACCTCATAGTTCAAGCTCACAACATCGTTATGCAATCTCACAACATCGTTATGCAAGCTCACACCATAGGTCAAGCTCAGAACATTGTAGTTCAAGCTCAGAACTTTGTTATGCAAGCTCACATCATCGTAGTACTAGTTCCTTCCATCGTTGTGCAAGTTTCTCTCATTGTCGTGCAAGGTCATCCCATCGTTGTGCAAGTTAATGCCATCGTAGTGCAAGCTCGTACCATCGTTGTGCAAGCTCGTACCATCGTTGTGCAAGCTCGTACCATCGTTGTGCAAGCTCATTCCATCGTAAGGCAAGCTCATAACATCGCAGGGGAAGTTCATACCATGGTTGTTCAAGCTCATACCATGGTTGTTCCAAGCTCCTGCCATCGTAGGGCAAGCTCATGCCATCATTGTGCAAGCTCACACCATCGTAGTACTAGTTCCTTCCATCATTGTGCAAGTTTCTCCCATCGTCGTGAAAGGTCATCCCGTCATTGTGCAAGCTCATTCCATCATAGGGCAAGTTCATACCATGGTTGTTCAAGCTCATACCATAGTTGTTCACGCTCATGCCATCATAGGGAAAGCTCATGCCATCGTTGTGCAGGCTCATTCCATGGTTGTTCAAGTTCATGCCATCGTTGTGCAGGCTTATACCATCGTTCAAGCTCATACCGTCGTAGGGTAAGTTCATGCCATCGTTGTGCAGGCTCAGATAGTCCTATTACAGGCTCGCAGAGCCAGAACACAATTTCAGGCGATCGTGACACAGACAACAATTTGTTAGAACATACAACAATTTATTAGAACAGACGACAATTTGTTAGAACAGACGACAATTTGTTAGAACAGACGACAATTTGGTAGAACAGATGACAATTTGGTATAACAGATGACAATTTGTTAGGAGAGATGACAATTTGTTAGAACAGATGACAATTTGGTAGAACAGAGAACAATTTGTTAGGAGAGATAACAATTTGTTAGAACAGACGACAATTTGGTAGAACAAATGACAATTTGGTAGAACATACAATATTTTGTTAGAACAGATGACATTTTGTTAGAACAGACAACATTTTGTTTGAACAGATGACAATTTGTTGAAACAGACGACAATTTGTTAAAACAGACGATATTTTGATGGAGCAGACGATATTTTGTTAAGCAGACGACTTTTGCTAGAGCAGATGATATGTTTCAGAGCAGACGACAGTCAGGGTGAAGCGAAAATAGAACGTGCAGAATATTCACGTGTCATATTATTTATTGAGTAAACTTCTGTACTCTACTGTAGACCATTTGTTTCATGACTATAGATCAATTATTCATAATGTAATCGTGCACTGCATGCGCTTAAATCATTCTCTATTTTAATCAAACTGCGTCATCCATGAATATATTTTGCAACGTCATAACAGAGCCATATCACTAAACAAAATTAATGCCACTGTCTTGTATAATCACGATTTAATAAAAAATAAAAAAATTGTTAAAGGGGGGGGGGGGGGGGGGGGAGAAGTTTCATTTAACAAAACCTTGAATAGTGTATAGCGGGGTTGTGGCGATGATGGGAAATGGGATGCTTTGTTTTTAGACTGTTGGTGATTTGGGTTTTATAGCCTAGCAACATTTGATGTCAAGAATAATTTGAAACTCGGCTTCGCATCGGACAATACTCATCCCGGAGCCTCTCGGCCAAAAGCTGCTTATTACTCTGATTAGTCCATAGCCTTAAGCGTGCATTCCTTACACACGGTATGCGGCATGTGGCATGCGGTATGCGAATGGCATGATTCCTTCTATGCGGCATGTGGTATGCGGCATGCGGCGAGGTCTCACACTGGGGTTCCTACCTTTATCCACAGAAATAGAAATAGTTATCTATGCTTTGGCAATTATAAAGGTAGGAACCCCCATGTGAGACTAATCACTATGTACAAGGCACCACCACCACCACCACCACACCACCACGTCACCACGTCACCACACCACCACACACACCCACCACCACCACCACCACCACCACCCACCACACCATCACCACCACCACCACCCACCACACCACCACCACCATCACCACCACCCACCACACCACCACGTGGGGTCGTGGGTTCGAGTCCCGGTCGAGTAAAACCAATGACTTTAAAATTGATACTTGTTGCTTCCTAGCCAGGCGCTCGGCATTATTAGGATAGGGCAAGGACTGGTGTGCTCAGTGTCAGGATAATGTGACTGAGTGGGATACCAGGTCATGGTGCCGGCGGCCTGGTTTCCCAGTGGGACAGCACTATAAAGTCGCCATGAGTGCGCACTGTCACAAGTCGGTACCCGTCCTGATATGACCTTAGATGTTGCTAGGACGTAAAACAACAACAAACAAACAAACAAACAAACAAACCGCATGCCACACCGATGGCTACATGGACCGATCGAGTTGTCGCATTCGCATTCGCATACCACATGTAAGGAATGTAGCCCGTAGGCTTTAAGGCGTTTCGATTTTTTGTCGCATTCGCATTCGCATACCGCATACTGCATACCGCGTGTAAGGAATGTACCCTTTACTGTCAGGATGTGCTTTGCAGCGCAATGGTTTCCGGGTAACTGACTGTCTTTCGCATGATAGAAGTTGGCGGATGGCTGTCATGAAGTAAGTCCAAAGCGCTCTATTACCAAGGGAAAGCCTCACCTGGTGGCCTCTGTGGCGCAGTGGTTAGAGTGGCTGACTTTTTTCTAGGTAGGACTCGAAATCTGAAGGTTGGAGGTTCGATTCCCCCGTGCCACCACCTCTGACAATTTGGATTTCCACCACTGTATAACCTACAGCATCATCAAAGGCCCGTTGCTCTCATACCATGTCTACTTATGAATATGTATGAGTAACTTGGTCACTTGATATAGAGCAAGAACTAATGGGAACTTGATAACAGGACAATAAGGGCACCGTTATAGACTTATTTCATATGACGTCAGCAGGGGTATTTAGGTCAGTGCGCGCGCTGTTTGGCTGCAGGATGACACACTGTCACACTGCCAACTCAATGGCTATGAGCAATCTTCATTGAGAAAAGGAGAAATATCTCTAAAGCCACACCACCTAGAAGCAACCCGCTTGGCACATACACAGAAAACATATTCACCGAAAGGATTATATTAAATCCATAAGGTTAAGGTTCTGTATTTCTATTAATTTTGAATAAAATCGACGTGTTGCACCGCTTATCATCAAACTCAATGCATTGTCAATGGGCATGAGCAATCTTCAGAGCTCTAAAACCACACCACCTAGAAGCAACCCGCTTGGCACATATACAGAGAACATATTCAACGAAAAGATTATATTAAATTTATAAGGTTAGGGTTCTGCATTTCTATTAATTTTGAATCAAATTGATGCATTGCACTGGACGTGTATACAAACTCAATTGCAGTGTGCCTTCGTTCTGCAGCCAAGGTGCGCGCGCATACACAATGTTTATAAACATTGAGAGGGGTCTATAGGTTCCACTGTGTTACATAGCCGTACTGTACTATGGAGAACACACCCCTGAGTGAAGAATCTAAATAGAATGCTGCCCCCGATTGCCTACCAAGCGTCAAAGGACTCGTGACATTACCCCACTCCTGGCATCTTTATAATACTGACCCCATTGTGATAACACTTGCTGCCAGCACCTTGATTCGATATCCGACTCAGTAGCATTATCCTGGCACTGGGCAAGCCAGTCTCGTCCTATTGCAGCAATGAATTACAAACGCCAGGCGAGATAGCGACAAGTGCCAGTTTGAGATTCAATTCGGCTGGGGATTGAACCCATTCCATTGCACTGATGGGCTATCCCGGCCGGTGTTCACTCTATAGAAATCCAGAAGAAGTAATTAATTCAATAGAAGCCACACCCTGCTTCTTCAAACGCTCTAATGTAAGCCGCAGCTTCTTTATTTAACAGTGAGCTCAACAACAAAAGCTGGCAAGTGTTAGGTTAATTTTAAGTCAGTTATGATGTATGTTCTAATTGCAGATTGATAATGGCTTATATGACCTAATTAGAGTCAATTTACTATCCCCAAAACCCCTATTAAATGCTTAGATTAATTTATTGACAGCAATGTTGCTGTTAATTAACCTTAATGTGTCCTTTACAGTGAGGGATCAGATATCGCATAAAATATAAAGCTGTGTGTGATTATGATACTCTTAACTATTGCTATGAAATAATGTTATTGCTATGTTAATTAAGCAATACCATTTCTTTAAGACTGATATTATCATTATGTATTGTAGTTAAACTAGACTCACTTTAGTAAGTCGACCTCTTCCCGAAATCTTAAAATACAAATCATAATTATCTTGATGGGTTAATTAGCTAACTTATGCGCATATCGTGGAGAATTAATCAATTATACTATCAAGATGAATTAATAGCATGGCTCCCTTAAATATACTTCATGTAGTTTTTATTACGCAATAAAGCAATGAAATTTAGTTTGTGATGTGCCTTTGCAACAAACCGCTAGCAAAATGGCTGGATAGCAACAGTAAGCCGATAACAAAATCGCTGACTCGCAAAATCAATCTGACAAAGTGGCAAGACAGTAACCATGATAGATATTGCAATTGGGTTAAATTATTGACCTGAATAAACTGAGAGTTACTCTGGAAGCACTAAGTGATCTAGATAAATCCGCAAATAAATTAAATTTAATAAATGTGATGTATAACGAATTATGCGAGTATAAAAATGTGAAGGGAATTCTTTCCATTATATATTATATTATTATATAGTTATTACCATTGTTATTCTCCGTAAGACTCCACACTTGACTGGTGGCGCCACCTGCGGCCCACCTCCCCTCCAACGGGTATCGACAAGCGTCAGTCGCACCGGAGGATTGAAACAGTTAATTCTGATTCAATAAATATATACAAGACTGACAATAGATCGCACTAGCTTTTCATGATGGCCCTTGCTGTTGACACGTTATTAAACCATCAATGAATCAATCGACCAAATTTGCTTCGTGCAGAAATTGTTCACAATAAATCACATTGGCATTTTTTATTGATAAGCAAAGTTGGTCCGAATTTGTCAGTTTACACCAACAAAATACACAGTATGGACGTAGAACTATACTGACTAGCTATGCACGTGTACAAAGCTGACTTATGAGGACAGACATCAATGGCGTATGGAAAGTTGGGGGGGGGGGGGGTTCTCCCACCAGTCTTATTTCCTGGAAGTTAGAGCCGAAGAGTAATAGCTGTTAGCCAAGAAAGTTAGAAGTGACTGAAAAAGGTTTTGTTTGTTTGTTTTATGTCCTAGCAACATCTAAGGTCATATCAGGACTGGTACCCACTTGTGACAGTGTTCCCTCGTGGCGACTTTATAGTGCTGCCCCAATGGGAGACCAGACCATTAGCACCATGACCTGATATCCTAATGCCGAGCACCTGGCTAGGAAGCGACAAGTATAAATTTCTACGTCATTGGTTTGACTCGACCAAGGTTCGAACCCATGGGTTCGGATCCCCCGATCTCCCAAAACAGGAGACGGACGCTCAACTCATTCGGCCATCCCCTCTGGTGCCCGAAAAAGGTTGGCAGGGGATATATGGGTCGTTCTCAGAAACTGTGTACCACTTGAGGTAGTCGACTTGAAATGCATGTCAAAGAAACCCATTATTGGTGTGTCAATATTTAGATTTCATCATTTAGCCCAATAATGTGGGAGATATTTTAGATCAAAAGTAAATGTTAATATTGTGTATTATGTATCTTATTGGGATGGATGTAGCTAAATAAATAGAAAATTACATCACTAATTTGTGACATTTTCAACAACATTGAAAATAATGTGTCACACACTTAATGAAACCCTGTGAACAACAGCACATTTCACTTCAAATGGTCATATACAATGTCTTCATTAAATTGAAGACATTTATTTCTTTAAAAAAAAGAAATAGTTAACCTTTTCTGGAGTCATTAACATCGTAACATTTCGTTTCCACTTGCAAGTATTATGAAACTATGTATCAAACACTGAGTACAGATACAGTACAGGAACTATTTTCACCATTTGACACTATCCATGTACCCAGTTATGGTATATATATAATCATGTATCAATGGTTAGAAGTTTATAATTTAAGTTCCCCAACTTGTGTCTCCCATTGGTACCCCGTCAAAATGTGGTGGGGAGTGGGGGTGGGGTGTCCCATGTTCGTGGGCGGGGAATCTGTTGTATGCCTTCTGATGGATATGTTACTTAACTGGGCGGGCATGCGGTACTTGATGACGTCACGATGCATCCTAGCTACTTACCTCGTCTATCCACTGTCCACTATGCACACAGGTAGAGGGAGGCGGTCTCTAGAGCATCCTCTGGAAACATGCACATGTTTATTGATTTGCTATTAGTCTTTAAGGTTACATAGCCCGATGGTTTTGAGGTTTAGTAATTTTTTTCTGAGATAAACATATTAAATCGATTGTTATAATCTACATTACTTTAATTTGAATTAATTTGTTCTGTTTAATGGCTAGAATTTGATATATTTGAAGCGTAAACATGCCAAATTAATTTCGGCATGGATGCTAAAACTCTGACATCGTAGGCTTATTGCAGTAATAGGCTCTATTAAATTGACTCAGTATGCCCTTCTATGTGGCAACAAATACTTAATAAGTGCATTAGTATATGAGTTAGATATATAGAAGCAAATCTAGGTGCGTGTTTTGGGTTTTGAAAATTTGATGCTTCATCGGACTATGCAACTTTAATCAATCAATCTCTATTAAAAAGAAAAACACATAACTTAAAAAAAAAATAGATTATGGATAATGCCGCCAGGTGGGGATGGATTAGTTGATGTTTTAGACCTTTAACTTGCCGTGTCCTGTGGCCGGGTGATGCAGCTGTGTTGGTGCCTCAGGTGCGGATCCTCCCGACCAAGCCCCTGGAGGATGACGATGAGCTGGAGAAGTGCTTCCTGTCAATTGCTGGCATGACCTGCTCCTCCTGTGTGTCCAACATCGAGCGCAACCTCCTCAAGATCGAAGGTGAGTGAGAACAGGGCCCAGCTTCAAAGTCATGGTGAATTGGGATTGGTAAAAACCTGAAATTTATTAGCTCATCTTTTTTTAAGTTTC
The DNA here is from genome assembly GCA_030323885.1 of Branchipolynoe longqiensis. Lineage (NCBI taxonomy): Eukaryota > Metazoa > Annelida > Polychaeta > Phyllodocida > Polynoidae > Branchipolynoe > Branchipolynoe longqiensis. Next base: position 49,504,864 of record CM059191.1, on the reverse strand, counting down.
TTAAGTCGATGAAAGAATAAATTTTTCGAAACGAAAACATTTATCTAGAATTTATCCTTCTGGATATAACCAACTTAGATGCTGGTTCAGTCATTAAAGAACTGTTGCTGTATCTAAGGAATACCAAGTTAATTTAAAAGTCTGTAAAACTGCTAGCTTCATGTGCAGAAGGACTGGGGTTGGAATCCCCGCTGCGTCAAACCAATTACATATAAAATAGATACTTGTCACTACCTAGCCTTACGTTTGACATTAATAGGAATGTGCAAGGACTGGTTAGCTCAGTATTACGATAATGTGATTGAGTGGGATATAGCCAACTTAGATCCTGGTTCAGTCATTAAACATTTATTGATGTATCATTGATGCGGTATCCCAGTGGTGTTGCACTATAAAGCCACCAGCAGTGCGCAGTAGGTACCCGTCATGGGATGACCGTGTTTGTTGCTAGGATTTTTTAAAATCCCATAAACCAAAATAACACTTTTTTTTGTGCAGGTCTAAAAACAGTACTGGTGGCGCTGATGGCGGAGAAGGCAGAGATTAAGTATGACCCTGCCTACATCATCCCATCGCAGATTGCCAATCACGTGACCAATCTGGGTTACCCCGCGGTTGTGTTTGACTCGGACACCAATGGACAGGGCGTCGTTGAACTGAATGTACGGTCACATTCCACATTCCATACTGTTCACGGTTCAAAGATCTCAGCCATTTCGCTGAATTTTTTTAATTTTCAGCGAAAAGCCGGATAGCCCTTATACTATAGTTAGTTATATAATATTATGTATTGTATAACGTGTTATGCTCATTATTTAGGCTGCAGGGCCTTAATATCGCCTATCACCGCCGGGCTGGTGGGCGCTGTGCCGCCTGCACTCACCCGGCTGGGGCCCCATGAGCCTCAGGCGAGCATCCAATCAGGTGGAAGCTCCCCGGGGGAGGCGACATCAGGTGGCGCGGTCTCTATCCGGCCCCCAGAATCTTGGTAACATTTACCGGAAGTAAGGTTTTCCGGGGTTTTTTGTTTGTTTTTAAATATGACTTTTATCCCTGATTGTTATTGTGACACAGTAAATCAACATGGAGCAAATATTGATCTTGGTTAGGAAACTCTTGTTGAACACGTTCAGTATGAGGTATATCTATCTCAAATCAATATGGAGCAAAGTCATTAAATGGCCGTCACACTGACGTATTGCGTCAGCATATGCCCAACGGATGAAATCAATTTTATACGTACAGACGCATCAAACTTTTCTGTGGGGCGGATGGGGGTGGGGGAGGGGGAAAGATGGATGTATAGACAACATACTGAGCGTATGCAGAAACGTATGTCCGACGTATTGCTAGCATATGAGAGCATATCATAGAAAGTATGGCCAAACGTATGACTAATGTGCCTCCCGTGTTCTCGGCGTATGGCCAGTGTATGAGTAACCTATCCCCAGTGGGAGGCACATTAGCCATATGTTGGTCATACGTTGGCTCGAAAAATGCTTGCATACGCTCACGCAACGCTCGTAGAATGCTGGCGAATGTTATATACGTTATTCGATCGTCAGAAGTAGGCCTTATACGTTAAATAGGTCAAGACACATTGGAGAAACGCCAGACGTACGTTAGTCCAACTTTGCCCCCCGCACCGAAAAGTTTGACGTTTCTCGACGTAAAAAAAGTGATTTTACGTGTTGGTCGCGCGCTTGCAAGATGCGTCGTAATGTGACAGGGCCTTAAACTTTGTCAATACGCGGACTGTACTTTTCTGCCAGCTCGACTTACGACTAACGTACTTCAACCTATTACATACGTCTAGCATATATCGACGTATGTCTAACGCATACGTAGCATATGCCTAATGTATAAGATACACATCGTACGTTGACAATTTTGAACATCCTCAAAATATTTTCGGCGCCTTGGCGTGTGACGCCGTATGACAGCGTATACCAGCATCCGCCTAACGTATCTCGACGTACACCAACGTGTTGGCCCAAAATCACATACGTCGTAGTGTGACATGGCTTTTAGACCTACTTAGTAAATTCCTTATTGAACCTGTTCAATATGGGGTTTACCTAGTTCATTTATGGTCGTTTAGTTTGTATAACCTCAACTACTTTTTTTGGTTTTGGAGATATTTAGTTTAATAAATTTAATAATTTTAATGATTAAGCATTTTTTTGGCAGGATATGCTGAACAGATTCAAAGCATCTGATGTCCCCCCCCCCCCCCCCACCCGCACCCGAACCATGCACCCCGACCGCCGTGAATATGGCCTATACTGCCGACACGGCGTAAAGAAACCACCAATCAATCAAGCAATCTATCAATCCACCCCGACCCTTTCCTTTCTTTATAGGCAAGGAATTTGGTTCACATCTATCATTACAATTAGCATCTGTCAAGTACTGATTTCAAACTTGAAAAGTGTTTATAGCAATAAATAATAAATGGAAGAGTGGTAGTGAATAGGCAATTATATAAACTCAAGTCATCTAATAACACGCGTATAATTCACAGTGTGACTCATATCAGACTCCCCATTAATGAGAATGGGGGAGCCGGAGCTGTGTTTAACTCACACTGGTGGAGAACTTAGTTAATTAAGTGTCACAATGTTGAATGATTAAGACTACATAGTCCGATGAAGCATCAAATTTTCAAAACCAAGCACTCCCCTAGATTTGATTCTACATAACTAACTTAGATACTGGGGCACTTATCAAGCATTTGTTGCCACACAGAAGGGCATACTGAATCAATTTAACAGAAACTGTTACAGCATAAGTCTATGGTGTCAGAGTTTTGGTGTGCGTGCCAAAATTAATTTGGCATGTTTGCACTTAAAATATCTCAATGGTTAGCCATTTAAGATAAAAGTTACTTCAAACTAAAATAAGGAGGATTATAACATTAGCAATCAATTTAATATATTTAGCTCAGAAAAATGACTAAATCCGAAAACCATGGGACAATGCAACTTTAACCTAGATTAGAATGCCACCTGTAATACCAGTGTCGCAGTTTCCGCCGTCCGCCAGTTTCCGCGGTATGCATCGCTTCTGCGCATGCGTCAAAATCGAACAGCATCATCACTAACCTTATAAATTTAATATAATGTTTCTGGTACAGATGTTTTCTATATGTGTACCAAGCGATTTGTTTCTAGGTGGTGTGGTTTTAGAGATATTTCACTTTTTCTCTATTTTCTGTATGAAGATTGCTCACAACCATTGACAATGCCTTGAGTTTGACGGTACGCGCAGTGCAAAACATTAGTTTTATTCAAAATTAATAGAAATCAAGAACCCTAACCTTATAAATTTGATATAATCTTTTTGGTAAAGGTGTTTTCTATATGTGTACCAAGCAATTTTTTTCTAGGTGGTGTGGTTTTAGAGATATTTCACTTTTTCTGTCTGAAGATTGCTCACGGCCATTGACAATGCATTTGAGTGTAGGCGTACCGCGGAAACTGGTGGACGGCGGAAACTCCGACACCGGTCTAAACAGGCAACACAGATTGTACAGTAGGTACAGTAGCTTTCCAGAGGTGGCTTTAGTTGTTGCTTGGTGTGCATATCCTAACCCTGACTGACCGCCCGGTGTGACCTTTACCCCGCAGGTGGAGGGCATGACCTGTGCCTCCTGTGTCCACCTGATCGAGTCGAGCATGATGAAGCACGCGGGAATCATCGAGGTGTCGGTGGCGCTGTCCACGTGTAGGGGGCGCTTCGTGTATGACCCCGAGGTGACTGGACCACGTGACATCATTCACCAGATCGAGGCTATCGGCTTCAGCGCCTCTCTCTACACCGGGGACCCCAATCTCAAAATCAGCAGTCAGACAAATGCCGTCAAGCGGTAAGAATGTAGTGTGTTAGGTAATGGAGACTACATATTTAGCAGTTATTGCCTGATATAGGGTTTGAAGTGTTAGGTAATGGGGACTGCATATTAAGCAGTTATTGCCTGATATAGGGTTTGAGGCGTTAGGTAATGAGCACTGCATATTAAGCAGTTATTGTCTGTTATAGGGTTTGAGGTGTTAGGTAATGGGGACTGTGTACGCAGCAGTTATTGCCTGATATAGGGTTGGAGGTGTTAGGTAACGGGGACTGTGTATTCACCATGTTAGGTAATGGGAACTGCGTATTCAGCAGTTATTGCCTGATATAGGGTTTGAGGCCGAAGGGGCTCTGGGTTATGTATTGACTAAGGGAGATGAAGCTGGCACAGATTCGCATTCCAGAGGTCTTAGCGACTCAAATCGCATATCAGGATGATAAAGTATCTATTAAATGAATTGACGCTTTCGAACCATAGCTATTTGGACCAGTAGAACCTGTAATTTAAATGTAATTTAACATATAACCAGCTATAGCAAGATACCAAAAAGTGACATTGGACTAGGCCTGTCTTCGTTCTCAGTTTTGTCAGACGGGCTATTGATACCGCTATAAATAATTTAAATATCAACACCATTTAAGCATTGACTATAAACTTAAATGCTATCCAGTGAGTAACTTTTATGCATGCTTGGCCAAGCATGTGCAATATTATATTTACCGAGCTTGTACTTAGTATATAAGCTTATTTCAAGTTTCTGTTGTGATATATACACGAGTGTTTATTATGATGCGGAAATCTGGGAAATACCATGCACTCTCTATTTGCCAAGGCCTGTAATGGCTTTGACCTTGGTTTGCCCTTGGTTTGACCTAGGCTTAGCTTTGGTTTTACCTTAGTTTGACTTTGGTTTTACCTTGGTTTGGCCTTGGTTAGGACCTTGGCTTGACCTTGGTTTGCCGTTGGCTTGACCTTGGTTTGACCTTGGTTTGACCTTGATTAAGTGGCTGATGTGTCGCTAACACCTCTTGTCCTGCAGGTGGCGCGCCTCATTCTTTTATTCACTCATCTTCGGCATCCCGGTGATGGTGGTGATGATCGTGTTCATGGTGTTGATGCATGTACAGGGGCCGGTGGTGCCCCATCCGCCCACTAATGAAACAGGCGCAATGAATCCGAATGTCACGGACAGAGGCGAGATGCCCGAACACCGCGCGTTCATGGTGATGCCCGGGCTGTCGCTGGAGAACCTGCTCCTCTTCCTCCTCTGTACTCCTTGCCTGGTGAGTGCTTCTGGTGATTTTTTCTTTTTTTTGCTGCGTTTTCTGATGTATATATTTATTTATTCATTTCAAATATGTTGGGAGTTCCTCTGGTAGTATGTATCGTATGGAATAAACTAACACTTATTTACACAATCAAACACTTAGACAATTGGATCTTTACCTGGTGTTCAGCATTACTAGTATAGGGCAAAGATTGGTTGGTTCGGTGTCACGATAATGTGACTGAGTGGTATATCGGGTAATGCTGTGGGCGGTATGGTATAGGGTTTGAGGCGGGAGGGGCTCTATGGTGGATCAGTGGCGCAGTATTATAAAACTGCCCAGAGTATATACCATGCCTCAAGTTGGCATCTGGCCCTGTGTACCCCAGCACTCACTCATCAATTTTCAATGGAAGTTTTTTTCAAAGCATGCAAACCAGATGCAGTGACCTAATCAGTAAAACGTAGGCTCCCTGTGTGGAACGTTGGGAGTTCGAATCCCGGTCAAATCAAACCAATGACTTACAAAATTGATACTTGTCGCTACTTAGCCTGGCGTTCGGCATTACTAGGATAGGACAAGGACTGGTTAGCTCAGCATCAAGATAATGTGACGGAGTGGGAAATTGAGTCATGGTACTGGTGACCTGGTCTCCCAGTGGGGCAGCACTATAAAGTCGCCATGAGTGCGCACTGTCACAAATCAGTACCGCTCCTGATATGACAAGATCCTGCTAGAACGTAAAACAACAACAAACAAACACAGTTGGGCAGCACTATAAAGTCGCCATGAGTGTGCACTGGTACAAATCAGTACCGGTCCTGATATGGCTTTAGATGTTTCTACGACATAAAACTCTAACAAATAAACGCACAAACAAACAAAGCGCTCAAGGAAAGCATCACGACTGAGGCTGGTCTGTGTTTCAGATTCTTGGCGGGCGGTACTTCTTCATCCAGGCGTGGAAGGCCGTCAAGCACGGCTCGACCAACATGGATGTCCTCATTGCACTGGCCACCTCCGTCTCCTACACCTACTCAGTCATCGTAGTCGTCATCTCCATGATCATGCGCGAAGCCACCAGCCCCAAGACCTTCTTCGAGACGCCGCCCATGTTGTTAGTTTTCATATCATTGGGACGCTGGCTCGAACACATTGCCAAGGTGCGCTCACTTCTCAATAGTTTAAACAAATTTAACAATTTTAACATTTGCTTAATTTTTTTATTTTTCAAATCTGTGACTGCTTTTCGGGTGCGCAGCTATTTCAGGTAATTTTTTTTTTTAAATTACGCACATTTTGTGGGTTAATAAGGTGTTTATGTCACTGGGAATATTATGTGTATTTATCTATTTTTGTGGTTAGGTTCATACCCTTGTTTGGTTTGACATTTGAATTTGAAGTTGGGAGTAACTAGACGGGATGAGACAGTTAGAGCGTCCATCTCCCGTGTTGGTAGACCGTGAATCGTGGCTTCGAACCCTGGTGGAGTCAAACCAATGACTTAAAAATTTATACTTGTCGCTTCCAAGCCAGGCACTTGGCATTATTAGGATATGGCAAGGACTGGTTGGCTCAGTATCAGGATAATATGACTGACTGGGATATCAGGTCATGGTGCTGGTGGCCTGGTCTCCCAGTGGGGCAGCACTATAAAGTCGCCATGAGTGCACACTGTCACAAGTCGGTACCCATCCTGATATGACCAAAACAATTATCTAAATTTAATTCTACATATCTAACTTAGATATTGATACACTTATTAAACGTTTGTCACCATATAGAAGGGAATACTGAGGCACTTTAAGTGCATTATGTCTGTTTTGTGTCATTGATTTCACTTTTTAAGTGCTTTGTGTCTGCTTTGTGTCGTTGATTTCACTTTATGTGCATTATGTCTGCTTTGTGTCATTGATTTAACTTTTTAACTGCATTGTGTCTGCTTTGTGTCGTTGATTTCACTTTAAGTGCTTTGTGTCGTTGGTTTCACTTTAAGTGCATTATGTCTGCTTTGTGTCGTTGGTTTCACTTTAAGTGCATTGTGTCTGCTTTGTGTCGTTTATTTCACTTTAAGTGTATTATGTCTGCTTTGTGTTGTTGATTTCCCTTCATTCCAACATTCCACAGGGGAAGACCTCTGAGGCTCTGGCTCACCTCATCTCACTACAAGCGACTGAAGCGACACTGGTTGAGATGGACAAGGAGGGGAACATCATCAACGAGCAGCAGATCAGCATCGACTTGGTGCAGCGCGGAGATCTACTCAGGGTTAGGCTCATTTCCACCTGCACATATTAGAATCAAACGTTCCAGACAATATTTTCCTCATCTCATTGACATGAATTTTAGTATCGCAACAGCTAAATAAACATTTATTTGCATACTATTTTAGAATCTTCATTCCATGTATTTTGGTGGTTTTTTTTCTTTTTCATCATATTACAATTCGTAGATTTGTAAGAATCTTGGTAATGCTTCAACTTACAGGTAAGTCTAGTCTGACTATAATATTCCTCAACACAATTCAGGCTATGTTTGCTTTACATTATAAATTACCAAAATTACAAACATTCAAGGATGAAAGTTCTTCACGATTTTTGCGGATATTTTTTAGTAATCTTGGATTCATGGTATTTCTGAAACATTTGGACAAATTCTGTCTATGTTACGTATCTGTTATTTAAATATACATGTATACAAATAATTATTGCTGTGACTGGTTGTTGCTTCAGGTGGTTACGACCAGCCTCCCTTTGACCATACTGCCCTCAGTGAGTGACTTCGCTGTGACTGGTTGTTGCTGCAGGTGGTTATGGCCAGCCTCCCTTTGACCATACTGCCCTCAGTGAGTGACTGCACTGTGGCTGGTTGTTGCTGCAGATGGTTACAACCAGCCTCCCTTTTACCTGACCGCCCTCAGTGAGTGACTTCGCTGTGACTGGTTGTTGCTGCAGGCGGTTATGGCCAGCCTCCCTTTGACCTTACCGTCCTCAGTGAGTGACTACGCTGTGACTGGTAGTTGCTGCAGGTGGTTACAACCAGCCTCCCTTTTACCTGACTGCCCTCAGTGAGTGACCGCGCTGTGACTGGTTGTTGCTTCAGGTGGTTATGGCCAGCCTCCCTTTTACCTGACCGTCCTCAGTGAGTGACTGCGCTGTGACTGGTTGTTGCTTCAGGTGGTTTTGGCCAGCCTCCCTTTTACCTGACCTCCCTCAGTGAGTGACTACGCTGTGACTGGTTGTTGCTTCAGGTGTTTATGGCCAGCCTCCCTTTTACCTGACTGCCCTCAGTGAGTGACTTAGCTGTGACTGGTTGTTGCTGCAGGTGGTTATGGCCAGCCTCCCTTTGACCTGACTGCCCTCAGTGAGTGACTGTACTGTGACTGGTTTTTGCTGCAGGTGATTACGGCCAGCCTCCCTTTGACCTTACCGCCCTCAGTGAGTGACTGCGCTGTGACTGGTTGTTACTGCAGGTGGTTCCTGGAGAGAAGATCCCGGTTGATGGCCGCGTGGTGGACGGCAACTCCATGTGTGACGAGGCGCTCATTACCGGCGAGTCCATGCCGGTCAGTTGTGGTTTCCCCTGGAGAAAAGCCCTGCTGTAATCGAACAGCATGATCTTACATAATCGTTCTCTCCAAGCTTCACAATCTCCTTATTCCAACTGCAGAAAATCAATAGCCAAGCTAATATTATAACTTAAATTTACCGTATTCTTGCGGGTTAACACCCTGGGCCTTTAAATTGGCAAATCACTGAAGTTGGGGGTGGGTGCCCACCAATGAGGTCATTCTCCACGATGATATCCATTGACCTACCCAGTGTGATATAAGTGATATCAGATCAGGCAGGCCAAATCTCGCCCGTGACTTATACCTACCTTGACTTGTGCCTTACAGGTGCACAAACTGAACCTAACCGTGCCCTGATTTGTGCTTTACAGGTTCAGAAACTGAACCTAACCCTGCCCTGATTTGTGCCTTACAGGTTCACAAACTGAACCTAACCGTGCCCTGATTTGTGCCTTACAGGTAGACACACTGAACCTAACCTTGCCCTGATTTGTGCCTTACAGGTTCACAAACTGAACCTAACCGTGCCCTGACTTGTGCCTTACAGATACACAAACTGTACCTAACCCTGTCCTGACTTTTGCCTTACAGGTTCACAAAAAGACGGGTTCTGACGTGATCGGGGGCTCCATCAACCAGAACGGCACGCTCATTCTGCTCGCCACGCACGTCGGCAGCGACAGCGCGCTTGCGCAGATCGTGAAACTTGTGGAGGAGGCGCAAACCTCCAAGGTCAGTCTATAACTCACCCAGGACACCCCCCCCCCCCTTCATTGGTGTTTCCTCACAACCTGCATATATTTATGTAGTCCACACAGCAAGATGCCAGCTACATTTTTTTATTTATCGTCACAGTAACACTCAGCCTGCATTTATAAGTGTATTGTCACAGCAGGACGCATTTATATATACAGTGAAACCTCTCTAAATCGACCGCCGACCTTAGGACCAACTTTAAGTGGTCCATTTAGGGAGGTGGTCGCTTCAGGGAGTTTTAGAATATGGTTACAGTGCGATTGTTTGAACCCAAATAAAGCGATCGATATAGGGGGTGGTCGATCTGTGGATGTGGTCAGTAAGAGAGGTTTTACTGTATATCTATAATAGTTACCTACTGTTACATAAATAGACTCCTTTCAATGTTTATAAACATTGTGTATGCATGCACACCTTGGCTGCAGAACGAATGCACAGCCGGTATGCACAGTGCAAAACGTCTATTTTATTCTAAATTAATAGAAATGCAGAACCCATACCTTATAAATTTAATATAATCTGTTCATTGAATATGTTTTCTATATGTGTTCCAAGCAGTTTGTTTCTAGGTGGTGTGATTTTAGAGATATTTAACTTTTTCTGTATGAAAATTGCTCATGGCCATTGACAATGCATTGAATGTTTGGGGGGTTGAAATGTAAGATAGGTTCATTTTAAAATAGAACACATTTAAAAAAAAAATTTGGTGTGATTTAATTTAGCTTTACTTTTTTGTTGTTGTTGTAAATATAGTTTATTCATTGAATAAAGTCTTTTGTCAGCGCCGTGGCACTGGTCTTCCAGCGATGTGACAATACAGTTATTTACAATATATGCAGCTAGCCCAAATCAGCTGAAATAACAATATCAAACATTCAAAGACTTACATATGGTATAGTTTGACAATTCACATACAAAAATAGCAGTTATATGTTGTATTCCTACACACTTGATACATACATGTGTATTGATTAGACCTTTACATTACGGAGTGGTTAGGTGCATAGTTTTCCTTCATAGGTTTGTATGCCTACTATGTTGTGAATTGCAAAACTATCATGTTGTTGGAGTTAACATTTTGAGATGGAGTGAGTGTTAGTAGAATGGTTTGTTTATTCTGTTATATAGAGTGTGGTTAGCTTATAGGGTTAATACCTCAGGTGTTTTTTTTGACTACATGAAGTAGTTTGAGTAAGTAGGTTGTTAGTAATGATGGGATAAACAATGCTTGGAGGATTGTATGTTTCAGTCATTTAGTAGTCTAGTACAGACTTTATTAGTGTCTATGTTTGTACAAAGACCCTATAATACTTGAATATGAAAAGCTGTAGTATACTAGTAAAGCCGACCGGCCCGTGTTGTTGACTACCCGTACTGTGTGCTTGAAGGCGCCGATCCAGCAGTTGGCGGACGTGATCGCCGGCTACTTCGTGCCCGTCGTCGTCGTGCTGTCTGTGCTCACACTCGTTGTTTGGGTCATTATCGGCTACTTCAACATGACCTACATCGAACCTGACTATAAGGTACGCATGCGTCCCCAAAATGAAACTTCCTTTATCCACTGTGGCATAGAACTCACGGATGAGAAATTTCCGATTTTCAGTCGATTTCCGATGTTGTCTAAGTCATATGAGTCAGGTCCCCTCATAAATGATATAAAGGTTTGTACTTGTCATAAAAAAGATACCAAGTACTAACTTTTGAAAATGCAAAAATTAAGTACTGAAAAGTACTACAATTATACAAAAAGTATTATAAGTCATTAGAAATTATAGATGTCAATATATTGGAAAAAAATGTCAAAATGTTCGTCTTGTTTCCAAAATCGACCTTTATTTTGGGGGGGGGGGGGGAAATCCTGACATTTCATATAGTATGCATTCTTCACATGCTGGGTCATTTGGTGTTATTTTGAAGTAATTTCTCAGGGTTACTGCAGACAGACAATTTCTGCCAAATCTTGGTTGTCCTTCAAATATTACATTGGAATTTTCCCCCACCTGATGGGCAATAGAACTAGTGGAGCATACTCAGAACCTGGAATTATTGCATGCTGAAAAAGCTGTGGAATTTCTTTATTTTGGTAAATTTGCATTCCAGTCCTTGCGGCCTCAAACCCCATATCGGGTAATAACTGTTTAATATAGAAACCAGGTCCACCTCATCCCTGTCCCGCAGTCCACAAATACTGTGAATAATCAATATGATATGCCATTGGGCTCTCCCATTGATATCTCGACAAATACTACCACACTAACCCTCCTCTACCACCTCCCGCCGCCTCCTCCTCCATCAACACTGCATAAATTCTATTTGCATTGGCTGTGATGCTCGCATTGTGTTTGATTCGCAGCGGGGGAAGCGTTCCTCCACCCCCCCCCCCCTTCTCTCCCCCCCCCTTCTCTCCCCCCGCCTCCTCCCTTCGCGTCATGGCCCTACGCCGGTGCCGCCCCTGCCGCCCCTGCCGTCCTTAAGGCCCTGTCACATTACGCCGTAAGGCGGGAGCGTATTGAAAACCTACGTAAGTCCTGCGTGTGCCGGCCTATGATGACCTTTAGTGACCTCTCGGGTGGTTTTGAGCGTATGTGGAACCTATGAGGAGTGTATGGGAGTGTGCTGTGATATTTTTTGACAGTTTTGATTGGCATGTGGAGCGTGCGAGTCGCGTACGAGTAGCATACGAGTAGTGTATGTGTATGAGTAGCATATGCGTAACCTAAGCAGAACCTATGCTTAGCGTATGCAAAGCGTATCTTATCTTAAATAAACTGAATAATTAGTGTTCAATATTTGTGTGGCATCCAGAGTAGGACGGTCCAAACATGTGCTCCAACCACTATCAAAAGCGACTACCTGTTAGGCTTACTTACTTATTGGGGGGGGGTTTGTGACCTAGCAGTCACTGGCTGCAGAACATTAATAAACGGTGGACCTGTTAGGAAGCAGTCTCCATGAGAAATATGAAGAAATGGGACGGTGCAAACATGTAGGACGGTCCAAACATGTCTGTTAACCCGGCTCAGATCCATGTCGAGACCTATGGCATACGCTTTGAATACGCTGTTCATACGCTGTGCATACGCTAGGAGTACGCTAGGAGTACGCTCGAATACATAACACGTAGGTTATGCGTACGCTACATACGCTAGAGATACGCCGGTGACGCAAGTTGAGCATATGCGTAGCGTATGCTGGCGTACCCTTAGCGTACGAGGAGCGTACGCTGGCGTACGAGGAGCGTATGCCGGTGTCGTATTCTCAGCGGCCCGTCATTCTCAGCGGCCTGTCGTGGCTTCTGCGCATGCGCGGATTTTCGATCGTTGCCGCGAGCACTGCTATTTGTTTTGTTTACACTCGGCCATTCGACGCTGATCGAGCTGCTACGTTAATATCGCTTGGAATTTAAGGTTAATTTAATTAAATTTCATTATTTGAGTATGTAATTCTGTTAAATATGATCGCATTCAATAGATTTCGGCCTAATCGGTCCCTAACACTGCCGGGCACCAGCTGAGCTTGTAGCCGGCGATGCCACGGGTCTTTTGACCACGACGGGCCGCTGAGAATGACGGGCCGCTGAAAATATGACACCGGCATATGAGAAGTGTATGAGTAGCGTATGAACCATACGCTCCCGTAGGTCGAGATTCTTTTAGCATGCACAAACAAATTTGGACGGACGGATGGGAGAAAGCGTATGGCGGCGTATGACGTCATAGGCCGGCACATGACGGCCTATGCGTACGCTTAGCGTATGCATAGCGTATGGCGGCGTATGCCGACGTATATGACGTAACGCACCTACGCCGCCGTACGCTCCCGCAAAAAACCCTAATGTGACAGCCTCTTTACCTCGCCACCTTCAACCCCCTCCTGCATGAATTCCGCCTCCTGCTCCCCTCCAGTGGTGGCGAGGTAAAGTGGGCGCCACCGGCGTAGGCCTGAGACGCTGGGGCGGGGCGGGGCGAGGGAGGAGCCGGGAGGGAGGGGGGCAGGGGGGGGAACTCTTCCCCCGCCCCGAAACAAACACAATGCGAGCATTACAACCAAGTTGCATTAAGTGCTTCCTTAGGTAAGTTGCGTTAATTGCTTCCCTGTGTACATTGCATTAATTGCTTCCCTGTATACATTGCATTAATTGTTTCCTTATGTAAGTTGCATTAAGTGCTTCCCTGTATACATTGCATTAATTGCTTCCGTGTGTAAGTTTTATTAATTTTTGCTTGCAGAAGAAGGGCATCAGCCGGCATGAGGCGGTCTTCGAGCACGCCTTCCAGTTGGCCATTGCTGTTCTCTGCATTGCCTGCCCATGTGCACTGGGGCTGGCCACGCCCACCGCCGTCATGGTAGGGACCGGTGTGGGCGCAGTCAACGGCATTCTCATCAAGGGTGGAGAGCCCCTCGAGATTGCGCATAAGGTGAGTGGTACAGTATTAGCTAAACCTAAACAGAAAGGTGGTTCCTTATTGGTTAGTCACATGTTGTTTCTTACCAGGGGCAGAGATCCCCTCGGGACTTTCTGTAAGGTGACTAGTACAGTATTAGCAAAACCCAAACAAAAAGGTGGTTTCTTATTGGCTAGTCACATGTTGTTCCTTATCAGGGGTGGCGAGTCCCTCGAGATTGTGCATGAGGTGACTAGTAGAGTTATAGCACAACCCAAACAGAAAGGTGGTTCCTTATTGGTTAGTCACGTGTTGTTTCTTATCAGGGGCAGAGATCCCCTCAGGACTTCGTGTAAGGTAACTAGTACAGTATTAGCAAAACCCAAACAAAAAGGTGGTTTCTTATTGGTTAGTCACATGTTGTTTATTATCAGGGGCAGCAAGTCACTCGAGACTGTGTATAAGGTGACTAGTAGCGTTTTAGCACAACCCAAACAAAAAGGTGGTTTCTTATTGGTTAGTCACACATTGTTTATTATCAGGGGCAGCAAGTCACTCGAGACTGTGTATAAGGTGACTAGTAGCGTTTTAGCACAACCCAAACAAAAAGGTGGTTTCTTATTGGTTAGTCACACATTGTTTATTATCAGGGGCAGCAAGTCACTCGAGACTGTGTATAAGGTGACTAGTAGCGTTTTAGCACAACCCAAACAAAAAGGTGGTTTCTTATTGGTTAGTCACACATTGTTTATTATCAGGGGCAGCAAGTCACTCGAGACTGTGTATAAGGTGACTAGTAGCGTTTTAGCACAACCCAAACAAAAAGGTGGTTTCTTATTGGTTAGTCACACATTGTTTATTATCAGGGGCAGCAAGTCACTCGAGACTGTGTATAAGGTGACTAGTAGCGTTTTAGCACAACCCAAACAAAAAGGTGGTTTCTTATTGGTTAGGCACACATTGATTTGTATCAAAGATGGAGAGCCATAGATTTGATCGTTAAAACAAAAACGAAAAAGTGATTATTATTGGTTAGTCACATGTTGTTTCTTATCAGGGGCAGAGAGCCTCTCGAGACTACACTTAAGGTGACTAATCGTGTATTTTTATAGGTACAGTGAAACATGAACCAGAATATCATTTTAACATATACAACAAATTCAAACAAAATTTGATTGATTACAGTTAAAAAAACAAGAATATGTCGTACAAGGAAAAGATGTTTGCATAATTATCACCATCATAATGTGGGAACCAAATATGTGGCACCCAGTTTCAGAGAATGACCCAGATGCATAATTAGATGTTTCAGAGCTACCAAACGTGATGCATCTGGCAAACCTGGGATGAAACCCATTTTTTGGATACATTCGTTGATTAAAGTTGCATAGTCCGATGGGTTTTGACTTTCTGTCATCTTTCTGAGATATATATATTAAATTGATCGCTATACTCTATCTTACTCTAGTGTGAAGTAATTTTTAAATGACTACGTTTTGAGATATTTGAAGTACAAACATGTCAAATTAGTTTTGGCAAGCACGCCAAAACTCTGACACCACAGGTTTCATCAGTAACAGATTCTATTAAATTGACTCAGTATTTCTTACTATCTGGCAACAAATGCTTAATAAGTGCATCAGTATCTTAGATATGTAGAATCAAATCTAGATAATTGCTTTGGTTTTGAAAATTTGATGCTCCATCGGACTATGCAGCTTTAACCAAGGGAAATTTCAACCGTGGACGATTGGTCTTTCTCATTCCCCTGCTCCTTGCCCTATCCAAATGATGCCAAGCACCTGGCTAGGTAGCGACAAATATCCATTTTTAAATCATTGGTTTGACTTAACCAGGGTTCGAACCCATGGGTTCGAATCTTACGACCTACTAAAACGAGAGACGGACGCTCAACTCATTCGGCCATCCTGTCTGGTTTTAATGTGCCCTTTTGATGTGCCCTTTTGATATACCCTTTTGATGTGCCATTTTGACATGCCCTTATTTGGCGGCCAGGTGAAGAGCGTGGTGTTTGACAAGACGGGCACCATCACTCACGGTGTGCCCCACGTGTCGCGTGTCGCCATGTTTGTCAGCGCGACCACCTGCTCCCTGCACAAGATGCTCGCCATCGCCGGCACAGCGGAAGCCAACAGCGAACACCCGATTGCCACCGCCATTGTCAAATACGTCAAGAAGGTCCGTACCCAGTGCTTACTCGCACCTGGCTACCCAGTTTGGTACTGTGGCTACAATAAGGTGTATGTTGTGACTGATTAAATGCAGACCTGTGCACCTTCCGGATTTTTCAGGATTTGTTCTGGATTGCAAGGGTAAATACGGAAATACGGTTTCTTGGCCTTTGTTCCGGAAATTGGTGTATTTTTTATCACACTGAAAGTTACTGACCGCGCCTGTACAAATTGTTTTCCCCAGGTGCACAGGTCTGTAATAGGCTTGTGGTTTTGTGTTATATTTTTCATTGTAAATGTGTTACTGAAAGTCATTCAAGAATACGGAAAATAGCTTTGACAATTGCGAGATCGAGTGCACAGGTCTGTTAAATGGCCTAGGATTAGGGTTAAGGGTAGGGGAAAATTAGCTATTTAATAATGTAACTTAACCAATTTTAGAACTACCAGGCTCTCATAGAGGGTAGGCAGATGTAGGAAAATGCGTACAGGGAAAGAATGCATGTAATAAATAGCTACATGAGAATTGAGAGTGACAAAACAAAACAAGCAGTGAAAACAAGTCATTAGACTTAATTCACTTCACTCGGACAGATCTAATAAGACAGGAATTGGTTTAAAATATTTATTTCAATACAAGTTTTCAGGACCTGCAGGAGGTTGAGCACACATGTAGCAAGCATGTGGCCAGGACCCAAGTGTTCTGCGAGCACGCCGACAGGGGCGCTGGTTGAGTCAGGCGCAGGTTAGGAGAGCTCAGGAGTCAGTTCAGGTGTTCGAAGAAGTGGAGAGAGCAGAGACAGGTGGATTGTGTATACCAACCAGTTTTGGGTTTTGCTTGGTAGGCTTAAGGCCTAGCATCAGTTGAACTAGCTGCAATCGAATGGGGTTGCAAGCAGGTGTGTTTCACTATTGTTTTGTAGTGTTCTAGAGCTAATTACACAACTCAAGGTTTGAACGCTGGATGAGTTAAATCAATGACTTAAAAAGTTATACTTGTCGCTACCTAGCCTGGCGTTGAGCATTACTAGGATCGGGCAAGGAGTGGTGGAATGAGGAAGACTAATTGTCTGTGATTGAAAATTCCACTGCTTAATGTTGGATAGTCCGATGGTTTTGAGTTTCTGTAATTTTTTCTGAGATAGATAAATTAAATTGATTGTTATAAACTACCTTACTTTAGTTTAGTAACTTTTATTTTAAATGACTAAGTTTTGAGATATTTGAAGTGCAAACACGTCAAATTACTTTTGGCAAGCATGCCCAAACTCTGACAGCATAGGCTTTAGCAGTAACAGTTTCTATTTAATTGCCTCAGTATTCCCTTCTATGTGGTGGCAAATGCTTAATAAATGCATCAATATCTAAGTTAGATATGTAGAATCATTACTAGATAATTGTTTTGGTTTTGACAAGCTGATGCTTCATTAGACTATGCAACTTTAATCAACTAATCTAAGAGAAGAAGAAAAGGTCATCCTGTGCAATGCCTTTTGTCACCAGGTGCTACAGACAGAGGTGATGGGCAAAGCGGTTGAGTTCCAGGCTGTGCCGGGGTGTGGCCTCAAGTGTCGCGTGCTGGGCATGGACCAGATGTTGCGGTTGCCCCTGAGCAACTCTGAGCTGGAGGCACGCCGTGACTCCAGGATCAGTCTCCAGGTGACCATGGACGGCCTTGTGCGCAGCGTCGGCAACGTCAACAACATCATCGGCGAACTCGAAGGTATGTCTATGTATGAAGATGGAGAGCTACTGTGCATACTTGGACTTTTGTAATATTAATAGCATGACTGCACAATGTTCTGCCATGCTCTCGGCATGACCATATCCATAAATGTCATGCTCCATTCTGTACATGACAGTGCACAATGTTCTGCTATGATTTATGTATGATACGATTGATAGTATTGATAGTACATTGATAGTGCACAATTTTCTGCTACGCTCTCTACATGGGAGTGCACACTGTCATTCTATGGTCTCTCCATGACTGCACACTGTCCTACTACGCTGTCTACATGGCAGTGCACACTGTCATTCTATGGTCTCGCCATGACTGCACCTGTCCTACTACGCTGTCTACATGGCAGTGCACACTGTCATTCTATGGTCTCTCCATGACTGCACACTGTCCTACTACGCTGTCTACATTTTTGTAATTTTATTTTTTTATTGAGGCTGTATTTATTCTGTCCATAGCATGTAAGCCTGGGTACCCAGGCTTGTTGTCAATGCTGGCCAGCTGTAGTGTTGGTGTTGTCTTACCAAACAGTAGCTGCATTTCAGTAGCAGATAGACAGTATGTTGGTACGTTTAGTAGCCTATGTTAGTTTTTTGGGGCCCTCTTGGCATTGTATTTTTGTTCTATTCTTATTACTATGTTAGTTGTTTTCTTAAGGTTCTATGTTAGTGTTTTGGGGTTTTCTTGGGAAGAGTTTTCCACTTTTTTCAACTTAATTCTATACTGGCCTATTTTATTTACATGTCCATAGGCTTGTACGTAATAGGTGGTTGAGTTATGTTTGTTTGAAATTGATTTGATTTATATTGTTGTTGGATATGTTATCTGGCTTTTATATTTCCGGTTATCCCACCCTGGGCTGTCCAGTTGGTGGGCCGTGACATATCACCTGCCCCCTTGTGGTGCAGTTCAGTTGGGGTTCCCAGTTTTTATTTTGCACAGATATTTTTTGTACGTTTTTAGGTCAGGGATTTGTCTTTCTTTCACCGTTTGCGCATTCCATGCCTTGGCGGCCATTTCCAGTGTGCTCCTTTCATGGGCTTTGATCTGGCTTCTGGTCTGTCTTAGTAGTGGTGCCTTGCTTGCTCTGGTGTCCCTTAGTGGTTGGGTTAGACGCTTAATGTCTTGGCTATATCCATATGCTAATGTTTTTAGGTGGATTATCCTTCTGTTTTCTAGTAGCTTTACTTTAGTTCTTTTGTGTAGGTCATAAGTGGGGTGTAGTTTGTCTACTTTCAGGCATATTTTCAGGGCCCTATTTTGTAGTATCTGCAATTTTTTAAGTAGCTCTTTTTTAGCACCCATGTAGATTACATCCCCATAGTCAAAGTAGGGGAGTACCATGCCTTTGAAGATTTTTATTGACATATCTTGTGTCATATAGTTTCTTAGTTTAGCAAATAGCCATAGTTTGTGATTTACTTTTTGTATGATCTTTGTTACACACAGATTGTAGTTTAGCCCATGTTCTAACTCCCTAAACCTCCCACCTCCCTAAATGGACCACTTAAAGTCGGTCCCAAGGTCGGTCGATTTAGAGAGGTTTTACTGTAGTTCTAAATACTCTCACTGGTTTCGTGTTGCGCAGGCTGTGCCGTGGCGGCGGAGTACGACGTGCTTATTGGTAATCGTGAGTGGATGGAGCGCAACGGGCTGGAGGTGACGCAGGAGGTGAACGATGCAATGACACAGCAGGAGGTGCAGGGCGAGACGGCCGTCCTGTGCGCCATACAAGGTTAGCACCTCCAGGGGGCAGCACTGTCACCCTCCGCCGGTGTCGCCAAACCGAATCACCCCCTCAAAATTGGCTCCCCCCTGGCAATTCTATTTCGAAATACAGTCATTAGTTCCTCCAGGGGGCAGCACTGCCACCCTCCGCCTGTGTCGCCAAACCGAATCGCCCCCTCAAAATTGGCTCCCCTGGCAATTCTATTTCGAAATACAATCATTAGTTCCTGCAGGGGGCAGCACTGCCACCCTCCGCCAGTGTCGCCAAACAGAATCGCCCCCTCAAAATTGGCTCCCCCTGGAATTCTATTTCGAAATACAGTCCTTAGTTCCCCCAGGGAGCAGCACTGCCACCCTCCGCCAGTGTCGCCAAACAGAATGGCTCCCTCAAAATCCCCCCCCCCCCCCAGACGGGGTACAGTCATCGCCCTGGAGATTTTATTTTGAAATAAAACATTCCCTCCCAATCCCCCTACTTCCCTCCCCTCCCCTCCCCTCCCCTCCCCTCCCCTCCCTCCCCTCCCCTCCCCTCCCCCCCCCTCACCTCACCTCACCTCCCTCCCTCACCTCCCTCTCCCTTCGTATCGATCTCTCTCCACCTTCACCTCCCACATCACCTCCTCACCCTCCCACCTCACCTCCTCTCCTTCCCACCTCACCTCCTCACCTTCCCACCTCCTTCCTCACCTCCTCCACCTATCTCCCTTCCCTGTAAACCACCACCCCTTCCTCCCCCATGCCCACTCCCATCTCCACTCCACTCCTCCACCTCTCTCTCTCTGCCTTCCTTATAAACCACTCCTCTCCCCTCCCCCGCCCCTGTCCACTCCCACCTCCACTGCACTCCTCCCCTCTCCTCTCTCCCTTCCTTATAAACCACCCCTCTCCCCTCCTCCTCCCCTCCCCCTGTCCCACTCCCACCTCCACTGCATCCCTCCACCTCCTCACTCTATCCCTTCTTAAAAACTACTCCCTCCACTCCCTCCTCTCTCGCTCACCGGCATCATTAGAAACCACCCTCCCTCCCCTCCCCCCTGTCCACTCCCACCTCCACTCCACTCCTACACCTCTCTCTCTCCCTTCCTTATAAACCACCCCTCTCCCCTCCTCTCCCCTTCCCTCCCCTTCCCCCCCCTTCCCCCCTCTCCATACACCCCACCTCCACTCCACTCCTACACCTCTCTCTCTCCCTTCCTTATAAACCACCCTCTCCCACTCCCACCCTCTCTCTCCCGTCTCCTTCTCCCTCCCCTTACCCCCCCTCCCCCCCCCCTGTCCACTCCCACTCCACTCCACTCCTACACCTCTCTCTCTCTCCTCCTTATAAAACCACCCCCTCCCCTTCCTTACCCCCCCTCTCCTTTCCTTATAAACACTGCCCCCCTCCTCCCCTCCCACCTCCACCTCACTCCTCCACCTCCCTCTTTTTTATTTCAATGTGAATTTCGTGGGTTAGGTCGATTCTTTTTCAAATAGGGGAGGTTTTATTTCTAAATAGAACATTTTGAGGGGGCGATTCTATTTCGTGACATCGGCAAGGACTTCTGCAAAGGGTGTCGCCATTTTCACATACACATGATACAGGCTAATTCTTGTTATAGACTTCCAAAATTAACCAAATTGGTCAAAGGCCTGATAGTCGTTGGCCAAACCCATTTTGGTCTTATATTAGTCGATGTTAATTTTAATCAAGCTCTTTAAATTCTGGTAATTCGTAATATTGATGAAGTGTATTAATTCATCTTTCGCCCGATGCAGAAGTAGTTCACCCACCCAAGGTGGATTTTCGAATGGCTGCCGTGAGTCCAGAATGCACTTGTAACAATAATGGGATATTTTAATTAGACGCATGTGATGTCATTCATGACAAACCTGTCCCAGTCTGTTTATCTGTCCGACTACTCATTTGAATATTCACACCATCACCTGACGTCATTCATGACAAACCTGTCTCGGTCTTTTTATCTGTCCGACTACTCATATGAATATTCAAATCAGCATATCATTCACGTCAAATCCTATACTGTCAATGAAGGCTGTATTTAATGTATTCTAAGCCAGTTAGAGGTGTCAACTTGACAGTCATATGTTGCTCTGCCTGTTCAGGTCAGCTTGTGGCTATGCTGGCTATAGCAGACAAGGTCAAGTAGGAGGCTCCTCTCGCTGTCTACACACTCAAGTAGATGGGACTTGATGTGATCATACTGTCGATATTTAATGTATTCTAAACCCGAGGTGTAAACTTGACGGTCACATGTTACTCTGCCTGCTCAGGTCACATTGTAGCTATGCTGGCCATAGCTGACAAGGTCAAGTCGGAGGCTCACCTCGCAGTCTACACACTCAAGCAGATAGGGCTTGATGTGCTCATACTGTCGGTATTTAATGTATTCTAAACCAAAGGTGTCAACTTGACGGTCACATGTTACTCTGCCTGCTCAGGTCAGCTTGTGGCTATGCTGGCCGTAGCCGACAAGGTCAAGTCAGAGGCTCACCTCGCAGTCTACACACTCAAGCAGATGGGGCTCGATGTGATCATGTTGTCGGGTGACAACCGTAAGACAGCCAAGGCCATCGCGCGCCAGGTGGGCATCGGAGCCGTCTTCGCAGAGGTGCTGCCCTCACACAAGGTACAAGTGATGCCGCTTTGGTTATGCGAATATATGACATATCTGTAGTTCAAACATGGAGCGGATGACTTAAGTCCCAGTGATACTAGATTTGGGATTACTTTGCGACCTCTTCCGACCAAATAAAACGTGGCAAGGAAAAAGGCAAGGAAAAAAGGGGGTTGGCGACTGCAGGGACCGAAGGTTGGCGAGAGGTCGGTGAGTGGTTGGAGACTGCTTTGCGACTGGTTTATGACCGATCGGTGTTTGCTTGCAGATCAGTCATAAATCAGTCCCCGACCAATCACTGACGACTCGCCGAGCAATCACCGACTGATCGTCGACCGATCGCTGAGTGGCCACAGGTGGTTGTAGCAGTGTCTATCAGTTGCTCGATCAGTTGCTGATTGATCGCTAACCTATGAAAATGATCAGTGACCTCGAGGCGACCACTTTGGTCGCACGGTTTTTGATGCAACACCTGCAACCTCCTTGCGACCAAAATGGTCGCTGAGGACCTTTTTGCGACCGCCAGTTCTTTTTTGCCGCAAGAGGTCGCACAGTGGTTGCAAGCTAAGTGTGACTGGAGTATTAGCGAACAATGCAGTTGCCTTCTTCCAGAGTTGCTTTGATCATTCAGGGATGAAAGATCTCCGTGATTTCGCGGATTTCCGGGATTTTTCCTGTAGCTATAAGTGTATACTAATATGTTGTGCCCTTCCTGATATGACCTTAGATGTTGCCAGGACGTAAAACTCCAACCCACCAACCAACCAATACGTTATTTCACGCTGCAGCACCATCAGTGTATACTAATATGTGGTGCAAACGCCACAGCACTAGCAGCATATACTACTAATGCCTTCAACCGCTGCAGCAGGGTCAGCGTATACCGATATGTGGGGCAAACACCACAGCACTAGCAGCATATACTACTAATACGTGCTTCTAACGCCGCAGCACAAGCAGTGTATACCGATACATGCTTCAAACGGCGCAGCACTATCAGCATATACCAATATGTATGAAATCCGACTTCCGGGAATTTTCAGGGATTCCCTGACAATGCTAAGGCTATGGGAGAATATCAGCATTTCCGCGTTTTTTCCCGGAGACCACTTTCATCCCTGATCATTGGTCGAGTGAAAGTAAAGACTTTTAACAAGAAAATTGACACTTTGCTACCTTGTCGGGTACTGTGCATTTGTAGAATAAGGCAGCAACCGGTTGACTCCATGTCGGAATAAATGTGACGAAGTAGGATATAGATTCCTGGTACTGGGAGTATGGTATCTCAGTGGGGCAGCAATATAAAGCCGCCATAAATGCGCACTATCACAAGTAGCAGCATTTCAATCGCTAACCTACACTTTGTTTATTTTGCTTCGCCCTTCATGGATAGATATTCTATTTCTTTTACCTTGTGTTTGGCACTGCTGCTGTTATATTGTGCGCTCTTTCCCGTGCGGAATGTCGGGTGTTCGAATCCTAGCCAAGTCAAATCAATCATTCAATGACTTATAAAATCGATATTTGTCACTACCTAGCCTGGCGCTCGGCATCACTATGATAGGACAAGGACTGGTTAGCATAGTATCTGGATAATGTGACTTAGTGGGATATCGGGGCACGGTGCTGGTGGCCTGATCTCCCAGTGTTGCAGCACTATAAAGTGGCCATGAGTGCGCACTGTCACAAGTCGATCCCCATCCTGATATATGGCCTTAGATGTTGCCAGGATGTAAGACTCCCAACAACCAACCAACTTTAACACTGCTGCTGTTCTATTGTGCTGTGACAAGGTTGCCAAGGTGAAGCAGTTGCAGCGGAAGGGTCACGTGGTGGCGATGGTCGGGGATGGCATCAACGATTCGCCGGCGCTGGCGCAGGCTGACATCGGGGTGGCCATCGGCACGGGCACGGACGTGGCCGTGGAGGCAGCCGGCATCGTGCTCATCAGAGTAAGTGTGGCCAGTCCGCTCCGCATGCGACTCCCATTGTACTACTTAACCCTCTAATAACCAATGTATCATTTACGATACAAACATTTCCTGATCGCCATAGTCAAACCAGCTGTTATTAATTGACCCTTTTGTAACCATAATACCATAGTACTACAACTATATCAATCAGAGATGAAAGACCTCCGCGATTTCGCGGATTTCGCGGATTTCTTATGTTCACCGATTAACGTTAAACAAAATTCCAAAAGATGGGTTTTGGGATATCGGGAAATCCGAACACATGAATTTGTGGGTTCGAATCCTGGTCGAGTCAAACCAATGACATAAAAATGTATACTTGTCACTTCCTAGCCTGGCGCTCGGCATTATCAGGATAGGGCAAGGACTGGTTGGCTCAGTGTCAGGATAATGTGACCGAGTGGGATATCAGGTCATGGTGCTGGTGGCCTGGTGTCCCAGTGGAGAAGCACTATAAAGTCACCATGAGTGCGCACTGTCACAAAACTGTATTTATATATATATGGTTATGATGAAATTATATTAGTTATGATGAAATGTGCTATAGATATATATATGGGTCATTTCATGGTAAATGGGTCCAAAATGTTACATGAGGGTAAAAAATTAATATTGTGTATTTTCCTCATTTTTTCGCTGAGTAGCCAACTCTTGTCCATATATATATATACTGATAACATGAAGGAAAGGATAGTTGAGGTCACCATTTTGTCAGAAAAACAACTATTTAAGTAGCCAGCCCCAAGTGTGGACTTATTAATCACCAAGTGCGGATTCAATCAAATTTATTGCATGAAGCAATTAATTTTTACATTGTGGTCCCCTAAGTATAGAAATGCACTTGAAAATAGCCTTACACATGCAACAATAGCAACTGTTTTTTTTTACTGAAGCTCTGGTATTCCCAGGATAACATATTTCCTAATTTAACAAGCAAGTGACAAGCAGGGGACACAACAGTTATGTCCAGAACCAGTTTAATCACCATGGAATATTAGATAGAAAATAAATATATATGCATGCAAAATGAATATTTACTTCAACTAAGAGTCTCCTTAGGCATTTGCTGGATACCAGCATATTAATTGTGATCGGACCCACTGATTTGCATATATACTGTGCATGTATTTGAAAATAGGTATATATATTTTGATATATTTCTTTCTATACCCATGTAATACATATTGTTAACTGAATTTGCATGATACTTTGTTGGACTGAATTTGTACACAGTCACTCCTACAGCTGATACTTCATTTATAAAAAGTATAGTACTTCTAGTAACAAACAGGATTTGCATGCAGTCACTATTACAACTGATAGTAGTTTCATTTATGCATGATACTTTTATTGGACTGGACTTGTACACAGCTGATACTTCATTTATAAAATGTATAATACTTTTAGTACGCAGTTACTACTACAGCTGATACTTCATTTATAAAATGTATAATACTTTTAGTAACAAACAGGATTTGCATACAGTCGCTATTATGACTGATAGTAGTTTCATTTATGTATTAAGGCATTGTACTGTACGGCCGGAAGACCAGTGCTCTGGCGCTGACAAAAGATATTATTCGATGAATAAATACTTGAAACAAAAAACAAAAAAATTATTTCATTGCCTAATAGGTAATATTCTATGCAAAATAAAGGTCTAGTAGGCTGTAGAAAATTCCACACTTTCCATGTAACAAATTCACACCATAGTTCTTTTATGAAAATGTTGGCTTTTTTTTTACTATGGCACATTAGGCCCTAATTTTTTCATATTTATATCTATAAATAAAATACCACCTCTACTCTTCCAGTATGTAATTGTCTTTGACCATTACATACTGGAAAGTACATTGGCCCCATTCACCATGAAACGACCCATATATGTATACACACACATACAAGTAAGCAAACACTAACAAAGTGCTCAGATACAACTACAAGAACGGTTCTTGGCTTTCATTCTGACTAACATTTTGACTTTTAAATTGAATGAACAATAGGATTTTTATAAGGACCAACCAGAGGTTTTGATTGATTGTTTCTTTCTTTATGCCGTGTCGGCAGCATAGGCCACATTCATGGCGAGAATTGTTTCTTTTTTTTTCAACCAACCAGAGTAATTACCTAATAATTGATTCAATTAACCAATCATTAATTCAATTAACAGTACATGCGCTGTCCTTGTATTGTAGAATAATCTCCTAGATGTTGTGGCGGCTATGCGACTTTCCAAGAAGACGGTGCAGCGAATACGCATCAACTTTCTAGCTGCTACCATATACAACGTCTTGGGCATCCCAGTTGCCGCAGGTAAAGTTAGCTTCTCTCTCTTTATCACAAAGTGGACCTAACTTCCATCAATTTTGTACAATGTAGGCCTAACTGCAACTCCATTATCGCAGTCTAGGCCTAACTTCCAGCCCCTACCACAAATTAGGCATACTTTCCATTCCCCTACTACAGATAAACCTCACATCTTCACTTAAAGTTGCATAATCCAATAGGTTTGGTTTTCTGTTATAGATATAGTGTGTTGGTCATTAGAATCTACTTTACTTGTAGTTTGAAGTAGCTTTTATTTTACAGGGAGATATTTGAAATGAAAACATGCAACATTAATTTGGTGTGCACATCGAAATGTTGGACATGGCTTTGTATAGGCTTTGTTTGCCAGTTTTCAGAGCATAGCCCAGGAGCACCAAACTGCAATAAATACATAACGAATGCACCAGTGTCAAAGTTGAATATGTAGGATGAAATCTGGATAAGTGTTTTGGTTTCGAAAATTTGATACTTTCATCGGATTATGCAGCTTTAACTGTCATTCCCTTACTTTATGTGTGCGGAATTCCAGAGTATTGTCATGAACCTTCTTTATTATTGCATGCATGTTACTTTAATACGCGAGTGCCTTCTGCTAGGTTAAATGGCACTAATACTATATGAAGTCAATACAATGTAGTTCCTTTTAAAAAAAAACAATTCTATACACAGTAAAAAATCAAAGTTATTATTTCACATCTTGTAATGGGATTACACAATTTATAGGAATGCGTTTTAGTCCCTGTGGGTAAGTTGAGTGGTTTGATATGGGTCTCAGCCTTTGGTTTCAACCCATTTGAAATTGTACTGCCCACCCACTTGGTTATACCCCTACATGTATGCAAGATAATCCTTTTTGATCATAATATTGTCTCAGTGTGGGTTTTGAGGATTATGAGATGAAAGCTCTACGCATTTAGGTTGTTTTCCGCCCAAAGGTGGACAGACCCTCATTAGTTGTGTTAGCATTGAAAATGTACCCAAAGTCAGATTTCCACTTTTTCCCATCAGAAGTGACTTCCATCCTTGAAAGGTTGCACAAGTGATAGCGTATATGGCGAGAACACACGCACATACACGCACACGCACGCATACTCACACACACTCACACTCGTACTCACATGCACTCACACTCTCACTCTCACACTCACTCACTCTCACGCACACTCACTTGCACATACACACTCATGCACTTTCATTCTCACACACTCACACTCACACTCTCAGACACAATCAGCATTACACTCACATGAACCCTCACTCACACACACATTCACGCACTCTCACTGTCACACACACTCACACACTATCCCGCATTGTACCCCGTGTGCAATGTGTCTTCTGTGGAGCCCCGCGTCCATTGCTGGTACTTACATGGTTACATGACTAGTGACACACACATTGTCGTGTTTAGGTATGCTCATTCCTATCGGCTTCCATTGGTGGTAGTTACAGGGTTACATGACTAGTGACATACCATGTCATGTTTAGATATACTCATGTCCGTCGGCTTCCATTGCTGGTTTGTTTGTTTGTTGTTTGTTGTTGTTTTACGTCCTAGCAACATCTAAGTTCATATCAGGACGGTCCATTGCTGGTACTTACATGGTTAGATGACTAGTGACATAGACATTGTCATGTTTAGGTATGCTCATGCCTATCGGCTTCCATTGCTGGTACTTACATGGTTACATGACTAGTGACATAGACATTGTCATGTTTAGGTATGCTCATGTCTATCAGCTTCCATTGGTGGTACTTACATGGTTACATAACTAGTGACATAGACATTGTCATGTTTAGGTATGTTCATGCCCATCGGCTTCCATTGCTGGTACTTACATGGTTACATGACTAGTGACACAGACCTTGTCGTGTTTAGGTATGCTCATGCCCATCGGCATCATCCTGCAGCCGTGGATGGCGTCGGCCGCCATGGCCCTCTCGTCTGTGTCTGTCGTCTGCTCCTCACTACTTCTCAAAACGTGAGTATCCAACGGTACCAGTCTTCAAGTTTTTCACTGATTGAGGGTTTTTACCAATTCCAGCCACAATGTTCTAACTGGTCCAGAAGATAAATGTCCCTAACAGTTCCTGTCCTGCCCTGATACCTCTAGTCCTGTGTTTTCATACGACCTTCTCCGCTGATACTTTTAGTTCTGTGTTGTTTTCATATGACCTACTCCTCCCTGGGTACATCTAGTTATGTGTTTTCATATGACCTACTTCTCCCCTGATCCCTCTAGTTCTGTTTTCATATTACCTACTCCTCCCCTGATACCTCTAGTTCTGTGTTTTCATATGACCTTCCCTGATACTTTTAGTTCTGTGGTTTCATATGACCTACTCCTCCCCTGATCTCTCTAGTTCTGTTTTCATATGACCTCTCCTCCCTGAGTTAATCTAGTTCTGTGTTTTCATATGACCTACTCCTCCCCTGATACCTCTAGTTCTATGTTTTCGTATGACCTACTCCTCCCTGGGTACATCTAGTTCTGTGTTTTCATATGACCTACTCCTCCCCTGATACCTTTAGTTCTGTGTTTTCATATCACCCACTCCTCCCCTGATACCTCTAGTTCTGTATTTTCATATCACCTACTCCTCCCCTGATATCTTTAGTTCTGTGTTTTCATATGACCTACTTCTCCACTGATACCTTTAGTTCTGTGTTTTCATATCACCTACTCCTCCCCTGATATCTTTAGTTCTGTGTTTTCATATGACCTACTTCTCCACTGATACCTTTAGTTCTGTGTTTTCATATCACCTACTCCTCCCCTGATACCTTTAGTTCTGTGTTTTCATATGACCATCTCCTCCCCTGTTTTTAGTTCTAGTACATTTATATATACCACTTCGTCTGGGTGCCAACACCCCCTCTTTGTTCATTGTCTGTGTGTGCGCCCCAACCCTGTAATGAGGTGTTCGTGTAGAGGTCCACATCTGGGGGGGGGGGGGGGAAACATTCCAGAGCCTATTACATGCGTAATGGGATTATCACTATCCGTATAGTGTTGAAATGAATGAGTTAGATGTGCTTGATGGTTTGTTGTTCCCAGAAGTGACTGTGAACGAACAGATTGATTGATTGATTGGTGGTTGCTTTATGCCGTGTCGGCAGCATAGGCCATATTCAAGGCGAGAAATGTTTGGTTTTTATTCCGACCATCACTTTTACATGTAAAAGCATACAATCAATTATGTGTCAATAGACACTCATTAAATTAAAAAGCTCACAATTATATATTTGTCGTTAGGGGGAATAAAATTCCCGAGAACAAATTTAAAGATTTTATTAGGAATTGATAGAATTTATTTAGTCAACTATATGAGGTGTTACAGACCAGTTACCCTCAAAAAGGCTAAAATGTTTACTTTAGTAAAAAAGGTCATGCATACTGTCTGCGGTGTAAAATTGCCAAAAAATCAACACAACTTAGTCAACTGTGTTTGAGTGTCAACGGGGACTGACACCCAATACATTCAGGGGGAGGTTCCTCCTTGAGCAGAAAAGCATGTGTGAGCCACAAATTGGCAATATGGCAGCGGCTAAGGACCACTTGGTCCCGCTGATCATTTGCTTTTTTACGCCAATGTACCACTACAATGTGACCAAACATGGTGGCCGAATCGCTAGAGCCCAGGCTTTCCATGCGGAAGGGCGGGAGTTCGATTCCTGGTCGAATCAAACCAATGACTTACAAAATGTATATGTGTCATTACCTAGCCTGGCGTTTCGACATTACTAGTTTAGGGCAAGGACTGGTTAGCTCAGTATCAGGATAATGTGACTGAGTGGGAGATCGGGTCATGGTGAGGGTCTCCCAGTGGGGCAGCACTATAAAGTAGCCATGAGTGCGCACTGTCACAAGTCGGTACCCATCCTGATATGACCGTAGATGTTACCAGGACGTGAGTAAAAATCCCACAAACAAACAAACCAGCCCAATGTGCTCCCACCATTTGACTAGCTCCTCACCATACTCCCCCCACCTCTGCCTCCAGGTGGCGTAAACCTAAGCGGGAGGAGCTCAGTACGCAGCAGTACTTCGAGGACTTCAAGAGGGAGCAGTCTGACCCGAATTGGGAGATCCAGGTGTTCCGCGGGGTGGACGAGGACGTGCCCGAGGCACGCACAGGCCACCTGGGCAGCCTCAAGGGCAGCATCCTGGAGCGGCTCAGCCTAGGTAGTCACGGCAGCCACGGCAGCAGCAAGAGGGCGCTGCACGTCGACCAGCGCAGCCTGCTCAGCAACGAGGACGACCCCTGCAACTCGGACGACAACGAGGGCACCGAGATGAAGTCTGTTGCATCCTAGTCGGGTGGTGTGTTACCCAGGCTGATGTTAGCTTAACATTTTAATTTTTTTCATTAATTGTTTACATTTTTTACATTGTTTTACTCTTTAAAAAAACTAACTTTTTAAAAACTTTTTTTTTAAACATTGGTCATGGGAGTGATGAAAATGGGAATTATTGTGCCTAGAGCGGGACTCGAACCCACATCTCTTTGCATTCCGGGCCAGTGTGCTAACCATTACACCACCTAGGCTCCCTGATATCAACACACTACCCACGCCTACCTGTCTATGCGGCTCCTTGCCTGAGAGGTCAGTGCAGACCACTACACTTTCTTTTTAATTTTTTTTTGTTTTAATTAAAAATTGTTTCTCATATTTCTCCTTGGTATATCAAATTAGTACTGTTCTTTTTTCCATTTATTAAAGAGCGAAAAACTCTTATATGAATGGAAATATACTTCAGGAATCGCCAGCATGGTTCTCTGCAGCTGATGTAGTTATCTGAGCTGATGTAACTATATAAGCTGATGATATTACTTAAGCTGATGTTGAGTAAACTTATATGACCTATAAGTTCATCCCATTGCCTAAGCTAATGTTACCTATACTGATGACATTATCTAAACTGATGCCATTACATAAGCTGGTGTCACTACCTAAGCTGATGACGTCACTTAAGCTGATATTACCTATGCTGATGTTGTTACCTAAGTTGATGAAGTTACCTAAATTGCTGCCAAGCAGGCATGCGATTGATTGTGTTTAATTGCTTGCACATACGTCTGTTTTTAGCTAATAGTAGTTGAATGTTGAGCTGTTAGTCTCAAACAAAGCTAATACTTAACTTACGACGGTGCAACTGTTGTTTGGCTTTTTCCTAATAGCCGCTCGTATTAAAATTGTTCCTGTCTTTCACTTGAGTGATATTGATGGATACTATATATGTATATATATATATATATATACATATATATATATATATATATATATATATATATATATATATATATTTTACCTCGGTATCCCGCCTCTGGCTAGCCGCAGGCTACGGAGAAGGAAGCACATCCGGGTCCAGCAATTAGCATAAGTGACTCACAACGGGAGGACGTTTGTGAGTTGCTCCAACAGGATTTATCTACTAAGACTACTTATTCACAAAGTAAGTAATGGCAACTTAGTTTAACTTGTTTATGATGCATTATAGCATCACATTATGGAAGTTCAGAACTTTCTCAGGTCCCTTTTGGACTTTGTACATGTTTTTTACTTGAGGATAGAACACTGGGTGCCGCTGGCACGAACGAAACCGATAGTCCTTTGTTCTATCGACACCTGTTTTTGAGACAGGGAGAAATGGTAACCCGAGTTGCTCATTTCCTAAGAAAATTCTCCCGGATCCTGAATAGAGGATGATGTTGGGGATGCTTCTGGGTGTTTTTTATAGACACCCCAGACCGGTTTTAAGGCGAACCTCCGAGTTTTGTAATATTTTCTCCAACTTGCTGGCGTAGTAGCCGCGGGTGGGAGAAGTGTACGGAACAGAGAGAGTGGGCGATCTAAGGATCGATCCCCCTGTTTGGTTGGTTTCGTTACCATGCACCTACGACAAACTTTAGCTTCACGCCTGTTCTGAAACGTTGTAATACACGTTACTCTGTACCTATTACCTCAGCCCAGTTTACTGGTTACACATTGTGTAGTTGAGATGATTCCGGTTTAAGTAACACCTTTGTCGTTACAGAAACCGATGGCCACTGGGCGGAATAAGCCGCCCACGGCAGCCGTGGGCATTGCCCCTCCGGATTACGATTCGTCACCAGTGGCTACGGCTCCGCCGTCCCCACAGCCCGGGGCCCAGACGTCCGACCGGGACAGTGACCAGCCACCTCAACCCAACGATTGGGAGGCAAAGATGGCAACTATGATGGAGGAAAAGATGCGCCAATTCCAGGCTCTTTCCTTTGCGGGCCCTCCCCAAATCCCTGATGAGGATTGGGAAGACTTTTCCGACGACGAGGAAGACACGGTTTCGGCCTCTGAGGTTCCGAAACCGAAAGCGCGCGGCAAGAAACGCCGCACAGTGAGTAGCTCGGGTGATGAGTTCACCAAGCAGGCTAACGCTAAACGCTCTAAGAAGTCGAAGAAAAAGAAAAAGAAAGACTCGTCCTCGGACTCGTCAGATGACTCCTCTTCCACAGAGTCAGATTCCGATACGGAACGCGCTGGGGTGTACGCCAAAATAGGCGCTACGGTTGGGAAGAAAATTGTCAAAAAGAAGGCAAAGAAGGTCCGTACCACAACCATGATGAGGAAAACGGTCAATGGCCATTTTACCACCTTCAAACCAGCTGAGGTCATTAACAAATTGACCGAACAGATCTCCGGCGTCAAAGGTATCCCCGCTATGGTATGTAAGGAGATGGATGCTGGCATCCATCTGTCAGACGAACGTCGCCGCTATGAAACTGCCCTATGTTTAATCCATAAGGCAGTTTTGGGGTCCTTGACTTCCATTATCCCGGTCGCTAACCGCATGCAAACCGAGAATAAATTCTCGTCCTTGGCTCGGGTAATGGACAGGGGCATTGCCTTGCTCGCTGCGGCGAGTAACTACATGACACATCGCAGGTTCGAAAACGTGTTCCACACCGTCACTACCGACGCGGGCAAAAAAGTCACCCGGTCAAAGAAAATGACGGATCATGACGGCAAGGAATACACAGTGTATTCGGGACCTACCCCCATCAAAGGCAAACCTCTGGACAAGTCCAAGATGTTCGGGGGTCAGCTTGCCTACCTGTACAAGCAAGTAGAGGTGGACAATAAGAGTGCCAAGAACACGGAACTAAAGGGCCGTAAGTTCCAAAACCCACTCGGGTTCAGACGAAGCTGGACGGATTTTCGCTTCCGCCGAGGAGGAAGGCCGTTCAGGGGCGGACCATCCTTCGGATTCACCCAGAGGGGAAGAGGTCGAGGCGACAGACAACCCTCAAACTGGAACGACAACCGCGGTTACAAAAGGGAGTTTGTTCCCAAGCCGCAGTTCCCCAAACCAGGGAACAAGTAGAGAACGCCACACAAACTTTTCAGCCTCCTGGCCCTGAAATGGTCACAGAGGAAACACAAACTGACGTAAGCAATTTTCAAGCGGGCAACATTGTTAATTTTTTAGATCAGTGGCAACAATTAACCACAAACCCAGAGGTTATTAGTATTGTTAAAGGCATTGCAATTCCTTTCACACAATTACCTGTCCAGAAAAGAGCACCTTTTCCATATGAATTCAATTCGCAAGAAAGATTTCAATTAAATGAACAGGTTATGCTTTTTGAAGCCAAAGGCATCGTCAAAAGAGTACAACATACTGAAGGTGAATTCATTTCAAATATTTTCTCCACTCCTAAACCAGATGGGACCATTAGAATGATCTTAGATTTAACTAAATTAAATGAAATCATTGAATACCAACATTTCAAGATGTTTTCCTTAGAAACAGCTCGCGATTTGATTACCCCAGAGTGTTGGCTAGCGAGTGTAGATTTAAGAGATGCTTACTATACCGTTCCTATTCAGGAGGTAGATCGCAAATATTTAAGGTTTGTCTGGAATGGCCAGCTTTTTTAATTTACCTGCCTACCAAATGGTTTGGCGTGTGCACCACACCTTTTTACTAAGTTGTTGAAACCGTTTTTTTCACAAATGGCTAAACTTGGTCATTGTATGTTTCCATACATTGATAATTCTTTCATTATGGGACAATCTTTCACACAATGCGAGCTCGCCGTTCAAGATTTATGTCAACTTTTCTCAAACTTGGGTTTCTTCATACATGATAAGAAATCCGTGTTTTCTCCTACTAAGGAGCTTAAGTGTCTAGGTTTCATTTTAAACACGACGGCTATAACCGTGTCACTTACACAACAAAAGAAAGATAAGTTTCGGGACACAGCGATACAGCTGTTAGACACTTCTAGGCCAAAGATAAGAGAGGTCGCAGTCTTAATCGGTATAATGATTTCGTACAGCCCTGCTATTTTATATGGGGCCGCACACGTTAAGTCCCTGGAAATTGATAAAAATCTAGCTTTGGCCCGAGCAAAGGGTAACTTTGAAAAGAGAATGTTTATCTCTGAGAATGGACTAGCCGACATTTCTTGGTGGCTAAGTCACTTTGATAACTCCCCCAATCCCATTAGAATGGGTGAGCCCAATACTACAGTTACAACTCACGCGTCACTGCAAGGTTGGGGGGCACATCGCAATGATGTAGCAACGGGAGGAAGATGGCTAGAATCGGAATTTTCCGATCATATTAATGTTTTAGAATTAAGAGCCATTTGCTTAGGTTTAACCAGAAACGTGTCGACGACTCCTTTGGTAGCATTCCTTTTTTAAATAAATATTTGGAACAATTCGGCTTGGACAAGATTACACAACAACGGTTGGTATCTCACGCATGGAGGAAGGGAACTGTGAAAATGTATACAACCTATTTAAAGAAATGGGGTATATATTGCTTACTTAAGAAAGTTAAGCCAATGAACCCGACAATATCCCAGGTAGGACGCTTCCTACGTTTCTTAGAAGACGAAAGGTTTAGGATATGGCGCTATCAATGCAGCCAGATGTGCGCTGTCAATAATCCTACCTAGGATTAATGGACAAACAATGGGTAAACACCATGTTATTTGCTGGATCGTACGATCAATTTATCAGAGGAACCCTCCCAAACCCAAATATAATAGGTTTTGGGATGTATCTCTTGTGCTTAAAATCTTCAAGGAATGGCCAGAGAATAAGTTCCTGGACGTTAAGCTATTAGGTTTCAAAGTAGCTTTGCTTCTTCTGCTGGTTACAGGACACAGGGGCCAAACAATAGTCGCCCTGTCGCTCAATGGTCTTGAAATCGATAACAAGGAAGCAACGTTTGATTTAACAACTTTGTTGAAATCAAATCGTTTAGGTGATCCCCTGTCGACAATCAGTGTCACTAATTTCACAGAGGATCGAAAATTATGTGTAGTCTCCGCAAGACGGACATATATATCCAAGACAAGAACAATAAGGAACTCAAGGCAGCTTTTGGTGAGCTTTATTAAGCCACACAAGGGCATTTCGAGGGACACCCTCGCCAGATGGACCATGACTGTGTTAAAACTATCAGGAGTCAACACAAACAGATATTCATCGCACTCTACACGTGGTGCGATGGTATCTAAGGCCAGATTACTAGGCATCTCCGTGAAACGGATCCTGGCTCACGCAGGATGGACGAAAACCGCTAGATCGTTTGCGAAACATTATCACAAGCGACTAGAGAAGCCTCAACCTATAGCACAGAGGCTACTCACCAACTAAAAGAGTAAGGTGAGACAAAGTCAAATTTTTCGCTTTATTGTCATACCAATTGTACACCACATACATAAATAAGACTTGATAATAGAATAATAATAACTAACAGGAATATCAGGATAAAAATGATATTACGTAAAGGTCTCCCTAGCCTGCGGCTAGCCAGAGGCGGTATACCGAGGTAAAATAGATTAGTTAGACGAATCTTACCTGGGTATAGATGATGGATAACTATTGTTTTACCGAGGTAGGAGCCTCGGATAGACGTGGGCGAGGGCCCACCCACCACGCCCTGCCACGTCTATTCAATCACTTGTACCAAGATTAGGTCAGATGACCATAGTTTTTGTTTATTAGAGTCAGTTTTTATCCTGAATTAGTAGGTAAAGATTGCTGGACCCGGATGTGCTTCCTTCTCCCTCGCCCACGTCTATCCGAGGCTCCTACCTCGAGGCTCCTACCTCGGTAAAACAATAGTTATCCATCATCTATACCCAGGTAAGATTCGTCTAACTATATATATATATATATATATATATATATATAGTCTAACTTAGACTAAATTAGGGGATCATTTGTATATTAAAATACAGATATGTAACGGGTTGTTCATTGATTTCTTTTTAATATTGTGTGTGTCTGCGTGAGTGTATGTGTATGTGTGTGAGTGTATGTGTGAGCGCGCATGCGTGGGTGTATGTGTGTGCGCTCGCGCATGTGTGTGTGTGCGCGCATATGTGCGTGTGCGCATGCATTGATAGGGTGTGGGGCTCTATGAGAGTAAAACTTCGAGTTGCTCTTCAGGGGTTATTTATCTTGTCTTTAAGAGGAGTACTTTACACACTCAGGAATGTGCGTCTACAGAATAGAGGGGACCATCTTTTATTGTCGATTCAGCTTTAATGAAAAGGAGTGATGTAATGGAAAATCGTAAGGCTTTCAGATTTAAACAGAAGAAAAGTTCATTATATTTCTCTTTTGTATTTCAAATTGGTACTTCCCACCCATTCAATAAAGATTAACTATGTTTCAGGAATCACCAGCATGGTTTCCTGCTCGTTTGTATATCGTAAAAGATGTGATGTATTTATTACAAATGTTGATGGATGTTTTGTATCATTTTGGTCACATGATATGTTAGTTGTAACAGTTCTCAAAGGAGAACTCAAACATGCTGCCCCCACTGCCCATAGTTCTTACTTAACTTCGTGTATTAATATTCAACTTCATTCACCAATAGAAACTTAGTCGAGATGACAGCCATTTGTGGGGTGGGCACATTGATCTGAGAGAACATGAAGTATTGCGTACCGTTCAATTTGGATGAATATGGGTTGATTCCATTTCTTGTGCATGCGCAAACCAGAAGGAAATGACTTGTCGTACAGTTGTCTTTTTTTGTGTGTGCAGAAGGTGGTGGGTTCGATCCTCATATAGAGCCAAGTAAAGACTTACAGATTTGGCACTTATCGCTCTCTACATTGCCTGGCGCTTCGCATTTGTAGGGTGGGGTGAGGACTGGCAATGTACCATGAGTGAGTGAGATATTGGGACACGGTGACAGCGATGCAGTATCTCAATGAGACAACACTATAATGCTCTGCGATTGTTTGACCTGGACAAATGAAACAACACACCGTATCAATACGGTTGGAGTTAAAATTGTATAGTCCGATGGTTTCGAGTTTCGTCATATTTCGAAGATAAATAAATCAAATTGATTATGATCTAACTTATTTTAGTTCAAAGCAAATTTGATTTGAAATAGATACGTTTTCGGATATTTGAAATGCCAACATGTAAAATTAGTTTTGGTAAGCACGACATAATTCTGACACCCTGGGCTTCAACAGTAACATATTCTATTAAATTGCCTCGGTATTTCCTTCTATGTAGCAGAAAATGCTAAATAAGCGCATCAATATCTAAGTTAGATACGGAGAGTCAAGGCTATATAATTGCTTTCGTTTTGAAAAGTTGATGCTTCGTCGGACTATGCAGCTTAACAAATATTTGCAAAATGGTTCTTTGGAATTAATAATGTTTGCATAATGGTTCTTATACTACAAATTACATTACCTACTGAAGCAGTATAATATAATCCGTATGTATGTACAATATATAATATATATAATGTGTATATACATATATGATGTATAAGAATTATACGAATATAAAGGCATGAAAGGGAATGTTCCCTATATTATCACCCATACGGTGTGTCTTACTTTATGGGTGACCCCTCTTCACAGTTGGACCAGGTGGCGCCACCACCCCCCAACCCTACCAGTAGCGCGAAATACTGTCAGTCGCGCACTGGAATTTTTGTGCATACCCAAATTTCATTTATTCTTTCACAAAAGTTCAGCCTCCCCCCGCCCCCAAGTCCGCATTGGCCGCTCTGAGCTATTACAGATGTGGTATGTGATAAATACCGATACTGTATGCTGTGTATAGCTGTAATACCTGTCCTGTGAACTAAGTCTAGTTCTACATAAACTGGGTACACCTATATAGACCGCATTGTATTCGCATTGATATTTAAACCAGGTGAGATCCCGAATTTTGCATGTCCATATAGACTGAATTGTGTTTCTCCACATACGTTGTACCAGGTTTTTTTTAAATTTTAATTTGTTTTCTTTTAACCAAGATGCAGTCATGGTTTGGACTAGGTAAGCACATGCCTCTCTAGCCGCGAATATGGTGGTCCCTAAGAACTGAAGCATTGGGTATTGTCAGCGATTTCTGACATTGCGGTGTCTATTCTTAGTATGCTTATTATTATTATTATTATTATTATTATTATTATTTGTAATCAGCTCCGGTTTCTGTGTCTGTGCTTCGTACATTTCACTGACTAAAAATATGTAAACATAATCCTTGAAATATAACCATGTGTGTTACATAATATTATAAATAGTCAGGAAGAAAATACCTGGAGTACAATTCCCATGGACCTGGTCATGTTTGATGGGGCTGGACAACCCCCTCACCCCAACCCACCCCATCCCCATATGGTCACCTAACAGCGGTTGATAGCAGTTGTCAACATACGATGAACCACTGCAGGGTTTTCATGTGATACTTCAACTTGAAATGCTAATCATCATATTGTACTTAAAAAGAGAAACTATATTTCTTTGCATGGAATTGTATAATTCGGCTCATGGCACTTTAATATGATATTCAAATTTGCTAATCTCTCAACACAGTCAACAAGCGATCAAAAGTGAAAATGCCTTGTAGAAAGGGGTTGTGTTTGTGCATCTGAACAAAATTCAGCAATATTAGTTGTCGCTGGTGGGGACGACGCACACATTATGTATGGTGGGTAATCTGGCAATTAAAAAAATGTACGTATTCAGGGTATGCCTCAAAGTCGACTGAGATGTCTTTTTTGCCAATTTGCGTTCAAGGTGCGCCTCGGAGTCGACTCCGAGACATCCCGCTTTTCAATTAGGAGGCGAAAACACCTCCAAAATGGCCATGTCTGTCAGCCAATCAGAGCTGTTCTTTCAATTGCAAATGGCTGCAGGAACTGCATGCTATGGAGTCTGCCATTTTCGAGGCACCAAACCGTTAAATGCCAATCAGACTAGCGGAACGTTCAAAGTTTCTCAGAGGCGCACACTTGAACGCGGCCCCGGATTGGTTCTACCTCTTTTGGGTCAAAGATGGGGCGATGTACACATATTTGTAAGGGTGACCTCGTCACTTACATCCATGTGTAAATACATATTGGAACAGACAACACTTAGATATAAAAGTAACATTTTGTTTGTTTGGAAATGACCAGCTTACTGTGTCATTGGGAGTTATAATCCTCCCTACATTGGACATGTTAATGGCCGACATAGAACAATGAAATTACTGCGCGTAGTGTTTTCTAAGTTAACAAAACCGACTTCATTTACTGCACCACCTACGGACCAATGCCTCTGTACATGCACTAAAATTGGAGTTAAATATATTGTTTTGCGCTATTCACATTTGAATATATAATGCTCCAGATGTGTTCATGATCAAATCTGGTAGGAATTATGGTTTGTCTAAATCACCACAAAAAGTAGTTTCGGCTAAACGAAAGAAAAAAGAGTGGCTTAGATTTTAGGGGACCCATTCCGCCTGATAATGTAACAAATTGTGTAGTTACAGAAAAAAGGCAAGAGAAGCTATGTAATTTTTTTTTTTTTTTTTTTTTATTGAGGCTGTATTTATACTGTCCATAGCATATAAGCCTGGGTATTCAGGCTTGTTTTCAATGCTGGCCAGCTGTAGTGTTGGTGTTGTCTTATCACACAGTAGCTGCTGATAAGGTATTTGATTGCCTGTATTTCAGTAGCAGATAGATAGTTGGTTGGTCTGGTTAGTACTATAGTAGTCTATGTTAATTTTTTTGGATTTTCTTGGCATATATGTGCTTTATTTTTTCTACTCTTATTTCTAGACTAGCCTACTCCTATTTACATATCATAGGCTTGTACGCAGCTGTGAGGTGTGTTATCTGGGTGCTTTTGGTATGGTTACCTTCCATTGGGCGTCTCGCTGGTGGGCCGTGACATGTATCACCTGCCCCTTTGCGGTGCAGCTTAGTTGGGGGTTCCTAGCCTTATTTTGCACAGATATTTTTTGTATGTTTTTAGGTCAGGAATTTGTCGTTCCTTTACTGTTTGGGCATTCCACACCTTGGCAGCCATTTCTAGCGTGCTTCTCTCGTGAGCTTTTATTTGGCTTCTGGTCTGCTTTAGTAGTGGCGCATTATTTGCTCTAGTTGCCCTTTGTGGTTTTGTTAGGAGTTTATTGTCTTGACTATAGCTGTATGCTAATGTTTTCAGATGAATTATTCTCCTATTTTCTAGCAATTTTACTTTGGTTCTTTTGTGTATGTCATAGGTGGGGTGCAGCTTGTCTACTCTGAGGCAGATTTTCAGGGCTCTGTTCTGTAGTGTTTGCAGTTTTTTTAGAAGTTCTTTCTTTGCACCCATGTAGTTTACATCTCCATAGTCAAAATAGGGTAGCACCATGCCCTTGAAGATTTTTATTGACATTTCTTGTGTCATGTAGTCTCTTAGCTTTGCAAATAGCCACAGTTTGTGGTTTACCTTTTGGACAATTTTGTTTATACATAGGTTGTAGTTTAGTTGGCTGTCCAACTCAAGGCCTAGGTATTTGTAATGGTCTACATTTTCTAGTGTTTGGCTTCCTAGCTTACAGTGTAGTTTTCTTTCTGGCATTTGTTTATGCGAGAAGAGAACTGTTTTTGACTTGCTTGTGTTGATGGTTATTTTGTTGGACTCACACCACTCATCCAGTTTTAGTAGGAGCTTGTTTAGTTTAGTTATTACCTCCTCTTCTGTGGTGCCGTTTGCATATATGACTGTGTCATCTGCATATAGTTGGAGGCATTCGGTTTGTAACCATTTTTCAAGATCGTTTATGTAGATTATAAAGAGCAGTGGCCCTAGCACTGACCCTTGGGGTACACCACATGTGACAGGTTGGTTGTCTGATAGTGTATTGTTTATTTTTGTTCTCTGTTGCCTGTCTTTCAGGTAGCATTTTATCCAGTCCATAGTGTTGGATTTTATGCCCATGGATTCTAGTTTTTCCAATAGTATGTTATGGTCTACTGTGGCAATGTTTTACCAGTGATGCATTATTACACAAGCCCTTTAGCAACATGTACATCTAACTAAAGGTAAACTTCACTATGTCCAGTTTACTCGTATTTTAATAAATGATGATCTGAACCTAAAACTAATCTATGTATTCCCGAAGCACTTTTGTAGCATCTATTTTTTAGCCAATTTCTGACATTGAATATTATTCTTGTAAAATGGCATCCCCATGTACACCGATTATAGAATGGAAGCGGTGATAATTCCTAGTAACAAGACTTACTCATACAGATTCCAGCCAGGTTTCTTTTAAAACTGTACAGTCACAACTGCCCGAAAGGAAGTAGGGTTATTTACATAACCACACAGTGGCTTAATGTGGATTGTATTCCGCCATAAGCTGTGGGATGTACATCACTACGATGCACATACGCTTGGTTTCGACCAACTATCTGAAGGATATACAGCGCTGCAGCAAAAGTTAAGAAATGTGTTACCGTAAAGCCCCAGTCACACCACGGCTTGCGATCACTTTGGACCAAAGAACCCACAGTCACCAGTAACCTTTCTAGTGATCAAAGGAATAGTCGTCGACCTCTGGGTAACCAAAGCAATTGTATAAAAGACCCCCTTGCTGCTTATCGGAAAGAGTAGCCTATGTGGCGGCAGCAGGTTTCCTCCAGAGAAATATGTCAGAATTACCATATATTTGACTTACAATAGCCGATGATCAAAATCAATGTGCTCTAGAGGTGGCGTTAAATGAAACAAGCTTTACTTTAAAGCAATCGTTGCTGACCTCTGGGTGACCATTTTGGTCGCAAGGTTTTTATTGCAGGAGCTGCAACCTTGCGATTAAATTAGTAAGCGACCAAAATGGTCAGCGACTACTGAAGATCACTTTGTTACTGCTTTCAACCACATAGCGACCACAAAAAAGGGTGGTCGCAATGTGGTCACAAGTAGTAGTGTTATTGGGGTATAGGCTGTGTCATATGTAGGATCTTGTATTCAATCAACCTGGGCCGCATTCAGGGTACGCCTCCGAGATGTCTTTTTGGCCTATTTGCGTTCTGGTTACACCTCCGGGTCGTCTCCCTTTTCAGACAGGAGACAAAAAGTGCCTTGGAAATGGCCACTGAATTCAGTGGTTTCAGCCAATCAGAGCTCTTCTTTTCAATTGCAAATGGCTGCACCCTATGGAGGCCGTCATTTTCGAGGCACTCGGCAGCGAAAGTTGTTCAGACTAGCGTGACATCAGGAATTTCTCGGAGGTGTACCTTGAACGTGGCCCCGTACTTGTCTTATTCATGTGTGCTCGAAAACGAGGGTTGTATTACTTTTTCCTGGTTCGTTTACAGTACAATGGCACTACATAATATGTGTGAATTGAATGTTGGCTACAGAAAAGGAAATATGTAATTGTTGTTTACTGGAACAAATCAGTAATATAGTATTGATCACTGGAAGAGTTTTTAGTTCAAATTCATTTGAATAAACAACAGAGAATTTTTGCAAAAAGTGATATGGTTGGTCGTTGTTAAAGCTAAAGATATAGAAGTGTCATTCCGTGGAAAACCTATAGCAGAATTATAAAGTATAATATTTCAATGCCGAAGGTTTTAAGTTGCCTAGTCCGATCATGGCATAACATTTTGAGAACTAAAACACTTATCTAGATTTGAATCAACATATCCCACTTAGATGCTGATGCACTTATTAAGCATTTGGTGCTCTGGGCATACCAAGTCAATTTAATAGAACATATTCCTGCTAAAGCCTATTGTGTCCGAATTTTGACAAGCATGCCACAATTAATTTGGCATGCTTAAACTTCAAGTATATCCAAAGTTAGTCGTTTAAAATCAGTTACTTCAAACTAAAGTAAGGTAAATTTTAGCGATCAATCTAATATATTTATCTTAGAAAATGACAACAACTCAATACTAATTGATTGGTGGTTGCTTTACACCGTGTCGGCAGCATAGGCCATATTCACAGCGAGAAATGTTAGTTTTTTGTTCAAACCATCGCTTTTACATGTAAAAGCAGACAATCAATTATGTGCCAATGGACACTCATTAAATTTAAAAAACTCACAATTATATATTTGTGGCAATGGGAAACAAATTCCTGTGAAAAAAGAAAAGTTTTATTAATAATTGTTAGAATTTATTTAGCAAACTATATGAGGTGGTACAGACCAGCTGCCCTCAAAAAGGCTCAAATGTTTTCTTGTTTTACTTTAGTAAAAAGGTCATGCATACTGTCTGCACTCTAAAATTATTGGCGCAGGGCAAAAAAATCAACACAACTCAGTAAAAATGTGATTGAGTGTCAGCGGGGACTGACACCCAATACATTCAGGGGCCGCCATCTTGTCTTTTTGCATTCTCTCCCTTCTCCCCATTTCACCAAATCTGTGGCAGACTGTGCCGATATAGACCTATTTCAATGTTTACTAACATCGTCTGTGCGCGCGCAGCTTGCTGCAAAACGAAGGCACACTGCCATAGAGTTTGCCGGTACGCGCAGTGCAAGATGCTTATTTTATTCAAAATTAATAGAACTGCAAAACCCTAACCTTATAAATTTAATACGATCTATTCGTTGAATATGTTTTCTATATATGTACCAAGCAGTTTGTCTCTAGGTGGTGTGGTTTTAGAGATATTTCACCTTTTCTGTATGAAGATTGCCCACGGCCATTGGCAATGCATTGAGTTTGCCGGTATGCGCAGTGCAAAACGTTTATTTTATTCAAAATTAATA
This sequence comes from Branchipolynoe longqiensis, assembly GCA_030323885.1. Taxonomy (NCBI): domain Eukaryota; kingdom Metazoa; phylum Annelida; class Polychaeta; order Phyllodocida; family Polynoidae; genus Branchipolynoe; species Branchipolynoe longqiensis. The sequence goes on along the minus strand of CM059191.1, from coordinate 49,460,406 downwards.
GAAATGCAGAACCCTAACCTTATAAATTTAATATAATCTATTCGTTGAATATATTTTCTATATGTGTACCAAGCGGTTTGTCTCTAAGTGGTGTGGTTTTACAGATATTAAATTTTTTCTGTATGAATATAATTCAAGATTGCTCACAGCCATTGACAATGCATTGAGCTTGCCGGTGTCGCAGTTTGAGCGCCCTGCCAGTTTGAGCGGCCTTCTGTTGCTTCTGCGCATGCGCAGATTTTCTGACGCCTTCAAACTGCAGCATGTCGCAGTTTGAGCGCCCTGCCAGTTTGAGCGCCCTGCCAGTGGTTGTTGTGCATAATTCAAAATATAATGACCAGATGAACTTGTCTTTCAGGAATATGTATTATCTATATCATCATCATCATCATCATGCTGTCGGTCGCGATGCGACAAAGACTGCTGTCATTACTTGACTGCCGCTCTCCATTTAGCTCTCTGCTGTGAGAGTTGCGTCCATGAGTCGGTCTTAATGTCTCTCAGCTTCAGGTTTCTCTTGATGGTATCTTTGAACAGAAGACAGTTGAGAATAGAGGATCTGCTTTGGTAGCCTGTCTGATGACATCCTCATGAGGTGTCCAGTCTCATGATTGAACGCAGATGTCGCATCATGAAGGCATGCAGCTTTTTCACCTGCTGTCTGTACACTGTCCAGGCCTCGGCTCCGTATAGTAGGGTGGATAGCACGATTGCGCGGTAGATCTTACCTTTGACCCGAATGGACACATGGTGGTTGTTCCAGAGTCTCTGGCGTAGTCGGCCGAAAGATGCGCTAGCCTTGGCCATCCTCCTCTGTATCTCAGCATCAATGCGTCCATCACTTGATATAGTGCTTCCGAGATAGGTGAATTCCGGAACAGAGTTCAGCTTGTTTCCGTCAACCATGATCTCCTCCTCTCGGGTTCTTGTAGAGTTGGGTTGGTACAGCACCTCCGTCTTCTTGATGTTAATTTTCAGGCCAAACTTCTTTGATGCATCGGAGAAAGCGTCCACTATTTTCTGGGTCTCTTCAGCAGAGTGGGCAACCAGTGCACTGTCATCTGCGAATAGTAGCTCTCTCACCAGTATCTGAGTAGTCTTGGTCTTCGCTCTGAAGTGTGCGACATTGAATAGGTCAGCGCTCTGTCTGGACTGTATAGATGTAGATATCCCCCATGTCTCGGAAAGCCTCGTCTAGCATTGCTGATAGGAAGATGGAGAAGAGCGTGGGGGCCAGTACACAACCTTGCTTGACCCCATTGGTAACCCCAAACGATTCCGAGACTTCCCCTCCAGCACTAACGTTCGCCATCATTCCTGTATGTAGAGCCTCGATCATAGTTGTGAACTTCTCTGGGCATCCGTACTTCCTCAGTAGCTGCCATAGCCCGGTCCTCCCGACTGTATCAAATGCCTTAGTGAAATCGACAAATACCATGTACAGTGGTCGGTCCTGCTCAATGCACTTTTCTTGTAGCTGTCGGAGACAAAATATCATATCCACAGTGCTCCGGTTACCTCTGAAGCCACACTGTGACTCCGGAACTACACCAGGTGTTATGTGAATAGATAGTCTGTTGAGTAGGATCCTGGCGAAGATCTTCCCTGCTATGGAAAGAAGAGAGATTCCTCTATAGTTCCCACAGTCTGTTCGATCACCTTTCTTGTAGATGGTTACAATGCTGGCATCCTTCCATGCTTGGGGTACAGAACCCTCCTCCCAGGCATTGGTGATTAGTTGGTGCAGTCTGTTGAGCAGATTGTCTCCTCCATGCTTCCATACCTCGGCAGGAATTCCATCACCCCCAGGTGCTTTGCCATCTTTCAGGCTGGCGATTGCTCTAGCCATCTCATCCATGGTTGGAATCTCATCGAGGCATGTTTTGGTAATGCGCTGCTGGATGTTGTTCAGAGCTTCGTGATCTATGTCGCCAGGGACGTTGAGTAGCTTCTGGAAGTGTTCGCTCCATCTTGCCACATCTATATGCATATACCAAATCAATGGTCCAAAAAGTTGATCAGAGCTCCATTTGACAAAGGAACTTCGAATGAACTCCCAACAGCATCTGAAAGACCCATATCACAGATTCATAACAGCGTGCAAAGAATCAAAACAAATGACGTTGCACAAATTGGATGTATACTAGCTAATTCTACTATGGATACCATGACACATCTGCACCTGGGAATTACCATGGATTGAGAGTGAAAACTGGTAGTTGGTAGTAGTTTTTATTTAGCTATATCAGGTTTATTTATTTGAATAATAAAATGAATCCAAGACCAGGTTAAAGTTAAGAGAACAAAGGTTGTTTCTGCTGTAATAAATTTGTAAGCACCCTTTGTGGTTTGTTTTGCTAGGGCGTTGAAGTGGAGCATTTTTTTTACAGAATTTGGCATTTTCAACAAGTAATCAGCCTGTGTTTGGGGTACCTAGTCTTAGGCCACGGTAGTTTGAAACTGGGTAGAATTTGACGCATGCGCAGACGATGCTGTTAAATTCCGTGCATGCGCAGAAGCAACAGAAGGGCGCTCAAACTGGCAGGGCGCTCAAACTGCGACACCGGTGTTGCGGTTTCCGCGGCACACCAGTTTGCCAGGGACACCCATTCAAATGCATTGTCAATGGCCGTGAGCAAATCTTCATACAGAGAAAGTCAAATATCTCTCAAATTACACCACCTAGAAACAAATCGCTTGGTACACATCTAAAAAACATGTTTACCAAAAAGACTATATTAAATTGATAAGGTGGGGGTTCTGGATTTTTATTAGTTTTGAATAAAACTAACATTTTGCACTGCGCATACCATCAAACTCAAGGCATTGTAGTATTAGCAGACTACAGTGTGGTGCTGCCACCTGGTGTTGACTGTGAGAACCAATAAAGGTTGACTACTAACATGGCATCCAGACAAGTCAATATAACATGGTGACAGTGGTGGGATCCGAACCCACGCCCTCGAAAGGTGAGAACCAATAAAGGTTGACTACTAACATGGCATCCAGACAAATCAATACAACATGGTGACAGCGGTTTTAACCCAACTACTCCAATTTACAGCTAAGTAATGTCTTTGTTTACAAGTTAGGAGTATTTATGAATGTTCCAAGAACAGTTTGAGAGGGTGATGAGAGATTCACAACTTCAGGATTTCTCATAATGGGAATAGCATCTTTGAGCAACTCCCAAACCACCCAGACCTACTCACTCAGTGTGTGAGTCACAGGACACAGACAAAGGAATATTCAGGCCACATGGCACACGGCTCAAAAAGAAGGACTGGGCCACACTGTGTTATTTTATGCCCTACAACCGGTTACATGTTGATAAAATTTCACAATTGACTCTGTATTTTGTGTACATGTGCTTTGTTAAAGTTGCATAGTCCGATGAAAACGTCAAATCTTCAAAACCAAGGCACTTATCTAGATTTGATTCTACATATTCAACTTAGATATTGGTTCAATTATTAAGCATTTGTTGCTGCATAGAACATTGTAATAAGTCAAAGTATTAGAACCTGTTACTACTGAAGTCTATGGTGTCAGAGTTTTGGCAAGCTTGCCAAAATTAATTAGGCATGTTTTAACATCAAATATCCCCAAAGTTAGCCATTTAAATTAAAAGTTACTTCAAACTAACGTAACGTAGATCATAGCAATCAGCATAATGTATATATCTCAGAAAATGGCAGAAACTCAAAAGCATCGGACTATGCATCTTTAATGTGAAAATAAGCCAAACTTATCTAAACTCACCCCTGGTCAGAAACCCATGTGAGTAGTATATGGAAAGTGGACAGTTAGCCAGGCTTACAAACACACATTGCACAACACCACAACTACTAGTCAGCTTGTACAAAGTACATCAACAACACTCCGTATCTTGAGCAAAAATGGTAACCTACGAGATTCCACCACCTGCAATAATGTCTCTACAAGGGGATGTGGCGGAGAACTGGAAGGACTTTGAAACTGCCTGGAATTATTATTGCATCATCACACAGCTGAACACCAAACTGAAAACAGCTGCAGGTAATCCAGATCCAGCTGGGATGCAACTAGTTGCGGCTACACTCTGTGCAGTAATAGGTACAGATGGTTTGAAGGTGATGAAGAGTCTACCCAACCTGTCTGAGGAGGATAAGAAGGATCCCGAACGCATTCTTCAAGAGCTGAGAGGTCACTTCATCCCTCAATGACATGTCCTTTTCAAATGATATAAGTTCAACATTGCAACACAGAAGGATGAGTCAGCAGATGAATTCCTGATCAGGTTACGTCAACTTGCGGAGTCATGTGAGTTTGAAATGTTAAAGGATAGCCTCATCCGGGATCGCCTTGTGATAGGAACATCCGATGAGGTTTGCCGAGACCGTCTTCTGCATTTAAGACCTGTACCTGACCTCAACCGGTGCATAGAGCTCCTGAGAGCAAGTGAGCTCCAAAAGTCCCACAGGCAGGTGATGTCAATGGGAAAGGAAATATGACCAGTTGACCATATACACAGCAAGAATAAACCATGGCAGAAGGGAAAGACGTCCAAGCCAACAAGCAAAGCGAAACTTTCAGACAACGCCACATGCAGATGGTGTGGAAAGTCTCCAAGACACAACCGGAGCGAGTGCAAGGCCAAGGAGAGCAAGTGCCACCTATGCGGGAAAATTGGGCACTATGCAAATGTATGTATATCTCGCAAACCCAAGTCAGTCCATGAAGTGAAAGGAGACAATGTGGATTACGTGGATATCCCATTTCTAGGTGAAGTCAAGCCTCATTCAAATGATTTTTGGACAGCCGATCTGCAGGTCAACCAACGACCAACCACCTTCAAGCTAGATAGTGGGGCTGGTATGACCATCATCGGCAATAGAATGCCATGGCTGAAGGAGGTCTCCCTAATCCCAACTTCAAGAGAGTTCAGAGGACCAGGAGGTGTTCCTCTTACACACCGTCTCGTTGGTGAGATATCAAAGGCTCACCTGACAATCGGGGATAGGACAGTAGTGGAAAATGTCTATGTCATGAAAGGACAGGAACACAACCTCTTAAGCAAAAATGCATGCGAAAACCTCAAGTTCTAAAGCCAGCGGCATCTGTCTACGATGTTCAGATGATACCAGACTTGCGTGCCGAGTTCCCACAACTCTTCAGAGGACTCGGATGCTTGAAAAACAGCCATAGAATTTCACGTCTACCGGATGCTCTCCCTGTGTGCCTCTATACGGCAAGGAGAGTACCACACCCTCTTCTAGAACAGGTGGAAAACGAACTGAAGTTCATGCAGAAGCAAGGGGTCATCTCTCCAGTCAAAGAGCCAACAGCTTGGTGCTCAGGAATGGTGTGCGTCCCAAAGTCAAATGGGAAAGTTAGGATTTGTGTGGATCTGACTCCACTTAACAAAGTAGTACAACGGGAAGTTCACCCTATGGCTAGAGTTGATGCAAATCTTGCAAAGCTGAAGGGCAGCCTGATCTTCTCGAAACTCTATGCTAATTCAGGATTCTGGCAGATACCTTTGGATCAAGAGTCCAGGCTACTAACCACTATTGTGACACCCTTCGGCCGATTCTACTTCAACAGACTGCCATTTGGAATAAGCTCAGCACCAGAAATATTTCAACGCACAATGTCTCAACTACTACAGGGACTTGATGGCATAGTCTGCCACATGGATGACATTCTAGTCCATGGCTCTAACCAAGAAGAGCATGACGGGCGGGTCAGAGCAGTTCTATAATGCTTACAGGATGCAGGACTGACGCTTAATGAGAAAAAGTGTGAGTTCTTCAAGACTCGGATGACCTTCTTGGGTCATATAGTCACTCCAAAAGGCATCGAAGCAGACCCAGCCAAAACAAAGGCGATCCGAGAGTTCCCTGCACCAACCAATGTGACAGAGCTACAACGGTTCAATGGGATGGTCAATCAACTGTCAAAGTTCATCCCTGATCTGGCATCTATCAATAAGCCACTACGTCAACTCCTGCGAAAGGAACAACAGTGGACATGGGATCCAGCACAGAAAGAGGCATTCAAGACCATTAAGACCAGATTGGCATCTACAGACACACTGGCACACTATGACCCTAAGCGGGAGACTATCATTGCTGCTGATGCCTGCCAAAATGGGTTAGGAGCCATACTCTTTCAAGTGGATGCATCCGGTAACCGACGACCAGTCTGCTATGCCTCCAGGTCATTAGCAGATCATGAAGTACGATACGCCGTGATTGAGAAGGAGGCACTTGCAGTCACATGGGCATGTGAAAAGTTCTCTGACTATATCCTTGGTATGAGATTTGTCTTAGAGACTGACCACAAACCCCTCATACCACTTCTCTCCACAACTGATTTATCCAAAATGCCACCTCGAGTTCTGAGATTCCGACTGCGGATGATGAGGTTCAGCCCTGAAGTAGTTCATGTCCAGAGGAAAGACCAAACCACAGCAGATGCCCTATCGCGGACTCCTGTCAGCAAACCAACATCTGCTGACCTCACCTTCATCCAGGAAGTTGAGGAGTTTGTTTCACTGACAGTAAAGTATCTGCCAGCCACAGAGGTCCAGCTGAATCAAATAAAAGAGACTCAAAACGAGGACACAATCTGTGCAGAGGTCAAGTCATACTGTAAGATACGAGTCGACCACGGTGAGCTCCAGTTCAAGACTGACTTTATTAACCGTCTTAGTTGCCTTAGTTACATTCTAGTTCTAGCTGGTGACCAGCGTGTACCGGTCGATCAACATATGTCACATCTCCCTTTCAATGTTTATTAAGGTTAGAACTCTCTTATTCTTATAAATACCCAACAGGACAATACATACTTTAGCTAACATATAATATACTCCATTGCATAAACATTTTGTAACTTATTTCCTATACACTATGGAACTCAGATGAGTACTTAACCATACAGGCAGTATTCTCACTTATATAAATACCATGTGGGAATCCATGTGTCGAATGTATAATGGTCAATAGACCCATGCACCAACCGTGTATGTCGACCAATGTGCATCTTAACTTAATATGTCATATACTCCCATATTATTTTCTATTTTATTAAGGTTGTAACTCTTACGAATAACACGCTGGCAACATATATCTAAACAACATCTATGATGCTCACTACCTTATTTTCTATAAATAATGTCTTTTATCCGGCATTGTGAGCCTGTCACGAATGTTCATATTGATGCATATATATTGGTGGCACTTTCGCGCACTCTGTTGACATGACTTCTGCAACGTCTTTTGTTCGTCGTATCACATTTTATCACCGATGAATGGGTCATACGCCATGTAACATTGTTATACCAATTTATGACAATGTCACCAAATTTGGTGTGTGTTGTATACAAACATTTTATAAATACATATATAATACGGGCATTAAAGAGTGCATTAGTAATAACTTAATCTGTATATCGACTTAATCGAAACACATGTTTACAACTGTACATTAGCTTACTATTAAACGAGAAACTGGGCGAACAACTCTCCCGTAACGTGTTGTATATGGTACCTGTCGTCTCTGCTCCTGTACAACTTGTTTGAGACTCATCACACGCTCAAATTTATTATGCTGCGTCTGCTCTCTGTTTGGAAATGTGTCTGTCTTTGTTTTGAAAATGTGCTTACGATTTCTACGCACTATCTTGTTTTGTGCATTCCTTATGCTATAATCTCTAGTTCCAGGCATCTGTGAATCGACTACTTGTCCTTTAGCCGATTTCCCCGTGTGATGTAAATAACGTACGTGTTCGCTTTTTTGCAAGGGTGGGTGTTCATGTCCTGCCTTTCTATCAAAATATTTTTCTGGTTTCGTTGTATTTCTTTGAACTCGGTTTTCTTTGACACCTGACATTTAGGTGCGAGATTTGCATTTATTACAGGTAACTTAGTCCTGAGCCTACGTGACATAAGTAACTGTGCTGGTGATGCACCTAAGCCTTGCAGTGTCGTGTTTCTATAATTCAGTAAGGCGATGTTCGGATCTTTGTTATGCGACATGGCTTTTTTTTTATCAATAACTTTACTGTCTGAACATATCTCTCTACCTGTCCATTACTTTGAGGGAAAAGCGGACTCGAAAAAACCGGCCGGAAGTCATAGTTCTTTGAAAACTGTAAGTATTCTGCGCTACTAAACTGCGGCCCATTGTCAGAGACCACTATTTTTGGGATACCGTATCTGCAAAATACCTCTTTTAATGCGTTAATAATATCTTTACTGGTTGTGGTTGTTAGTTCCACTATCTCCGGAAATTTTGAATAATAATCAATTATTAATATAAAAGTGGTACTTTCCACAAAGAAGAGGTCAACCCCCACTTTATGATACGGGATACATGGTATGTTATGATTCTGTAGTGGCTCAGACTGTTGTGTGTTTCTGTATTCCTGACAAATCTGACAATGGGACACTTGGTCCTCTATTTGACCACTCATGCCTGGCCAAAAAACTGTGTCACGTGCTAACTGTTTACATCTAACTATGCCTAGGTGTGATTCATGTATCTTGTGCAACATTTCTTTCTGCAACGTGTGTGGAACAACTATTCTATTGCCCTTCAGCAATATTCCTTCGTGAACTGTAATGTCATGTCTATAGGTAAAAAATGGTTTTACCTCAGAGTCGAGATTACCATTATGGTTGGGCCATCCATGCCTTGCTAAGTATATTACTTGTTGTAGTGTCTTGTCCTTTTTTACCTCATCTTGTACCCTGGTCATCCCATCGCTCCCCAACTCAATTCCCGCTACTGTGAGTTCATCATCGAACAGGTTGTTTGGTGTGGTCAATGTGGTGTAGGCTCTGGACAGCGCATCTGCAAAGTACATCAGCGTGCCTTTAATGTATATTACTCGTATGTTATAATTCTGTAGTCTCATTCGCATACGTTGCATCCTCGCCGATAGGGAATGTATCGGCTTGTTCATGATTGCTACTAGCGGTTTGTGGTCTGTTTGGATTGTTACTTCTTTGCCAAATATATAATCGTGAAATTGTGTGCATCCGAAACATATTGCCAACAGTTCCTTTTCAATGACAGCGTAATTTGCTTGTGTTTTGTCTAATGCTCTTGAGGCCATGGCAACTGGCCTATTATCTTGGAAAATTGTTGCGCCCAACCCGGACTTAGACGCATCTACTTGCAATACAATATCTAGACTGACATCGAAATATTTTAGTACTGGGGCTTTTGTAAGTAACATTTTTAGTTTGGTAAAAGACTCTATCTGTTCATTTTGCCAGTGCCATGCTATCTCTTTGCCAAGGACTATGCGCAATGGTTTGGCCAACTCAGCCATGTTGGGAATGAACTTACTAACGTAACCTACCATACCCAAAAACCTTTGCACAGCCTTTTTATCACACGGTGTTGGCATGTCAATGATCGCCTGTACCCGTTCTTTACTGGGTAGTAAGCCTTGGGATGTCAACAGATGACCTACATATGTCACTTGGGACTGGCATATCTTAGATTTCTTTGGGTTTAATGTCAGTTTGAATTTTCTGGCTCTGTCCAAAACTGCTTTAAGTCTGGTATTATGTTCTTGAACCGATTTTCCATATATTAGAATGTCATCCGTAATTACGTTCACCCCCTCTAAGTCACCCATGATCCCATTCATTTCCTCAATGAAGATATCCCCAGCTGTTTCTATACCAAACGGTAAACGTGTAAACCGATACCTGCCCATGGTGTGTTGAATGTGCAAAGGTCGGAACTCTCTCTGTCTAAATGAATTTGCCAGTAACCACTGTTTGCATCAATTACTGAAAAATATTTGGCCCATGTGTATTGGCCACCACTTCCTCTATAGTACGGGTTGGATATGGGCCCCTCAATATGGCTTTATTCAGCTTCGTTGGATCTAGACATATCCTGATTTTACCTGGTTTCCTGACAATCGTTATCGAGCTAACCCATGGTGTTGGTTCCGTCTGTTTCACTATCACCCCCAACGCTAACATTCTATCTAATTCTTTTTTTACATCTGATATAATAGCATGAGGTATACGTCTAGGGGCATCAATTATGGGGGATACATTTTTATCAATATGGATATGTGCGTTTACTTTTATTTTACCAATCCCTGTGAATACATCATTGTACATATTTACCAAGTCTGCAGCGCTCTGCCTTGGAGTGACATCGTCGGAGATACAGTCCACTCTCATGATTAGGTTGAGTGCAACACAAGCACTTTTTCCAAGTAATGGACTGCCCTCTTCGGTTACTTGAAACTTGAATCGTTGTCCACGAACCTCGATCACCATCTCCCCAATCGGCTCTATGCGTTGACCTGTATAGGTGACTAGGTGACAATGAGGTGGGGACATGCTTATCCCACCTATCCTATTATATAATCTCCTCGGGATTATATTCGCCTCCGATCCTGTGTCGAGCTTGAACTCTATCGTAACATCCTTGATCTTCACACTCGTGTACCACAGTCCCTCCTTTGTGCTGTTGTCGTTAGTTATTGCACCGACGAACAAATCATGTGGGTCGTCATCGTCGTACCGATTCTTGTATTCCTCGTGTTCGCCGTGCTGCGATATATGTACTTCATTCACTGCCGTACTCCTTTGGTTGTTTCGCCTGCACATTTTGATGAAATGTCCAGTTCTTCTGCACCCCGAACATTGTTTGTCTTTTGCCGGACAACGCCCTTGAAGGTGTTGATATCCACAATTATTACATTTGGCATTTGACCCAGTGGCACGGTAGTTTTGTTGTTGTGACATTCGTCGCCATGGTCCCGGCCATCGCTGTGACGTCATGCCGCTCTCCATTCGTGAAATAGCGTCGACATTCTCATTTCTCATTTCACTTGTACTATCACTTATCAAGTCCAATTTATGCTCGCTTAATCGACAAATATTTATACAAACATCCAGTGATAAATTGCTAGTCTGTAATAGACGATCCCGCAACGTACTGCTCTTGACACCGCATACTATTCTGTCACATAACAGCGAATCTTCCAGTGACCCGTACTGACAATACGAAATGCGGTTTCGAAGATTCCTGATATAAGTGTCTATACACTCGTTGGTCTGATTTAAAGAGTTAAACTGGTACCTTACCACCGTAATGTTTGTCTTCCCCTCACAGTACTTTTGAAATGCTTCAATCAAAATTGCAATTTTTTCTTTGTCTGCTATGTCAATGTCGAACGTCCTATGAACCTTTTGAGCCTCGGTTCCTGCTACGTGCAGGAACACGCAGCACCGAACTTTCTCTGCTTTCGCAGCCACTCCTGCTGCTACTGCGTAAATCCGATAGGAATCGATCCATTGGGTCCAGTTCAGATTGATGTTACCTTCCAAATTTAATGGCAATGGGGGTTTTAATCCTGATAGTGCCATTATGTCATGTTAGGTAATCCACATCTGACACCATGTAAGATACGAGTCGACCACGGTGAGCTCCAGTTCAAGACTGACTTTATTAACCGTCTTAGTTGCCTTAGTTACATTCTAGTTCTAGCTGGTGACCAGCGTGTACCGGTCGATCAACATATGTCACAATACTGCAAGACTGGATGGCCTGGATACATGCCTCAACAACCTTTGCTCCGTCCCTACTGGGAAAAGAGACACCACCTCACCACCCAAAAAGACCTACTAATGTATGATGACCGCATCGTGATACCTCTATCTCTTCAAATTGAGGTACTGGATTAGATCCATCAGGGTCATCTGGGCATCAGCAAGTGCAGGGCCCGGGCTATTGGGAGTGTCTGGTGGCCACTACTCAGCAAACAGATTGAGACCATGTGCAACAGATGTCCTACCTGTGCAATATATCATTCTGCAAGAAAGGAGCCTCTCTTCTCATTTTCCTTCCCAGACCATGCATGGGAATGGGTAGGAACTGATCTCTTCGAAATAGAGAAGAAAACCTACATCATAGTGAACCTAGGGATCAAGGAACATGAATACCGGGAGACAGCAAAGAAGGACTACAACCGATGCCATCGTACAGTCCCTCTTCCTTCCCTGTCCAATGGTGACACTGTCTGGATCAGGGATGAAAACAAGTATGGTTCTGTCCAGGAGAAGCTGTCCAGCCCAAGATCATACCAAGTCTTGACAGAAACAGGTTCCTCCATCCGAAGAAACCGAGAGGCACTTGTACACACAGGGAGAAATGAAACAGAACCAACAGAGAACTGTTCAACCCCTGTGATGCCATCGCCAGTGAAGCCGTCACCACTCAAAACATCAGCTGGTGATGAGCAAACATCCACCAGATCAGGTTGTATGGTCAAACCACCTGAACGGTTAGATCTATGAGTTCTCCTGCTTGGGCATAATACTCCCAGAGTTCAGAGGTCAGTCTGCCAATGACAAACTCCTAAGGACACTAAGTCTGATTAAGAACTATGAGAGTTTATGACAGTTAAGTCAAATGTATTGATATCCTCAAAAGGGAGATGTAGTATTAGCAGACTACAGTGTGGTGCTGCCACCTGGTGTTGACTGTGAGAACCAATAAAGGTTGACTACGAACATTTCATCCAGACAAGTCAATACAACAGGCATTGTCAAGCATACCACGCACTAACTGATCCCTTATAGCAATATCTTCCGCTTATCCAAAATTGCACGTTTCTGCAAGTTTTCGCAGTTCACTCGCGAACTGAGTCCCTGACTCACCAGCCTGCTGTTTTCGTTCATAGAACCGTTGTTGTTCTAAGAGTTCGTTTTGCTTAGGGATACAGTGTTCTTCAAACTTTTTTAGCACGGGCTTTAACTTTAGCCTGTCGTCGTTCTCCTCAAACTGGAATGTTTTGTAGATTGCTCTACCTCTTGCACCGACCAAATTAAGTAGACACATCACCTTTCGTTTCTCGTTTTTGTCATCAAACCCTGCGGCACACTTGAAAATGTCAAATTCGGATGCAAACTTTTTCCAATTATATGCAACATTTCCCTGCAGGTCCTAGCTCTTTTGGTGGATGAAATGAGGATGTCATGGCTCTCCAACACTACTACGGACAACACACATTGTCCTTGATTACAGACCAACTATAGCCCGCAATTATCGTAGTAAATGTTATTTCTTAATACACTACTCGGAGCACTCAGAGCCTCAAGACTGGTACAATATCAATGATACCACCACCAACTACTGCATGCACCAACACACTACTACTACTAGTGACTAGGGTCTAGGCCTACTAAATATTCATAGTTTTAGTTCCAGTACTTCTCATGTTTACACATTCAGGCTAATAACCACTTGTACTTTGGCCTAATGTTTATGTTCATTGTGTGTACTCACTCAGAGTTACTTAATGGTCATCAAACACTCATATTTCCTTATTTAATCTGACACCATATTTGTGTGAACGATCAACGATATCGTGCTGGTCCTGAAGTGTTTATTCTTACCTTGAGGTCTCACAGTACTAATTAACGTAATGAGTGATAATACTATGTAACAGTCATGAGCAATGTTCATACAGAAAATACAGAAAAAGTGAAATATCTCTAAAACCACACCACCTAGAAACAAATCATTTGGTACACATATAGAAAACATCTTTACCAAAAACATTATATTAAATTTATAAGGTCAGTGACGATGCTGTTAGATTTTCACGCATGCGCAGAAGCGATGTGTCCCTCGCAAACTGGGCCGCGTTCAGGGTACGTCTCGGCGATGTCTCAGCGACGATGCTTTTTGGCCTATTTGCCTTCAGGGTGTGTCGTGGCGACGCCTCCCTTTTCAGATAGGAGACAAAAAGCGCCTCGAAAATGGCTGCCGTATCCAGTGGTTTCAGCCTATCACAGCACAGCTTTCCCATTGGAAATGGCCGCCGTCTACGGGGTGGCCATTTTCGAGACAACCAACTACTTTTGCTATTCAGACTGGCGTGACGTCATGCCCGTCGCCGAGGTGCCGCCGAGACGGGACTCTGAACGCAGCCCAGGTGTGCCGCGGAAACTGCAACACCGGTACGCGCAGAGTAAAACGTCTATTTTATTCAAAATTAATAGAAATGCAGAACCCTAACCATATAAATTTAATATAATCTATTCATTGAATATGTTTTCTATATGTCTTCCAAGCAGTTTATTTCTAAGTGGTGTGGTTTTAGAGATATTTCACCTTTTCTCTATGAAGATTGCTCATAGCCATTGAGTTTGCAGTGTGACAGTGTGTCGTCCTGCAGCCAAAACGCGCGCGTAGTGACCTAGATACCCATGCTGACGTCACATGAAAGGGTATTCCTGTGACATCATCAAACGGAAATGCGGCCATTGTGCTGATATGTTGTTTTGGGGAGTTTTCAGTCGCATTGGTGCGCTGATGGCTGCAAATCTGCAGCACTGAATGGGCAACGCTGAAAGCAGTCCCATGAGGTCGGGAGTTGGCTTCCAATGGGGAGTGATCAGAGGAATTGGGGGGGGGGGTGAGTGGGGGGGGGGGGGGGAGAAAGGAAAAAGGCAGCCTAAGAGCCCAACCACAGTCCTCTGAGAGGGCCGGGGGAGGCTGGGTGGTTGGTTAGTTTTACGCCCCAGTAAGACCCTAGGCCATACCAGGACGTGCACCGACTTGTGACAGCGCCCAATCATGGTGACTTTATAGTGCTGCCCCACTGGGAAATCAGGCCGCCGGCACCATGACCTGATGTCCCACACAGTCACATTATCCTGACATTGTGCGCCCAGTCCCTTATTGATCTCATAACGCCAAGCGCCGAGCAGCAACAGGTACCTATTTTATAAGTCATTGGTTTGACAAGACCAGGATCCAAACTTCAGTCCCTCCAGATTCACCGGTATGCAAGTAAGTCTGGCCAAGGCCATAGGAAGAAGTGAAGTGAGGATGGGATTAGTTAGGTAGTGGGTGGGGTTACCTGTTTGTTGCCAGTGAAAATTAGTGGTTAGTTGGTAGTGGTGTCGAGTCAGCTATGGCGATGAGGTGGGGCCTGCTAGTCCTCGATGTCATGGTCTGGGCGACCGACAGTGTTGATGATGTCTGCGTTCTGGCGGTAGAAGCGAGCAAGTGCGTTCCAGGATGACTTGGAAATCCTGGAGAGGATAGCCAGAGCAGCCATATTGTCGCTAAGTTGGCGATCAGCGTCCTCCATGAAGTCGCTGATGGCAGATCTGTCGACGGCGCCACATGAGGCGAGTATGTGGGCCACATTGAAGATCTAAAGCCGTGTTCTCAACTAATTCGCCTTGTCTAGTTCGGCTCACATTCGCCGTGTGGATGCGATGCTAAGGTGGATTAGGGCTGATTCGTAGATTCGTAAGAATCCTAGTAATACGTCAACTTACAAGTAAGTCTAGTATAACTAATATATTCTTACTTCATCTTCCGAATACCGGAAGTTAAGTATCCGGGGAGAGCCTTTGAAGCATGGTTTTTTGTGTACCGACCTTCAATTCGACTCTATTTCCCTTCCTACTTACTTCCCCATCCTTTCAAAATAATATGTAATATTGCGCCACATACCTGGAGCAATATTACACAAGCCTATTACTTGGCCAGTATTCAGAGGACTCAACTGACCTTAGATGACCCATTGCATGTTTGCAGGATTTTAGTTTGAACTCATTTGACCTTTTTGACTGGAATGATGACATCACTGTTCAGGCCGAACTCATTTGACCTTTTTGACTGGAATGATGACGTCAATGTTCAGGTTCTACCCATTGCATGTTTGCAGGATTTTAGGTTGAACTCATTTGACCTTTTTGGAGTGATCATTAGTTAGAGTGCTTAAACCTAAGTTTTGTAATTGATAAATAATATATCAATTAAATGTGATGTAGAGTGATCAATAGTTAGAGTGCTGGAACCTAGTATTAGCCAACATTACACAAACGCTAAGTTACATTCAACCCCTCCTTGTTTCAAGTTGCACAGCCACATAAAAACATTTATTCATGAATACTCAGCCTGGTTTGATGGAGCATATAAATTCTCCACGTCAATGGGGTACCATTTTGCTTATCAGCACCATTACATCTACATTGTCTTTCATGTGATCTATTTTGTTGAATTGTTTCTCTGTTCAGTGGACGCACGCTCTCATTCCCAATTTTAACTGTCAGAAGCTGACACGGTCCTTTCATTAAGTATTAATAAATAAAAGTGACGATACTGAATTCGCCAACAAAACGTAACAAAAAACCCGGTTTGCCTCAAAAGAAGACATTCTCCAGAAATGAATGGCGCAGGAGCATATGAAGTTTCGGCTCTGTCGGACGATGACCTCAGAGCTCAGTTGAAGGACCATGGAATCAACCCTGGACCCGTCTTAGAGTCGACACGCCGGGTCTACGAGAAGAAGCTGTGGCGCATACTGGAGGAACGTGTGCACAGCGAGGCAGTGCAGGTCGATTCACCAACACCTATACCCGAACCAGAACCACTGCTGCGCGCCGTGCCACCAGCACCACTGATAAAGCCGGTGTTCAGTGACCAAGATGATACCACTCTCCCCACCACTCCTACGACGGACCACACCTACTCCAGCTGTGCCACTCCACCAACCATTGGACCCAGCGGCGCGCCACCTGCTGCCAAGCCCAGTCCGCGAGGCCCTCCCACACCACCTCGGAACATCGTCAATCACACTCCACACCCAGTTGCCATCACCTCTTCGTCCAGCCTCCCCACCACCACAATCACCTCCTTTTCCACGCACAAGAACAACAACACCATCACCAACAGGTCAGTCTCCCCACCCCGTGTGCCCGACAAGGACCCAAAGTCCAGTGACGATGAGTCCGTTGACACACGCCCAGCAGCCGCAGCCCAACCAGCCCCCCACTCCAAATACCCCACCAAGGCTGACTCTTGGTCCAAGGTAGTTCGAAAGAACAAACGCAAGACGCCCACAACCGCTACACCTCCACAAACCGAGTACCACGGTGATAGCCGCCGCCCCAAGAGGTTCATTGCCCTCTTCCTCTTCAATGGCAAGTTAGAAGACACGCTGAAGGAACTCGACAAGTTCGATCGCACCCAAGGCACTACCCCTCTCTCCCTGGATAAATACCCTGACCACCTCGCCATTGGTGCCAAGACACAGGTTTCCCTCGACAGACTCCAAGCCTCAACAACTTTTACGGAGATGCGTGGATCAGCCAAGACGCACCACTATGTCATCTCTGGCCTCCACCCACGCATAAACCCCGCCGACCTGATCGGACGACATTCCATTGTCAGCGCCTCCCGGATAAAGAAGGGAGACATTGCCACTTACTGTGCCAATGTCTTCACTGACCATCCAATAGACACCACTTGCCGGCTTGACTGTGGAGCCTACGGTCTACTACGAATCGCCACTCCTCACCTCAGACCAACCTTTTGCACCACCTGCCAACTATACGGCCATCACAGGCACGAATGCAAAGCCACTGCCGCTGTCTGAGCACGCTGTGCCGCTCCGGGGCACATTGCCGCTAACTGTGAGGCACCCGTCAGGTGCTCTGCCTGCAAAGGTAATCACAAAGCCAAGAGTACAGACTGCCCAGTGCGCATCCAGCTGTGGAAGCGGCTAAACCCACCCCTACTTCCCCCTCCTGCCTGCCCCACTCCCCCCACCCAACCTGAGGCCCCCCTACTGCTGCCCTGCCTGTCCAACCTGATGCCCTCCCTTCCACTGCCCCTCCTTCTCCCTCTGCTTCCTCCTACCCACCCCTCACCACCACCAACGCATTGTCCCTCCACCCCAGCCCTGCCCCTCTGCCCCCCTCACTCCTATCCCTCAACCTCACCGCCCCCAAACCCAAGATCTGCCACCCCTACTCCTCCCACCCACAGACCAGATCCATCTCCACTCAAACTGTAGCCCCTGCTGACTCCTTCACCCAAACCACCTTCCCCTCCACACCAAGCGACCCCCCTGCCTCCGACCCAAATCCCACCCCTATATTCCTCCACATTCTTAATACATCACTTTCCAGAATAACACCCAGTATCTCAGTTGAGGCCCTAGCCTTCGGCTTAATTAACTGGCTCCAAGTCGACTCCAACATCCAGCATCTCCTTCCGCATGTGCCAAAAGACCTGCCAGCTTCTTTTTGTGCCGCCCTGACAGCTCAAAATGGAGGTACACAATAATGCCCCCACCAGCCCGCACTCCCATCCCCGTTCCACTAACAACTCTTTAACCATTCTCTCCTGGAACTGTGCCGGACTGAAATCCAAGATGGCTCTTCTTGGCAATACCTTAAAAAGAGAGAAAATTGACGTCGCACTTCTCCAAGAAACCTTCCTCATCGATCCACCCCATATCAAAGGCTACACCACATACCACATCCCCGCAGTAAGACGCGCAGCAGCAGGCAGACCCTCCAGAGGAACCACCACATTCGTAAGCAACCACATCCACTCCACCAAGATCCCACCCAACAGATTCAACCCTCATGCTGACACCCTTCGCATACGTCTCCACCTAGCACACTCCGTCATGGATGTATACAACATTTACAACCCTGTCAACACTACTTATACTCTAATCCACATCTTCCGGGCCCTCGGCAATGGCACAGATCACCAGGTTGTCATGGGAGACTTTAACACCCACCACTCCTCCTGGGGACGCAACAACATCGATTCCCCTCGAGGCTGTGTCCTCCTAGCAGAGATCCTCGACTCAACATCCCATTCTATCCTCAACGATGGCTCGCCTACTTACAGGGCAAGCACATCAATCGATCTCTGCATCACCGACTCCTGCCTTGCAGCCGCAGCTTCCTGTGAGCTCACAACACTATACTCAGACCACCACGCAGCTCTCCTCCACACCAATGCACCCAAAGTCACCCACCCCCCACCATCACCCAGATTCAACCTAAACCACGCGGACTGGGCAACCTTCAACCGTCGTCTAAAAAACTTAATAGATCTGAACCCACCGACCACATGTGATGAGTTCACAACACTCACTTACCAAGCAATGACAGACACCATAAAGCAAACCATCTCCTGTAATCACACTGGCCGCACCACCTCCAATGCAATGAGGAGAGCAAAAAGATTCTGCAACAAACTCCTCTACAAGCTACGCACGAACCCCAACCGAGGCACTGAGAATCTCGTTAAAATAGCCACCAGTTGGGCCAAAGATGTCGAGCTTGCCGAATCAGACAGGAAGTGGAAACTCTGGTGTACCAAAATAAACTCTCACACCACCTCCAGACAACTTTGGCGCAAACTTAACAGCATCCAGGGGAGACTCACCACCCCCCCACTCTACCCACACCCTGGCCAATTTGCAGCAGAACACAACAAAATGTTCACGGACAGAACAGACCCTGCAATCAACCTCCCTTATGCCCACCAACAAGCGCTCACCAGGAACTCCACCTGGAGAGCCGACCTCATAGACATTTCAACAGCCACACCATCCACCCATAATCGTGACACCCACCTGACCAGGGCTGAGCTTGACCGAGCCCTAGGCAAAACCACAAAGAAGACAACCCCGGGAGCCGACGGAGTCCCTAACACTGCATGGACAAAGTTATCTGCCACTAACAGGGAAACTCTCCTCCCCCTCCTCGACAATATCTTCTACAATGCGGACATACCCCAATCTTGGAAGGATGCTGATATCATCCACATCCCCAAGAAAACCCCGGGCGAAGTCAGACCCATCTCCCTTCTCCAATCCCTCGGGAAGGTTAGTGAAAGAATTGTCCTCGCCCGTCTCCAGATGGTCACAGAAGACCCCACCACTGGCCTACCAGAGGAGGTCATCGGCTACCGAGGAGGACGAGGCACTCAGCACGCCGTCGCCACCCTTATTGAGAGCATTTCCTATGGCCTTGGTACTGGACATGAAACTGCAATCATCTTCCTTGACCTCGAGAAAGCCTTTGAGCTCATCGACCACAACGTGGTACTGACATCAATGGCTGATCTTGGCATTGCCGGCCGGCCTCTTGCATATCTCCGAAATTACCTCCAGAACAGGCGAGCCAGAGTATGTGTACAAGGCACCTCTTCTCCCTACCTCAAACTAAAAAATGGTGTCCCCCAGGGTGCAGTGCTCAGCCCCCTCCTCTTCAATGCAGTGATGGCATCTCTCGTTAGGAGGCTTAAACAAGACCTAGCCACCCGAGAGATCACAGACACAACCATAGTCTACCCACCGTATAGTTCTTCTTAACCGTTGAGACTACTTAGTGATCCGACCCGTACATTACAACGTTACAGTAGTGAATGACCGTTGTCTCAACGGCTCACCAGTAATCATTGGTACCCATGGGTAAATGCTACTATTGTGTCCTGGGGATCCTAGCAACCCCACCAGCTGTCCTGGTCCCCTAGCATGCGGTCTCCAACATTGCGACCGTCACTGGTTACCGGTGTCAACCCCCCCAGCTTACGTGGAATGCTAGTCTTATGTTATTAAATTATCCTGGTACCCTAGCATGGTCTCCAACGTCATGGCACTTACTTGTTACTGACGGCAACCTCCCCCAGCTTACGAGGGAATGCTAGTCTTATGTTATGAAGTTATCCTGGTACCCCAGCACGGTCTCCAGCGTCATGAATTACTCATGTTACAGGCAACATGCACAATTCAAGACGCCGGAGACAGAAATAGTGCACAGTACCTTTTATTTTAACTAAGGAAGGACTGACATCAGTGGCACCATTGTTAACTTATGCAGTTCTAACAACAATCCGACACGTTCTTAGTACTTAAGGTAACATATCTTCATTAAGTGTTAACCTGTGCGGATAACACACATGACAAACTTAGTGAATCTGGAAAAAAACAGGATCAGGTTTGAGTTGTTCAAGGCAAGGTCGAGCAGGTCAAAGTTCAGGTCTAGTCCAGGGGACTATATGGCAT
Organism: Branchipolynoe longqiensis; assembly: GCA_030323885.1. Taxonomy (NCBI): domain Eukaryota; kingdom Metazoa; phylum Annelida; class Polychaeta; order Phyllodocida; family Polynoidae; genus Branchipolynoe; species Branchipolynoe longqiensis. The sequence goes on along the minus strand of CM059191.1, from coordinate 49,439,543 downwards.
ACAGTGCTGACGGTTCGACGCGTTCTTAGTACTTAAGGTAAAATATCTTCATTAAGTGTTAACCTGTGCTGATAACCAACATGACAAACTTAGTGAGTCTGGAAAAAAGATCAGGTTTGAGTTGTTCAAGTCAAGGTCGAGCAGGTCAAAGTTCAGGTCTAGTCCAGGGGACTATATGGCATACAGTGCTGAATGTAACAGGGCTTCAGGTAATTCTTAACCTTAACCCTCACATTCACAGCAATCATGTTGTTTGGGTAGGTTGGGGTTGTTGAAGATGACATGAAACTACAGTGTCAAATGCATCATGGACAGTTAAATTTTTTTACCATACAAGTTTCAGTACATCAGCTCGATCGGGAAAGTCATATATAACCACTTACGTATTTATTTGTCTATACTTTACTTTTTCATATTACTTCCGGGTTCGACCCGCTAAGCAGCTGATTACGAGTTATCTTACGCCTAATCCTAACATGGCTCATCTGCAGTGGTGTTCGGAAGGAGCTTTACACATTCAGTCACTACTAAAGATGCGGTCAGCCAAGACACCAGATGAAGCACCTCAGACACTCAGCCAAATAAGGTTGAGAGTGTCTGAGGTGCTTCTGAGAACTCTGCTCGGTTCACATACTGGTACAGCGCATCGGATTTCCAACGACCTACCTCTCGCACTCCCCTCTACGACGCTCCTCCCTTGGCACTAGCTTGGGCCCCCCCTCTCCTCAGGCTATGTAGCGTTACTGAGTGGGGGAACGGGTGTCCTGTTGCGGACAGAGCTAGCTGTATTGCCTGGAGTAGTGTTGACGACGTCAGAGGAACTCCATTTTTATGCATGAAGGCGGGGTCGCTGGGTCCGACGGCTGTGTACCCTGTATATCTTTTCCAGGCGTGAACCGGGCAGCATAATGACCCGGGAATACACGGTAGTTTCACCGTGAACGCGTCCCGTACCGATCTCGATGTCTTGGTAAATCTGACTCGCACTAAGAGACACTCCGACCGTACACGTACATCCGCTCCCTTCAGGGCCATATCCGAGTTGTCCGACCTCCGAATAAAGAACAAATTGCATTGTCGTAAAAACGTAAAATAAGCCAATAGTATAGCAGCAATTAGAACGTTGGCATGGGACCCGGCCCTTTTGAATTCTACAACTATCTTTTTAATATCCCTTACAGTGAGCGGTGGCGCCTGTACTGGTCTATGCACACTTAGTTTGGATACCCCTTTTTTCATTATTTGCACTAAATATGTATCGAACGCCTCTACTCTTCCTTGATGCAGCAGTACCCATGTTCGGGCTCCACTTAAATAATTATTTACGGCAATTGGTGACTTCAGTTTTTTAGCTAGGTATGCGGTGTATTCTAGTATGTCACCTCCGTCTGGCCTATATATATTAAATTCATTTAGTGTAGCAAATTTGTCGTAACAATCCACTTGAACTCTCTTGTTTTTCCATGTTCCTACTGAGAGCCCTGCCTTCACCAACTCAAGCACCTTTCCTGACATCTGACTGCAATGACCTAGGAAGAGAGAGGGAGACAAGGGAGGAGTATACAGTTTTAGTTTCACAGCTGTACACTGCAGAGTAGTTGGAGGTTCGGAGATGCCGTTAATACGTACAACACGAAAAAGGAGGAATTCGGGGACGGAAATGTCAACCGTGTCTCAGATGTCCGATTTGGTGACAGGGCATTCACCAGTGGCTGGTACGAGTGCTGGCCCTTATGAAAGTTTTGTCTCGCCCGAATTTGTCGATACAGCTCAAGTACCGGTGACCATGGCTTGCCTAGAAACGGCATTACAGAGACAGTGGGACCTCACAAGTAAGGCTCTAGAGAGTCATTTGGAGATTATCAAGGCGTCGCTTACGTTTGGAGCTTCTAACTCGTCGGATCAGGTGCCAGTGGATAAGCAAGTACCAGAGGCGCCACCTCGTGCGAGGCGGGGGTGTACGCATCGCTCGAGGTCGCCCCTGGTTGGTCAAGAGGACGAACGTGTGGCGCCACCTAGGGGCTGTCATGCAAGGAGGGACGGGAAGATGGCGTCTGCACGGTCAGGCGCACGTCGTCATAGGCGAACTGGACAGATGCATGATTGCGAAACGGAGTCGGAAACATCGGAGTACCAATTTACATCTGACGACTCCGATGATGACATCCGACAACTGCTAAGGAGGAGGGAACAGATGGGGAAGCGCAAGCGCGGTAAGAAGGCACTGTTGCCTCACTTGTTTGTCATTCGCAATGACGTAATGGGTTCGGTTGCTTTGGGTAGCTCCACATGGTTTGAATATATGTCCGCTATTAATAGGTTAATATCTGAGCCAAACCTCCCTGCTAGGTCAGTTAAACATATTAGGCGTCATATGGTCGATATTTCGGACATGGCTGCTGTGTGGGACTGGCCTACGGTCTTACTGTGGTCTGAGAAAGTATTTTCTATGATCAGTGACGGTCGGCTAGAAGGTGGTTGGGAGGACAGGGCGACGATCAAAGATATTCAACGGGATGTGTTTTCTGTGGGGACTCGGTTAACTGTTAAGAAAGAGAGTAAAGTTGTGGAGGTTTCAGGGTCTACGTGGGTGGGTAAGGACTTTAATGAAGCGGTGGATGGGACACCTTGTGATAAGTGGAATGAGGGAGGGACGTGTGGTTTCTTTACATCGCACGGGCAGCCGCCGGCTCGGTATAGTCATTGCTGTGCGTGGTGTGCTAGAAGGTTTAAGAAGCTGAACTCTCACAGAGAGGTAGACTGCAACAATAAAAGAAGGGCGCAGGAGAGGTTCGGTACGCAAGATACACCAGCCGCTGCTGAAAAGCAGGTTTTTTCAGGGTAGGCCTCACTGAGGCCGAGTGCGGGTTGGAGGTGGAGTCAGTGCAGGGGGAACGGGGGGTGATGATGATGAATAGTAAGGTTGGGGACGGGGTGAATGGCTTGGGCTTGCCAGTTGTTGTTACCGAGTCGGTTGGGTTGGGTTCTGTGGGGTCGGGCCGTTGCACCGTTGGCTCGGAAATAGGGGCGGGAAAAAGTCGTCCTGAGGCTGCCCATGGCAGTGGACATGCGCTAGCGAGGCCTTGGTCGTTAGTGACGCCCACACTGATGGTGGGGTGCTATGGGGAGGGTGCAGACTGTGCTGAGGTAAGGGAGGTGGGGGAGGTAGAGTGTATCAGCTACAGTCGGTCGACAGCTGATAGCACTGTCACTGAGCAGTGTGATGTCAGTCCTGTTGTTGCGTTAGGGAATGTTGATACTGCGTTGTGTGGTACGGGTTTACGACCGTATCTTAATATAAAGGGTCCGGGTAAGGTCCTCCGTAGGCTCCCAGAGGGTTGGTCAGGCAGCTTGGTAGTACCTCAGGGGACGGATGAGTTGGCATGTCTTTGTGCTTTCTCAGATGGTGTTTCGGTTGGAGATGGGTTGGGGGACAGTGCGCTGCCAGGCACAGACATTGCCGGCTCAGTGATGGAGGTTGTTGTTCGAGGTGAGGGGGAGGGTCACATTGTCACTGCTGTATCTGTCCATGGGACAGATAGGGTTCAGGGGGGAGGGTCGTCAGGTCGGAGGATAATTTCGCCGTATGATTACAGGTCAACGTTGTTGTCATTTTGGCCTACGGTACGTCCGGATTTGTTAGTGGCCGGGGGGAGTATTTCCGGATTTATAATCTTGTTCGACGGCTTGGTTTGCCAAATTATTTGGGTGCTAGAGTCCCTGTTCCGTCTGGCTTGAAAATGGAGGTGTGGAGAGATAGGCTAGTTGGGTATGGTGATAGGTTAGTGTTGGAATTTCTGGAGTTTGGATGGCCGGCAGCTTTTGTCGGGACGGTACCACCAGTCTCCACCTTTAGGAATCATAAGGAAGCGGCAGAGAATACAGTGTGGGTGTCGCGTTATGTATGTAGAGAGCTGGCTGAGGGCGCCCTGCTTGGCCCATTTGCAGATGCGCCTTTTACACCCTGGAGTCAGATTAGTCCGTTAATGACGAGGCCGAAGAAAGGCACGGATGAAAGGCGCATTATCGTAGACCTGAGCTGGCCACGGGGTAAGAGTGTTAACGCGGGAATTCCGAGGGGTGTCTACCAAGGGCAGGAATTGGGTTTTAAGCTTCCTGGTATTTTAGATCTGGCGCAGCGGGTCAAAACTGGGTGTTTTGGGGTTGGGTGTTTTCTTGTGGACAGTTGAATCTGTCCCAGGGCTTACCGCCAACTTGCGTACTTGTCCTTTATCCATCCGTTCCGCTGGTTTTCGGGATCAAAAAACGGACAATAATTTGTATTTTTGACATGCCCCCGCCCTTTTGGGTGTCGTACGTCAGCCTTAGCATGCGCACGGACACGTCAGCCGGTAGTGTAATTTGTTGAGGGAGGCTGGTTATTTTGGGGCCTTTGTTACCTGGATGATTTTGTGGGGCGGAAGAATCTAAAGTAGGGCCTGGGACGCGTATAATTAAACCTAGTTAAGTTCTAGGGACCTTGCCTGTCTTTGGCGACCAGAAAGTGTTTTCCGCCAACGCTGCAGCTCACTTGGTTGGGTTTTACGACATTGATAACCATGCGTATGGTGAATTACTATCCATAGAGAGAAGTTTGACAAGAGATAGTGGAGTTGTGTGGAACCTGGGCGGTGGGTTAGTGGTGACAAGGAAAGCTATACAGCAGTTGGTGGTAACGCTCCAATTTTTGTGTCTCGATGTGGTCAGTCCTGCAAGGCGTTCATGCACAGGCTCCTGGAATTTTTGAGGGCAGCACCGTTTCCGCGTAGGGTCCCGTCACACCGGCAGCTATGGGGGATATGGTTTTGGTTTTCAGTCATATGCGGCGCAGTCCTAATGGCTTAGTGCTGATGCGTGCCTGCCCACTAGACTTGGGTGATAGTGTGTGATTCTTGGTATGTTGGGTGGGGTGGGTTTCTCAGAGAGCTGATACTTTTACTGAGAGTTATAGTCTGAGTTGATGCGCGGCAACTTCCATATTGCACAACTCGAAGCGATTAATTTAGTGGCCGCCCAGCCCTACATGCACTTACGCCTGACAATGGTGGCGGATTTCAGGGTAGTGATTACTACGGACAACTATGGCGTCCTTAAAGCTGTGGTTAGAACTCTGGTGCCGTACGGGATCCGGTGTTAGTGCGCATGCGCAAGGGAGATATGGCGCTTTGCCGCGGACCGTAGTTTGTGAGATTCGAAGTGAGCAATAATCCGGGCGTGCAGTTGGTGCTCGCTGATTTTTGTTGAGCCGGTGCCCGGGGTCGCCGCGAGCATTGGTGAGAGCTCAAGTGCTCTGTCGAGAAAGGGGTTTGAGTAATGGGTGTTAATCATTGTTGTATGTTGTAAGATCTTGGCTTGTGTATAAGGGTGGTTTGACCAGAAGCTCGTCCTCTAACTTTTTGCCTCTCTCTTCCTAGGTCCATTGCAGTCAGATGTCAGGAAAGGGTGCTTGAGGTTGGTGGAAGGCAGGGCTCTCAGTAGGAACATGGAAAAAACAGAGAGTTCAATGGATTGTTACGACAAATTTGCTACAACTAAACGAGGATTTAAATATATATAGGCCCAGACGGAGGTGACATACTAGAATACACCGCATACCTCGCTAAAAAACGAAGTCACCAATTTTGGGAGCCGTATATAATTATTGAAGTGGAGCCCGACCATGGGTACTGCTGCATCAAGGAAGAGTAGAGGCTTCGATACATATTATGCAAATAATGAAACAAAAGGGATATCCCAAACAAGTGTGCATAGCCAGTACAGGCGCCACCGCTCACTGTAAGGGCTATTAAAAAGATAGTTGTAGAATTCAAAGAGGGCCGGGTCCCATGCCAACGTCTAATTGCTGCTATAACTATTGGCTTATTTTACGTTTTTACGACATTGCAAATTTGTTCATTATTCGGAGGTGGACAACCGGAATGGCCCTGAAGGGAGCGGATGTACGATACCGGTCGGAGTGTCTCTTAGTGCGAGTCAATTTACCAAGACAATCCTTAGATCGGTACGGACGCTTCACGGTGAAACTACCGTGTATTCCCGGGTCATTTGCTGCCCGTTCATCACAGCCTGAAAAGATATACAAGGTACAACAGCCGTCGGACCCAGCGACCCGCTCCCGCTTCATGCATAAAAATGGATTGCCTCTGACTGTCGTCCAACACTACTCCCAGGCAATAAGCTAGCTCTTCCGAACAGGACACCCTTCCCCCACTAGTAACGCTACATAGCCTGAGGAGAGGGGGGGCCCAAGCTAGTGCCAGGGGAGGAGCTCGGAGAGGGAGTGCGAGAGGTAGGTGTTTGAAATCCGATGCCTGTACCAGTATGTGCACCGAGCAAAGGAGTTCCTCAGAAGCACCTCAGACACTCTCAACCTTATTTGGCTGAGTGTCTTGGTGCTTCAGCTGGTGTCTGGGCTGACCGCATCTTTAGATTAGTGACTGAATGTGTAAAAGCCTCCTTCCGAACACCACTGCATATGAGCCATGTTAGGATTAGCGTAAGATAACTCGTAATCACAGCTTAGCGGTTCGAACCCCGGAGTAATATGAAAAGTAAAGTAAAGACAAATAATATTACGTAAGAGTTATATATGACTTTCCCGATCGAGCTGATGTACTGAAACTTGTATGGTAAAAAAATTTAACTGTCCATGATGATTTTGACACTGTTAGTTTTTTCACATGGTCATCTTCAACAACCCCAACCTACCCAAAGCAACATGATTGCTGTGAATGTAGGGGTTAAAGGTTAAGAATTACCTGAAGCCCTGTTACATTCACACTGTAATGCCATATAGCCCCTGGACTAGACCTGAACTTTGACCGGCTCGACCTTGACTTGAACAACTCAAACCCTGATCTTTTTTCCAGACTCACTACTAGTTTGTCATGTTGGTTATCATCCACCGGTTAACACTTAATGAGATATGTTACCTTAAGTACTAAGAAACGCGTCGAACCGTCACACTGTATGCCATATAGTCCCCCTGGAACAGACCTGAACTTTGACCTGCTCTCGACCTTAGCCTTGAACAACTCAAACCTTATCCTGTTTTTTTTCCAGATTCACTAAGTTTGTCAGGTTGTTTATCCGCACAGGTTAACACTTAATGAAGATATGTTACCTTAGTACTAAGAACGTGACGGATTGTTTGTTTAAACTTGCATAAGTTAACAATGGAGCCACTGATGTCATCCTTCCTTTAGTTTAAAATAAAAGGTTCAGTTGCAACATTTCTGTCTCCCGGCGTCTTGAATTGTGCATGTTGCCTGTAACATGAGTAATTCATGAAGCTGGAACCGTGCTGGGTACCAGGAATAAACTTCAAAACATAAGACTAGCATTCCCTCGTAAGCTGGGGGAGTTGCCCGTCAGTAACGAAGTACAGTGGGCCATGACGTTGGAGACCCATGCTAGGTACCAGATAATTTAATAAACATAAGACTAGCATTCACGTAAGCCGGGGGGGGGTTGACACCGGTAACCATGACGGTCGCAATGTGGAGACCGCATGCTAGGGACCAGGACAGCTGGTGGGGTTGCTAAGATCCCCAGGACACAAAGTAGCATTTACCCAATGGGTACCAATGATTACTGGTGAGCCGTTAGACAACGTCCATTCAACACTGTAAACGTTGTAATGTACGGGTCGGATCACTAAGTAGTCTCAACGGTTAAGAAGAACTATACGGTGGAGTATTTTTTCTTTTTTCCCACCCTCCCGTAACCCAGTTTTCCTATGTACTGCATCTGTAGTGCAGGGCCGGTTAGTAGCGGGCTGAGTGTCTGAGGTGCTTCAATCTGGTGTCTTGGCTGACCCGCATCTTAGAGTGACTGAATGTGTAAAAGCCCTTCCGAACACCACTGCAGATGAGCATGTTAGGATTAGCGTAAGATAAACTCGTAAATCAGCTGCTTAGGCCGGGTCAACCCCGGAAGTAATATGAAAAAGTAAAGTAAGGACAAATAATTACGTAAGTGGTTATATATGTAGGCCTTTCCCGATCGATCTGATGTCTGAAACTTGTATGGTAAAAAATTTTTAAAACTGCCATGAATGCATTTGACACTTTAGTTTCATGTCAATTATAATAAAAAATATAAAAAAATAATAAAATACAAAAATCAAAATTTAATTATTAATAAAAATAAATAATACATACAATTATAATAAAAATTAAAACCAATCCAGAAATAAAAATATAAAATAAAAAATACAAAAAAATAATACAAAAAATAAAAAAACAAAATATACCCCCAGAAAAAAATATAAAATATATAACAAAAAATAAAATCAACAAAAACAATTTCAACAACAAAATAATAAAAATTATAAACAAATATATAATAAAAGATCAAAAAAACTACATATATTAATAAATAAAAAAAATAAATATTAAAAAAAATAAATAAAATACAAATATTAAAGAAAAAAAAATCAAAATAAAAAAAAAAAAAAATTCATAAATAATAATAACAATAAAAAAATAGAAAAAAAAATATTAATAAATTTATAAATAAAAAAAACTCCAAATGAATACATAAATTAATAAAACAATATACAAAAAATAAATCAAAAATAAAAACAAATAAAAAAAATATATAAAAAAAAAAAAAAATAAAATAAGACAACAAATAAATATTCATTATATCTAATTAAAAAAATAACATCAAAAATAAAAATTCAAAATACAATAAATAAAAATCCATATATAAATTAAAATTTAAAAATCAAGAAAAAGATAAAACAAACAAAAAAAAATTCAAATAAATAAATATATATCCAAATATATCAAAATCAAATATATATATATAAAAATATATAAAAATTACAATAATTATTAATTTCTCAACAGTTATTAAAAAATCCAAATCATTTCTCCCCATATATCATCAATTAATTATCAAATTAATTTATAAGCCATTCAAAAATCATAATTATTGAAAAATAGCATCAAATACATAATATAATCAATCCCATATATAAACATATTAATCAATAAAAAAAATATCATATATAATCCCATTAAATTATAATTCATTCATTATAAATCATCAGAATATTAAAAATTCATAAAAAATTATAATCAATATCAACAATCCAATATATATATCAAAATATATTAAATCCTCATCAATATATTAATTAATAAATAATTACATTTAAATAATCAATCATTAAAATAAAATTCCATAATAAGATATCCATATAATAATTAATCAAATTCCAATATCTTTATCCTTTTTTCAACATACACAATATATTAATATCCCATCCTTCCATTTATATCAATATAAAATAAAAGATAAAATCAACGATAATCAATTAATAAATCATTTCTCAATTTTTATCAAAAAAAATATTCCAAATCAATTCAAATATTAATCAAAATCAAAAAATCTACATTATTATCTGAATTCCAAAATTAATCTATCCCACTATTCATAAAGTAAAAATCTTCTAATCATACATATAATCATTTCAATGTCCAAATCATCCAATTATCCTATCATTCTTCCCTATTAATATATCAAAATCTAATATATAGTATAATTGTCTAAATCCACAATATCTAAATAATGCAATTCACCAATATATAAATATACTATAAATTATATTTCTTCTTTATATAAAATAATTCATAAAAATATCCATTATAATATTATTAAAGAAAAAATTAAATTAAATAAATCATAAAAATACATATCAAAATTCTTTCAAAAACCATATATATCCCCATAGCAAATTAAATTCATCAATATTTCACATATATATAAATATATTCCCCTCATAATATAAAATATCAATTCCCCGCATCATATATAATAATTATATATATAATAATTCCAAAATTATAATATCAATAATCTTTATAAAAATAATTCAACAATCAACCATATCAATTAATAATCTCAAAAATTACATATATTTATTATTTTATAAAATAATATTAAAAAATAATTCATTCAATTATAACCATCAAAATAATTAATATTAAAATATACTCAATCAAATCCAATTACAAAATACTATCATCAAAATAAAAAAAAAAAAAATCATATTTAAATTCCAAATAATTAAAATATCTAATCAAACAATTAATTAATTTTATCCAGTCATTATAAAAAATCCATTCCATTTCATAACATAAATGATCAAAACTAATTTAATCCATTCAAATAATATTATAAAATTATTATCTTATATAATAAATCAATAATATAATATATTTATAACATTTTCATAACAAAATTCAATAAAAATCAATAAATATAAATCCTCAAATTATATAATCAATATTAATAAATAATAACCAACATAACATTCAAATTATAAATAATAAAAATCCTATTAAAATCCCAATCATTATACAATACATAAATTCACATTATTTAAATCCCAAACATTTCAAAAAAATATAATCAATAAATCTTTTCAATTCATAATTTCAATTCTTATATAATACAAATAAAATCTAATAATTCTAACATAAATAAAATAATCAATCAAGATCTATCCAAAATCATCTTTATAAACATTAAATTAAATATAAACAGCATATTAAAAATCATCATAAACATATATAAAAATCCTCATACACAATAAAAATATAAAATCATAAAAGATAAAAAATCCCCTTTTAAAAATCTTTAAATCATATTAATTAAATCCCTAATAAATCAAAAATAAAATCCAAAATAATATCCATTATTTATACAATACAAAATCACAACATCAATTACAATATCCTATCCAACTTATTTCAAAATACTAAAATATAAAAATATTAAGAAAAACAAAATAATAATAAATATAATTCCCAAATAAATAATAACCCATCATAATACAAATAATCATCATCTCATACAAAAATAAAAAATAATAATATAATCATAGAAAAAAAAACATTATATTTTAAATAAAACATATCAAATATCATCTCATTCCAATCATACATTTCAACAAAATCACATATCATCCATAAACTCCAATATACAAATTTAAATTATCAACATTAAAAAAAAAAATCCAACATAACATATAAAAATCTATTAAATATAAAATAGTTAGAAATAAAAATATTATTAAAGAAATCACAAATATAATCCATTTCAATCCAATAATAATAATTATAATATATATAAATTTAATATATCAATAAAATTTATAAAACACCCATAATCAATTATAATTAATAATTATTTTCATATAAATAATCATATATTATAATTATTATTTAAATCATTAAAATCATCCCCATAATTAATAAATAATAATCTAATTTTTCAAAAACAAATCATATTTCATAATAAAAATAATACATCAATCCATTATTCATACCAATTAACAATAAATCAAAAAAATCATTAGTTAACATATCCTACCAAAAAATAAATTCAATTAAAATAAATTAAAGATCAAATATAATAATCCAAAATATCAAATAATAAAAATCATATAACAAAAAAAATAAATTATAAAAATAATAATATAAAAAAATCAATTTAATCATCAATAATTTCATTATATCATCATAATCCATATTTATTCATCCCCCATTCATAAAATAAAATAAAATATATCATCCCCCACAATTTCAACAATCCCATAATAACATAAAATTATTGATAATCCAAAATTTTACTTCAACATAATCTAATAAAATATATCATAAATATTCATCTCCAAATATTATTAATAATCCCATATTTATACATATCCAAATCAAATAAATCAAAAATCATCTCTCTAATATATACAATCTCCAATTTAAATATCAATCGTATTCAAAAAAAAAAGTATTAATAAATAATTTATATCATAATCATTTAAAACATCCCAAATATATTATCCTAAATTCATCAATTCAGTATAATATTAAATCACCATTTCATAATCAATCTCAAATTTTGAATTATAAAAATTTATAAAATATAACAAAATCATTTATCCCTCACCATTTAATCAAATCATATTATATAATAATAAATATCTATAAAGATATATCAAAAATAATGTCATCAAAATTTTTATAATATACATTATAAATTATAATATCGCAAAACATTCATAATTATATTTTTAAATATTCTCAATTATCCACATAATATATTTCAATAATATATTAATAATATATATTAATATCCTATCATAAAATTTCCTCATCAAATTAATTACATAATCCCCATATAATATATATAATACACCATAGTATATATAATAATTTTTCATCTCATCCATATAAATTTATAAATATATCAATAACATAAATCAATCATACATTCATCATAAACAAAATAATAAATCCATTCAAAACACATATTACAATTCAGACAAAATCCATATCAAATATCAAAATTATCATTCATTATATAATAATCTCATAATCCACATTCTAACATATCCCAAATATAAAATATCATAACAAATTATATCCCAACATTAATATAATATAAGTCCATAATAATTATTATAATAATTATCAATTACATATACATAAATATCATAACAATAAATCTCATCTAAATCCAATTCCAAAATCAAAATCCTAATATTACAATCCTCAACTTAATCTAATGATCAAATACAAATTAATAAATAATACAACAAAACCATACAATAAATCTATCCCAATACAAAATTCAATCCAATCATTAAATCATAATAAATCAAATTCATTTCCAATAAATAAATACAAATATAAAAATGATCATTATATCTAAAATTATTAAATTTTCCTTTTCATAATTAATAACATTAATTCAATACAAAATAAAAATAAATACATAATATATATTAAAATAAATAATTTAAAATATACATTTTAAAAATAATCAAATGTATAAATATAACATTTATATCCCCATATTTATTTCAGAATCAATCATCTATTCCATTAATAAACTAAATTTAATATCCTATATATCAAAAAATCTTTCAAAAATTAATAAATCAAAATAATCAACCTCACAAATCTAGTAAATAAATTAATTTATTCCATCATCCATCATATATCCATTCAAAATTATTAACAAACATATTCTATCATACATAGCATCAAATAATACACAATAATATATAAATCAATCATATCTAATAAAAAAAAAAATAAATTTATCATTTATCACCATATATAATCCACATCATCAATATAAATATAATCATCTCGAAACATTCTCAAAATTAAAAAATTTCTTATCATTCATAAATAAATTCATCATAATCATCCCATATCCCCAATATTCCCACTAACAAATAAATTCCATAAAATAGTAAATAAAATCCCATCCATCAAATACATAATTATTCACATCTCAATTTAATAAAATTATATCATAATAATAAAAATCCATATAAATATATCAAATAACATTTGTAAAATTAATCCATTTACATTAATTCATCAATATAAATAATATCAATATTATTCAATAAATCATCAATTTATTAAATAAAATAATATACATCATAAATTGATCATTATATCTAATTCCTACAACATAAAATTCAATATTCCCTTTCACATCGAATATTAATCATCCATCAAAATTAAAATAAAAAATATATTATTCCTCACATTATAAAAAAAAAATCAATATAATTTACATTAATCAATAATTGTTCTTCTAATTATACATAAAATTCCCCAGTAATAATATTCCATTTATTAAATAATTATAATTAAATAATTCAATATTTATATCAATTCATCAATCCCTCAAACAAAATCCTCTCATATCCATCCATATTTTAATATAAATAATTATTTATAATAATCAATCATCTCATATTCATAATCAATATCATCAATATAAAATTAAATCTAAAAATATTTCAAATCAATATCCCCTATTTATAATAATAAAAAATAAAATCAATAATTATAATATTCCAAATACAAAAGTTCATCCAATCAATAAAATCTCTCATTAAATAAAATTAATTAATATATTCATAGTATCTAAAATTAAATTAGATCCAATAAATTTCCATAAATCAAATTTATTAAAAAAAAATACTATTTCATCTAAAATATATATATATCCATCATCTCACTGTAATGAATTCATCATAACAATAGTAAAATATTAATTCCAATATAATAATCCATCATCAAAACATTCTATCTTATATTCAAAAAAAATATTCCAATCATTATTTAAAAATAATATCACATAATCCATATATAATTATATATCAATCATATCAAATCATATATCAAATAATTATCTATAAAAATATAAATCATAATAATTTCAATGTAATCAATAAAAATAATAAATTTAAAATAATTTTTCATTACAAAAAAATCTCAGAATATCCCAATATAAATTCAAATATAAAATATAATTACACAATACCATCGATAATCCATCATAATCCCCCATAAATCCTCAAACATCATAATCTCCAATATTATCTATTAAATAAATAAATCATATCCAATAATCTTAATATCATAATTATAATAAATAAATATTATTATTTAATATAATCATAAAATAAATATTAAAATACATATATTTTCTCACACATTTAAAAATATAAATAAATAATCATCCATATAAAATAAATACCAAAAAAACAAAATAAAATCTATCCAATTATAAAATAAAAAATTTAATATCCTACAATAATATCCATCAGAATCTAAACTTATAATATTATTACAAAATATCCATTAAATCCAAAAATTATCTTAAATATAAAATAATCAATTATAATCACAAATAAACTCATAATATCTATATTAAATTAAATATATAAAAAAACAATTATAAATCATAAACATATAATAAAATAATAAATCAATTTTAAATCCCCCTATACAATATATTTTCACATCAATTCAAATATTCATATTCTAATATAAATTTTCCCTAGTTCAAAAATAACAATCTCATCGCACTTATAAAATATAATATATAATTTAATTCAATTGTCAAAATCCTCATATTATAATTACATCATCAAATATTATCCCCATTTGCATAATAAATAAAAAATAAATTTAAATCAATATATATATTATAAATAATATTAAAAATAAATATTATCTTCTCATATAATTATTAGTCTATCCATATAAATAATCAAATATCTTAATATCTATAAATTCAATAATCTAATAAAAATATTAAAAATCATTTAATTTATAATTTCATCAACTCCCCCCTAAATAAAATAATCAGCAAATCAAGCAATTATAATATCAATATATAAGTATCATCATCGATAAAAATCCAAAAATAATAAAATAAAAATTATCATCAATAAAATACTTTAATATCAAAATATTCACATTAGCAAATCACAAAAACAAAATCCATTAAATTTCCTAATCAAGTAATATATCCTATAATAAATATATTAATATAACAGTATATCTATCTTCAATCATATATAAATCAAAAAATATAATCTGATCAAAAACATTATCGCAATTATTTTATAAAATCACAGATCAAATTAATTGAAATTCATCTCACCATATTATTAAATTCAATAACTCTATCAATTTAACATTGTTTTAGAATATATCCTGCCAATATTATTATATATAATCCATCATCATAACTCATATATTTTACATAATTATAATATAAAAGAAAGCAAAATCTCTCTTAATCATATCTAAAAATAAAATCATATCTTTATCCTCCATCCCAAAAAATATTATAATATAAATAACAATTATTTATTAATCATATTTAAGCAATAAAATCTAAATTAAATCAATCAATATAAACCATTTCCATCAATTCAATCTATCAATATAAAATCTATAAATATCTAAATATCTTTATATACACAAATAACAATCATCATCATTGACAAAATTATTCTCAGGATCAAAAAATTTTCAATAACAAATTAATAATTTATTTACATATTCCATACACAATAATAGAAATGAAATATATCTAAATAAATATTATCAATCACAAAATTCCAAATTATAAAATAGAATAAATATAAATTCAACTAAATAAATAATTATTATTTGTATATTCAAACAAATTCATTAAAGCCATAAATTCACAATCTCCAATATCACATAATAAATTTCATTTAATCATTCAAATTAAAATCATCTATCTATATGATAAATATTAAAATTTATAATCCCATCAAATATCATATATAAAAATAAATCAAATTATAGATCCAAATATTAAAAAAATCCATAATAACAATCAAAATAAATTTTATTATAAATATATTTACATAAAAAATCATAACATCTTAAGAAATATCATCTAAAATTATAATAAAAACATGAATAAATATTTATTAACAATAATCTCCATTATTAAAATTACATATCCTATATAAAAATTTATCCAAATATTAAATTATCTTAAATTAATAATATCTAATTAAATTTCAGATCCATGCTTTCAATCGTAATACATCAAGATATCCATAATCATTATTATAAAAATTAATTATACCCAATATAATAATACAAATCAACCATTAAATCTTTCCCAATATTCAAAAAATATATATCTATTAATATTAATTCAAATAAATTTAAATCCAATAAAAATCAATTTTATAAATGTAATATATTATAATAAAAGAATCTATAAAAATCTAATATCTTTAAATCTATCAGTAATACAATCCCATCATCCATCTAATCAAAAAATCAAAAATAATCATAATTCTTATCAATAATTTCATTCAAACATATATATCATTTCATATAAAATAATTATATACATGATATTAATATTTAATAAAAAATTTATTCAAATAAAATCAAATAATATAGCATCCAATCATCCCAAATTCAATTCAAATTGATAAAATTATAAAAAAAAAAAAAAAAATAATATAAATATCAAAATAATTATAATCATAAACAAATCAAAATCAAAAAAAATTAAAAATCTTAAATCCTATCATCCTTATCTTAAAAATCCAAATAACATCAAATAAATAAAATTATTATTACTAAATAAAGAACAAATATCGATTTATATAAATATAATTTTATAAATTAAAATACAATTAATAATTTATCCAATGAATTCATAATCCCATTTTATCATAAATCAATAAAAAAAATAATTTAATAATAAATATCTCATTCCAAATATTAACAATAAATCATCTCATAAAAATAATTCCATATATAATCTTTTATCAAAATATCCATATATATATATCCCCAATCAATTATATCAATAAAATATAATATAATAAATATAAAATAAAATTAATCCATATAAATAAAAATACATTATAATAATATTAAGAGAGCAAAATCAATTCATATTTGATAAATCCTTTCATACTAAAATATTATTTAATCTCCCATCATATAATTATTATATTCATATATAAAAATTAAAATAATATCAATCATAAATAAATAAAATTTATAAATTAATATATTTCGATATCTATAACAGTATTGCATGCCAATAAATCATCTCATATCACAATTAAATCATATTATATCCATTATATCAATTCAAATATAGACAATATAATCAATATATATCCCATTATCAATACAATAAATATAAAATTCCATTCATCTCTCAAATCGAACTACCTATAAAATTCATAAAATAATATCATTAATCATCAAAATAATTAATATATATAAAACCTCATTATCCCAGCCTAAGTCCTTATTAGATTCCATCATCAATTCCAAATTTAATCAAAATATTTCAAATCAAAAAAAATATATAAATAAAATATTTAATTTATTCTTTATCATAATCACAATTATATCTATTCATCATAGTTCTTATCAAATCAATTAATTCCATCCTTATAATATCATCAAATTAAAAATATATTTCATAAATATCATCCCATAAATTAATAATATAAATATCAAAACATATCATTCAATCCCTACAAAATCAATCTCACTGATTATATAAATCAATCAATCCCACATGTCAAAAATAAATTTCAATTATTTCATTCAATAAATATTCTTTGTAAATGATACATATATATCTATTATCAACATAAATCTAAAAATCAAAAAAATTTCACAATAATAATTGAATCAAAATTCTTAAAAAAAAATAATAAAAATTAATAAATCCATATATCATTATAAAATTTTGCAATCCATCAATATAATATATCGTATCTCAACAACCCCAACCTACCAAACAACATGATTGCTGTGAATGTGAGGGTTAAGGTTAAGAATTAACCTGAAGCCCGGTACATTCAGCAATGTATGCCATATAGTCCCCCTGGACTAGACCTGGAACTTTGACCTGCTCGACCTGACTTGAACAACTCAAACTGATCTTTTTTCCAGTCTCACTAAGTTTGTCCATGTTGGTTTATCAGCACAGTTAACACTTAATGAAATATGTTACCTTAAGTACTAAGAACGTGCGTCGAACCTCAGCACTGTATGCCATATAGTCCCCTGGACTAGACCTGAACTTGAACCTGCTCGACCTAGCCTTACAACTCAAACCTGATCCTGTTTTTTTCCAGATGCACTAAGTTTGGCATGTGTGCTATCCCACAGGTTTACCACTTAATGAAGATATGTTACCTAAGTACTAAGAACGTGTCGGATTGTTTAGAACTGCATAAGTTAACAATGGTTGCCACTGAGGTCAGGTCTTCCTTTAGTTAAAATAAAAGGTACGGTGCACTATTCTTCTCCGGCGTCTTGGTAATTACCTCCAGAACAGCGAGCAGAGTATGTGTCCTAGGCACCTCTCTCCCTACCTCAAACTAAAAAATGGTGTCCCCCGGGTGCAGGCTCAGACCCCCTCCTCTTCAATGCGTGATGGCATCTCTCGTTAGGAGGCATAAACAAGACCTAGCCATCCCGAGTAGATCACAGACACAACCATAGTCTGCTACGCAATGACATCGCCATCACCTGCTCCCAATGCGATCAAAGCACGAGGAATCTCGCTGAGCAGTGCTCCTCACCTGGTAGAAACGCCTGCCGGGACCTTGGATTAAAAATCTCCCCCCCAAGACCCAGACCATGCACATTCAGAGGTCAACCACTTCACACCCCCTCTACTAGATGGATCCCCTATCGAATCGAATGGGTCTCCGTCCACCTTCGACTACGCTAGGTATCCGTCTAGACCGAGAACCTGAACATGAGACCCTCTGCCGCCACTTGGCCCACCCAGAATGACCAACAGACTCCTCTCATGAAGAGGGATCTCCGGCTTCGTCCTGGGCGCCCCGGACAGTGTATTACTCGCACTCTTCTACCGCCAGGCAGTCCGCGCCCTCTTCGACTACGCTGCGCCCACACTCGCTCTCACAGCCCTCGGGCTTGACAACCCCCAAACTCACTACCCAAGAACAAGATCCGTTTTGAACGAGTTCCGGGAAACTTGAGAACATCCAACACAGGGCTGCCAGGCTGTCATCCGTGTTCCCAGCACCACCAGGATCCGAGATCTCCTCCTTGAATCAGGCCTCCCTGCCCCTCGCACCTCCGAGGCAAACAACTTCTTCACCACCCATCTCACAAGAACCCTTTCCTCAGGCGTTCAACAACAAATCCGCAGAGCCGCGGCCTACCCTCCGAGATACAGACTGCGGGCCGCCGTTCACCCTCACATCTCCTACGTCCAAGAACGCCATCACCACCCTCAAGGACTACCCACGAGACTCCACATTTGCAGACTATCGCCCTGAGCCCTCTCGAGCCACCTTGGGTTTTCCAGCCAGTGGAAACCCGAACCACCAACCTAGTTGCTGGCCAAGGCGTGCTTATACACCACCCCTAGAACTCCACTCTCTGGCTCTCGAGGCCATACCAGGCAAAAAAAACAAAGAAGGTGAATTTCCTTCCGCAAAGACTGTCAACACCGAAGGCTCCCTTCACCCAACAATCAGGTAGAGCAGGGAGCGAATCTCATCCCTTCCCAACACAAAGACACACCTAGGGTGTCAGACTTTGCTTTCCAATCTCGATACCGGCTCGCCGCCATTCACTGCCCTCGAAACCTCCACACCACAAGTGCCATCATCATTACCGTCTCTTGAATCTGCAACAAGAGATCGCCCACCCAAACGCCCGACTCTTCCCTTGCCGACGCATCCATATTACAATCCTTCACCAGACATCAGGCACACCTCAAAACAGTCCTGCTAGGGGTATCCCCTCGCATATAGGACTGTAAGGTAAAGACCAGGGCCGACCTATGCCGCTCTAGCCGGTGCAACCGAGCAGACGTAGAGACAGCCACTTCCATCCATCACCCATCTGCCGCCGCCGCTTCTCGAGCCACCACCAAACTCTGGGAACGAGCCACACAGAAGGACAAGTACGGAACCCTTCTTCAATAAGCAGGCCTCTGGTACACCCTGGTCAGAACAAAACTTTCCCCCATCAGTCGCCTCTGGTTCTACACAAGTCGCCATCAACCGCTTCAGGACTGGCTACCAGCCGTGGATTGATGTCCCCAACCTCCAGCGCTGTCCCCTAGCGGAACTACTAACGTAAATGTGGCCACACTACTCGCCTCAGTGGCGCCATACGACAGATCTGCCATCATCGACTTCATGGAGGACTGACCGGGCCAACTCAGCGACAATAGGGCCGCTCTGGCTATCCTCTTCCAGGATTCCAAGTCATCCTGGATAAACACACTTGCGCGCTTCTACCATGCCAAAATGCAGACATCCTCAACACTGTTAGGTCGCCCAATCATGACATCGGACTAGCAGGCCCCACCTCATCGCCATAGCTGACTTGGTGCCACTACTAGCTAACCACTAATTTTCCACTGCAGACAAACAGGTAAACCCCACCCCGGCCGCTAACTAATCCTCCTCACTTCACTCTTCTCTGGCCTAGGCCGACTTAGTGCATACCGGTGAATCTGATGGACTGAAGTTTTGGATCCTGGTCGAGTCAACAATGACTTGATAAAAATGGGTACCTGTTGCTGCTAGGCCGCTGGCTTATGAAATCAGAAGGGACTGGGCGCACAGTGTCAGGAGAATGTGACTGTGTGGGACCTCGGGTCATGGCGCCGGCGGCCTGATTTCCCAGTGGGGCAGCCCTATAAAGTCGCCATGAGTGCACAGCTGTTACAAGTCGGTGCTCATCCTTGTATGCCTAGGTCTACCGGAGGGTGGAAAACTACACCAACCACCCCAGCCACCTCCCCCGCCCTCTCAGAAGACAGTGGTTGGACTCTAGCTGCCTTGTTTTCTCCTCCGCCCCCTCCCCCTGGCCCTCATTCCCTGATCACTACACACCGGAACCCAACTCCCGACCACATGGGACTGCTTTCAGCGGTGCCCATTCAGTGCTGCAGATTTGCAGCCTTCAGCGCACCAATGCGACTGAAAACTCCCCAAAACAACAACCAAGCGTAAACAAAACAAATAGCAGTGCTAGCCGGCTACAGGCGCCTGCTGATTCCCGGCGCCACACACTTTTCAACTCCGCCGTGTAAACATCTCTCTAAAACGCTTCATATGAATCGCCTTGTCTAGAACGTTTCACAATTCCCCGTGTAAACACGGCTTAAACCACCTTGCTAGGTGGTTTATTTGAAGCGATTCAGC
Organism: Branchipolynoe longqiensis; assembly: GCA_030323885.1. NCBI lineage: Eukaryota > Metazoa > Annelida > Polychaeta > Phyllodocida > Polynoidae > Branchipolynoe > Branchipolynoe longqiensis. The sequence goes on along the minus strand of CM059191.1, from coordinate 49,417,990 downwards.
TTGTTCCCAGGCGGCGGTAGTATAAAATAGTAGTGCGTGCCGGGAACAGGGGGAGCAGTAACTAATCGCTGGTGCCCGGCAGTGTTAGGGCCCGATTAGGCCGAAATCTAGTGAATGCGATCATATTTAACAGAATTACAGCCTCAAATAATGAAATTTAATTAAATTAACCTTAAATTCCAAGCGATATTAACATAGCAGCTACATCTGCATCGAATCGACGTGTGTAAACTAAACAAATAGCAATGCTTGCCGGCTACAGGCGGAACTAAGGCTGCTTGTTCCCGGCGACAAAACACTTTCAAACTCTGTCAGTGTAAACGCGCCTCTGAAACGCTTCATATAAATCGCTTTGTCTAGAAAGTTTCACAATTCCCCGTGAAAACATCTTTACCAAAAACACTGTATTAAATTTATAAGGTTAGTGACGATGCTGTTCGATTTTCACGCATGCGCAGAAGCGATGGGGACAGCTGAAACCGACGGAGGGCTGAAACCGCAACACAGGTGTGGTGGTTTCAGCGTGTTACCGTGCTCAGACGTGTCCCTCGCTTCTGCGCATGCGTCAGAATCTAGTAAACATGGCCGTAATCGATTAACACGAACCGGGCGACTCGGGTCATCCGAATTTCAAATAGAACACGCGAGTGGAGTCGACAAATACACGTCCCGTGTGCAAAAAAAGAATAACTTAGATTAATGAAATGGAAATTTAGGTAAACTGGGCCATGATACAATACTTTAAATCCTATTTTGCTGTACTTTTATCGGTTATTAAAAAAAAAAGAACAAACTGTCCACCCGAGCGTATTCGATTATTCAACCCGAGTTTGTAGGATGTGCGCATGCGCCAATAAGTGGCTGGGGTGACCCGAGTTGATGCGAAATCCGCGCATGCGCAGAAGCAGCGCAGAAGCGAGGGACACATCTGAGCACGGGAACCCGCTGAAACCACCAGACATGTGTCGTATTTTCAGTGCCCGGTCATTCTCAGCGGCCCGTCGTGGTCAAAAGACCCGTGGCATCGCCGGCTACAAGCTCAGCTGGTGCCCGGCAGTGTTAGGGACCGATTACGCCGAAATCTATTGAATGCGATCATATTTAACAGAATTACATACTCAAATAATGAAATTTAATTAAATTAACCTTAAATTCCAAGCGATATTAACGTAGCAGCTCGATCAGCGTCGAATCGCCGAGTGTAAACAAAACAAATAGCAGTGCTCGCGGCAACGTTCGAAAATCCGCGCATGCGCAGAAGCCACGACAGGCCGCTGAGAATGACCGGGCGCTGAGAATACGACACCGGTGTCATGGTATAAAACCCCGGCCCGATCGCAGCCCCTGCCGTGAAGACAGTTGACTAAGCATTTATTTTTGTAAAATAAATTTAAAAGCTTTCATTGGATCGATTAAAAATATCTTAATGCGCGATTGAAGAGGAAGATCTGAAGTATTTAATGTAACCTAAGAGCAATTTATGCTGAAAGTATTAAAAACAGAGATAATAGTGAAAGTTGGGATATTCTGAGTGTCAGTGCAATCTTCATACAGAAAAAGTGAAATATCTCTAAAGCTACACCACTTAGAAACAAGCTGCTTGGTACACATATAGAAAACATATTCGACCGATAGATTATATTAAATTTATATGGTTAGGATTGTGCATTTCTATTACACTTTAATAGACACTGGCAATGTGTATTCGTTCTGCAGCCTGTTTACAACCTCTGCGAATGCGCAGAGGCCACGGCAGGGGCTGCGATCGGGCTGGGGTTTTAAACCGTGACACCGGCAAACTCAATGGATTGTCAATGGCCGTGAGCAACCTTCATTCAGAAAAAGTGAAATATCTCTAAAACCACACCACTTAGAAACAAACCGCTTGGAACATATATAGTAAACATATTTAATGAACAGATTATATTAAATTTATATGGTTAGGGTTCTGCATTTCTATTAATTTTGAATAAAATAAACGTTTTGCACTGCGCGTATCGGCAAACTCAATGCATTGTCAGGTTGTTTACAAGTCCATCTCCAAACTGACCGCCGCCGCTTCTCGAGCCACCACTAAACTCTGGGAACGAGCCACACAGAAGGAACAAGTACGGAACACCAAGTCGCTGTCAACCGCTTCAGGACTGGCTACCGCTGTTGGATTGATGTTCCCAACCTCCAGCGCTGTCCCTGCGGCACTAATATTACGTCCATTATCTCACGGTAATTACCATTGTATTACTTTAATATGAATAATCGATGCTTAGGACCGACGCCCGATCAGAGAATTATTTATTCATTATTATGCGATTCAACACGAGTATATTATTGTTATTATTATTAACCAATCGTGGTCGTCCACGGTGTTAGCTGTGAACCAGCACAGTTCCACAGAAACGGCTGTTCCGGTTGCTGGATTCGGGTAAATTAATTTTCCACCTCTATAAGCCGTGTTTACACGGGGAATTGTGAAACGATCTAGACAAAGCGATTCATATGAAGCGTTTTTGATGCGTGTTTACACGGCGGAGTTTGAAAGTGTGTCGGCGCCGGGAACAAGCAGGCACCTGTAGCCTGCAAGCACTGCTATTTTGTTTAGTCTACACACGTCGATTTGACACAGATGTAGCGGCTATGTTAATATCGCTTGGAATTTAAGGTTAATTTAATTAAATTTCATTATTTGAGTCTGTAATTCTGTTAAATATGATCGCATTCACTACATTTCGGCGTAATCGGGCCATAACACTGCCGGGCACCAGCGATTAGTTACTTCTCCCCCTGTTCCCGGCACGCACTACTATTTTATACTATCGCCGCCCGGGAACAAGCTGAATCGCTCCATCTAGACCACCTCCCGAGGTGGTATAGATGTACCGTTTCATATGAATCGATTCAGCCCTAAAACGCCACAGAGGTGCGTCTACACGGGAAATGTGAATCGATCTAGGCAAATGGATTTATATGAGCCGTTTTAAATGGCCCGTGTAAACACGGCTATGAGTATGGGTATTGTTTATGTGTATATATATACACATGTTAGTCGTTAGCATGGGAGGGGGAGGGGGGGGTCGGTATAAGTTTTGTTACAATTTAAAGGCAGATTCATATTAGAAGATGTGGATAGAAACTTGGTCCATGATATTATCGCCCATGCTCTAGCGTGACGTTTTACATTAGTCTAATGATTAGATAAAGTATTCACCCCGTACTCGCAGTACACGGGTGAATACCAACCCTATAATATGAATAAGCAATGCTTAGGACCGACCCACCGATATAACTACAGCAAAGTATTTTATGATTTTTTATTACTTCACTCGCGGTGTTCGATTTGAAATTCTATCAACTTTATTCAGAAGACAAGGCAATAGAATGCATGAGTACAAAAAGAGGGTCAATGATGTAGCCTCTATCTCTGAAGGTAAAATGTCAGGTAGTTAAAGATAGTCAGTGAATCCAGGGGCCATGCCCGAGGGTAGTGTTCTGAGGGAAGATCTCAGACGGGAGGGAGGTGGCCCGAGGAGCCCTCCACCTAAGAGGAAGGGAGGATAGAGGGGAAAGGGAAGAGTAGGGTGGGTGGGTGGAGAAAATAAGGTCCGGGCCTGGAGGGTGAAGATAGGCGAGTGGCTAGGAGCAGCTAGGGCGGCCGGTTATAAGGGCCGAGGAGGAGGGGGGGGAAGTTATGTCAGCGAGCCAACGGTCGCGGCCGGGGGGGGGGGAGAGAAGGGGGGGGGTGCTCCTTCCCCACCATGAATCAAACGCAATGCGAACATTACGACCGATACGTGACGAGGAAGGAGAGAGCAGAGGAGTTGGAATAAAAACATTTTATTCAGAAGACAAGGCAATAGAATGCATGAGTACAAAAAGAGGGTCAATGATGTAGCCTCTATCTCTGAAGGTAAAATGTCAGGTAGTTAAAGATAGTCAGTGAATCCAGGGGCCATGCCCGAGGGTAGTGTTCTGAGGGAAGATCTCAGACGGGAGGGAGGTGGCCCGAGGAGCCCTCCACCAAAACTGAGGAGAGGGCTCGAGGGGCGCCCGAGGCGGCGATCCGCGGCACATATGCGTGAACCGAGGCGGAGGTCCAGGTTCCCTGCTCCATGATGTCCGAGAGGGGTACCCCGGCGCGCTGGCAAGCCTGGGCCGCCCCCCGGCGCAGGCTGTGGAGCGTATAGCCGTCGGGGGCGGGGACCCCGAGGGCCGTGAGGGCGCCTCGCAGGATGGCAGTAAGGGTCCGAGGATCCAGGGGGCGGCCGGAGGGCAGGATGAAGGCAGGGTCGGCGGAGCAGGCAGGGGCGAGGGCCACCGAGGCGGTCCAGGCGGCGACGGGGCAGAGGGGGCGCCCGGGCGAAGCGGGGATGAAGAGGGCAACCGCCCCCGAGGGCAGCGCGATGGTCTTGGTGGTCCGGAGGGTAACACGCAGCCCCCCGGGGGCGGGGGCGACGTCGCCGCGTGTGATGGTGTGAGGGCCGCCCCACACCTCGGGGCTGGGGGAGAGGAGGCTGGACTGCCGTAGCATCCCGTAGTACCCGAGGAGGAGGGCGGCCCGGGGGACGACGCCCGAGGGCCCGGCGAGGGCGAGATGGTGGGCGACGGCGGCGAGGATGGTAGGCGTCAGAGGCGGAGCGGGGCGGGCCACGTGGCCGGAGGCCCGCTCCCCGCCGCGACAGACGTCTCTGGCGAGGCGCGAGGTGAAGGCGCTCGGGTCGCCCCCGGCCGCCTCCAGCCAGGAGCGCGCCCCGGAAAGGGCGTTCCGGACGGAGGCCGGCGCCAGAGGGCGGGCGTAGAGCGAGGCGGTGTAGGCGGCGACATCGAAGGGCGTCGGGGCGAGAGGATCCCAGTGGTGGCCCGAGGCGAACTGGACGTATCCTCGGGCCTGTCGACGTCGGTTCCTCCAGGTGAAGGGGGCGAGGGCGGCGATGCGGAGGCCGTCCACGGCAGCGACCTCGGTGGCGGAGTACCCTGCATTAAAGGGCAGGATTGTAGGGGAAGTCATCATGGTCGGCATCGGCGCGTTCAAGCCCGAGGCGGGCGACCTCGTCTCGGGCAACGCCCGCCCATCGACCAGGGAGGTGGGCGCGGCTCAGGGCGTCGGCCAGGACGAGGTCGACGCCGGGCTTGTGGACGATGGTTAGTTCAAAACATGCCTCGGCCGCCATGAGCCAGAGTTCCCGGGCGCACGTCCCGAGGGTGAGGTCGCGGGCCCGTCCCGAGTCGAGGGAGGCCGCGGAGGCCATGTTGTCCGTGTTAATGACCATGTTGGCCCCCGCGACGTCCGCAGGAAGGAGGGCGCGGAGGGCCACGACCAGGTTGACCGCCTCCAGCTCGTGGATTGCAGGGAAGCGGGCCCGGAAGGCCCTCGAGTACCCTCGGGCGTAGTAGCGCCTGGGGGAGTAGGCCCCGCCTCCGGTGAGGCAGGAGTCGCACTCGATGACGATCCTCCGGGTCCCCATCGAACGGAGGAGATGGAGGCCGTTGGTGGCGCGCCCATAGGCCGCAAACCAGGCCAGGTCCCGGAGGGCGTCGTCCCCGAGGGTGATGGCGGCGAACCCGCGGCAGCTGCGGAGGGCCGCGAGGAGCCGCGCCATGAAAGAGCTGTCATGAGCAGAGACCTCCACAACCCAGATACAACAGTTTCTGGAGTGTGGAGGTAGTGCTGAATTGGATCCTAAAGCTCCAAGGAAATTCTCAGTTAAGTTTAAAGATGCTGTCATATAAACTGGTTGTTTTATTGTTACTGGTCTCTTCGCAGAGAGGCCAGATGATTTTAAATCTGAATATAGACAGAATGATAGTTGAGGACAGTTCTATAGTGTTTAAGATGAAGTTACTAAAACATAACCAATTGGGTCAACCGCTTGACTCGGTGAGGTTTTACAAATATGCGGCTAATAGACAAATTTGTGTGGTTAAAACGTTAAAATGCTATGTGTCAAGGACAGAGAAAGTAAGGGGGGAAAATACACAGCTCTTACTATCTTACATAGGGCCGCATGGGCCCATTTCCAGGGCAACCCTGGCTCGTTGGACTATGGAAGTGCTGAGGCTAGCAGGTATCGATACTACTAAATATAAGGGCCATAGTACCAGAGGAGCGTCGGCATCCTCGGCGAAGGCCATGGGAGCAAATTTGAACGCAATTATGCGGAATGCTTCCTGGAGGGACAGTGCGAGTTTTGCGAAGTTCTACCATAAACCTGGGGAGGTACAGAGGACGATCCTGAGCAGGACAGTCCGGAAAAAGTAGACATAAAATAAGGACGTAAAACTTAGATAGGTTAAGTTAACAGATAAATGCCAATGGATTTAGACTCAAGCGAGGGCTGGATAATTACAGTTTAAAAAAACAAATTGTCTACAGGCAGATGTAGGCTTAAGATAATGATTAAGGATGGAAAGAACAATATGGTAGGAGTGACTTGTATTGTTGAAGGAAACAAGAAGGAATAAAGAGCCCCAGTTGGATCAATGAAAACAAAATTTATATGTTTTAGAAAATGGCTGAAGCAGATGGTTCGGTAAAATAGATTGCTAAATAACTGATGGTTACTGTAAATAAACCAGGGAAAGCACGGGTGCTATAAGGTTACAAAACAAGATACCGATAAGAGAAAGAGCAGGGTAAACAGAAAGAATTGGAAGAGTAAGGGGAAAGAGTCAGAAAGAAGGTCGGTACACAAAAAACCATACTTCAAAGACTCCCCGGATACTTCACTTCCGGTATTCGGAAGATGAAGTAAGAATATATTAGTTATACTAGACTTACTTGTAAGTTGACGTATTACTAGGATTCTTACGAATCTACGAATACGAAGATAAGGATCAGGGGCCCGCCCTCCCACACCTATATGTTGAAAGGTACAACCCATTAACTCTAGTATAAAGATATAAGATCAAGGGTTGACTGGAAACTATAGGAATAGCTAGGGAGATAGGGGCTTGATCCTGGTTTTAGGTTTTTTGCTTACCTCCAACTACGAAGACTGAGGCTACTTCCGGCCTGTGCGAGCTTGTCCTCTCCCCTGATCCTTATCTTCGTATTCGTAGATTCGTAAGAATCCTAGTAATACGTCAACTTACAAGTAAGTCTAGTATAACTAATATATATGCACTTATGGTGACTTTATAGTGCTGCCCTACTGGCGAACCAGGCCACCAGCACCATGACCTGATATCCCACTCAGTCACATTATCCTGACACTGGGCCAAATAGTCCTTGCCCTATCCTAATAATGCCGAGCGCCAGGCTAGGAAGCAACAAGTATACATTTTTAAGTCATTGGTTTGACTCAACCAGGATTCGAACCCAAAAGCTCATGGGTTCGGATCTCCCAAAACATCTTTATTTGTCTATATTTCCCTTAATTTTAAAGTTAGAATTCCCAAATAAAAAGTATAATAGCTGTCATGTACTTTGTCAAGTAATAGGATATGCACTTATGGTGACTTTATAGTGCTGCCCTACTGGGGAACCAGGCCACCGGCACCATGACCTGATATCCCACTCAGTCACATTATCCTGACACTGGGCCAAACAGTCCTTGCCCTATCCTAATAATGCCGTGCGCCAGGCTAGGAAGCAACAAGTATCAATTTTTAAGTCATTGGTTTGACTCGACCAGGATTCGAACCCAAAAGCTCATGGGTTCGGATCTCCCAAAACATCTTTATTTGTCTATATTTCCCTTAATGTCTCTTAAGGATTAAAGATATGTTAATCCTAGTTAATCTGGTGTAAGTATTAACACAAATATTTAACAAAATACTTATTAAAGATTCAAAGGGATTAACACAAATATTGAAGAAAATAAAACATTTGATATTCATAGTTAATAAATGGTCATTTAATGCTTACAATTATATTCAAGTGATGCGCACATCCATATCACCACGGTGAATATCTACAATGATTTCTCCAGGAGTCAGGTAGCACACGGTTTCATCTTCATACTGAAGCCGGAACTCATTGGTTTCTTGGACAAAGTCACTGAACTGGCCTTCATACCATTGTACCTTGCCGTCCTCCGTAATCCACCGCTGCACCAAGTGAAACCCTTTAAGAGAGCGGACAAGGGACTCTGTGCTGTGTAGTAACAGAGCCAAATCTATCACATTATCTGGAACTGGCACTTTGATTAGTTCGATTAAATGCTCTTTGAGCTGCAACACTGTCATTGAACACTTTCGCAAAGTTACCTTTTCACTGGGAATACATTTGAGTAGTTTTGTGCAAACATTGATCTGGCACATCAGAGCTGAAACTGTTTTTGATTTTGACAGTTTTTGGATACCCTGGTTTACTGCACACTCATCCTGCCAAAGTCCTCCATTTGCAATCACATCTTCCACCAACTTTTCAACTTTCTCTCTCTCCTTATCTTCCTTCTCCAATAAGCGCTTCCTTGATTCCTTCAGCCTATCACTTATAATTCTGTCCATTTTTTTGTTTCTTTCCTTGTCATCTACTTCAATGCGCTGACCCTCTTTCATAGCAATTTCAACTTTCCTTTTCCTCTCATCATACTTTTCTCGGCTAGTCAGGTGCCAGTCTTGTTCACCTTGAACATTGTTTTGGCTTTGATGTAGCCAGGTTGGGCCTGCGGGCACGTGCAATTTCCTGATCAGCAACGCCAAAATTTCTCTCAACACTTATGTTGGTGCTGGCACAAGATTCAGCTTGGCGCATCAAGGCAGGCATTGGGTTGTGGAAAATACCACCAGGAAGTTGGGTAGACAGCTGGTTTTCTACTACCTGCAAGCAAGCGCCACACAATTCTTGCAAGAGGTGAACAGTTTTCAGATTATTACTGGTTGGCTCTATGAGAGAGGCCAGAACTTCATCTCTCTTCACTGGAATACTGGCAAAGATGCTGGGTGGGTCTGGCAGAAGTAGTGGTGTTGCATCTTCCGTCCATTTGGTCAGGTTTGCCGTTGCTTCTGTGAAATAGGTGTTTATCTCAAGAATTGTTTTGTCTTCTACCAATCGCATCCACGGAGCAGTGATAAACTTCCCTACAAGTCCTAGAGCCCATAGGGAAATGGCCAAATCCTCCAACTGTAGGGCATTCAAGACTGCATGATGAACATCATTCTTCGGGGGGTAGACTGTGGTAAAGAATTCCATGATGCCCTTTGTATAGTGAAATAGTGTTCCACAACAAAGAAAATAGATATGGAACCTGTTTCCGACAAATCTGGGATATAACACACTGTGACCATGCTCAGACTGTGGGACTTGGTTTTTCATTTTTTAGGTATTTTACCAGTTCTATGTTGCAGTTGAATTTAGTGTCATGGAACAGCTTGGCGGCAGTTCTCACTACTGATTGAGTAATGCTCTCCCCTCTAGACATGAACGGGTTCTTGGCAGTCTTTTTCTTACTCTCAACGTCGATGTTGGTTTCAAATGTTCTGATCTCTTTATCACAGTACTTAGCCATACTGTCCAGTGGATGCATTGCACATTTGAATTGATTTAAGCCACTACCCTTCACTTTTTCCAGTTGACGGTCTATGGCTGCATTGGTGACACATCTGTCTGTCATGGTATTTGTGATTTGTTCTAAAATGTGAAGATTCATGCCTCTACTGTCCGGTGTAGCCTCAATAGCCTTCATGCTGTCCAGGATTGTTTCTACGTAATCTGTGGCTTTCCCGCCTGCTTGTTCACGCAGACCCACGAGTAACGTTTGTTCTTTCGTGCTTACCTCAACCTCAACCAAATGTCCCACCTTTTTTGTTGTTCCGTCGTATTTCAGAGTTGTCTCTTGTGCTCCCTGCAAAATCTTTTACTTGTTGTCGAAGACAAAGCTTTCATTTCTTTAGCCATTTTGTTTTGGCTACCGTAACTTGGGAGATTTTCTAACTCGTGACCAGTCACTGCTTTTGTAACCTTCTGTAGAGCTGCTGAAATGTTCCTCTGAGACACCCCGCACATTTTGTAAGTGGTAGCATGCTTCACGTATGCCATGTGTAAATGTCTTCCCATCTTTCTTCGTTTGCATTGGCTCATTTTGCTCTCGACAATTAATAGTATCCAGATAATAGATATTATAATAATATCTATTCAATTCAATTCAATTCAATTCTTTATTTCAGACTCAGGATTATGGTAGTTACATAATTTGGTCCATAGTAGGTAGATATAAAAATTAATGTGAATAGGATATAAGTAATAGTATGAATACTACCATACTATTACTAACCAATATCAAAATGTTGGTCTACATACAATAGTTTGTACCAATGCCTCCATATGGCAGACGTAAATCTGAGATCACTCTTTTCTATTTTTACAAGTCCCTGTATTATAATATTTTCTGACTTGTCAAGTCTAGTAATAAATTTGAATATTAGATTCCTGATAACAGCCTGGAAGGCTGGCACATCAATATTGGCAAACAGCTGACTAGCACTGTGATACCTAGGTAGCCGGAGTAATAACCTCATAATGTCATTATATATGCTACATTCAGTTTTCTAATGCTATGCATTCTATAGTTCCACCAAATCTGGGCAGTATACAAGGGAGTACAGAAAGTTCTAAATAAATTGACCTTCACATCAGCTGTACACATATGAAATTTCCTGATGAGCATATTTCCCTGAGCATATAACTTGCGACACTGTCTATTAATATCCTTGTCATCTCTAAAGTCATCGGTCATAAAGTGTCCTAAGTACTTGACTTCAGTAGAGATTGACAGGGGAGCACCAGTTAACATAAAATCAGGAAACACGGTATCCTTGTCATATTTTGATCGAATGATCATAACCATACTTTTAATAGCATTGTATTTGATATCAGCTTCTATGCCATATTCATTTGTTTTTAAATACAACTCCAGTCTATCTAGCAGTACATTTTCAAATATTTTTGACAAAAAATACTAGCAAGTGCTATAGGTCTATAGTTATCCTTACTGTTAATCCTTCCCATTTCCCTAGTTTAATCAGATTTAAAAGTGAAATCGATGGCGTTCTCTGGCCACCATCTTGTCTTTTTGCATTCTCGCCCATTTCACCAACTCTGTGGCAATATATGCAGCCATTTGATACTGGAGCCACAGTTTCTAGTTCAGGTTCTATGCTAAACCTATTTTCGCCCGTATTTACAATACGTTGTCCTTCACCCGTGTACTACAAGTACCGGGACCCGGGTGAATCTTTTATCTAGTTTTACATAAGCCGTTGTCACGGTTTCAGATCTCCGCCAGTTTCAGGTCTCCGCTGTCGCTTCCGCACATGCGTGGATTTTCTGGGCATGCGCCAAATTCGACCGACGCCTTCAAACTGGAGAGTGTTGCAATTTCAGACCTTCGTCGGTTTCAGCCTTACACTGTCGCATCTCTGACTCTGAGAGGGGGGGGGGGGGGGGGGGTACCTTAATTATCTATTTGGGAGGGGGGTGCTTTTGCATTCTTTTAATTATTGTTTCAAATATCTCGGGATGGGTGGGGGGTAGTTCATGTATTTTTTTAAATATCTCGCAATGGGGAGGAGATTATTTTAATAATTATTTTGTATCTCTGAGAGGGGGGGGGGGGGGGTAATTATTGTTTATTTGTGTTCCTATCTCGGGAGGGGGAGGGGATTGTTTAAATAATTATTTGTCTATCTCTGAGAAGGGGGGGGGGGTACTTTTATTTATCTATTCATGTCTTGGGTTTGGGGGATGGGGGGTTATATCTCTGAGAGGGGGGCTAATTCTTGTTTATTTTTGTTCTTTTTGTATCTGAGAAGGGGGAGTGATTCTTTTTGTATCGTTGAGGTGTGGGGGTACTTTTATTTCTCTATTCATGGGTTGGTTTTGGTGAGGTGGGGGGGTACTTCATCTTTATTTTTTTTACTATCTCGCGAGAGGGGGGAGGGGAGATTATTTTAATAATTATTTTTGTATCTCTGAGAGGGGGGGGGTAATTCTTGTTTATTTTGTTCCTATCTCGGGAGGGGAGGGGATTATTTTAATAATTCTTTTTGTATCTGAGAAGGGGGGGTGATTCTTTTTGTATCGCTGAGGTGTGGGGGGTGTACTTTTATTGATCTATTCATGGGTTGGTTTTGGAGGGGTGTGGGGTTATTTCCTACCTCTATTCACATAGCGGCTGGCTTGGTTTTTTAGGAGGGGGGGTGCTTTTACGTTATTTTAATTATTGTTTCAAATATCTCTGGGGTACTTCTTTAAAAAAAAATATCTTGCGAGGGGGAGATCATTTTAATAATAATTTTTGTATGTCTGAGAGGGGGGGTAATTCCTGTTTATTTTTGTTCCTATCTCGGGAGGGGGAGGGGATTATTTTAATAATTATTTTTGTATATCTGAGGGGGGTAATTCTTGTTTATTTTTATTCCTATCTCGGGAGGGCATTATTTTAGTAATTCTTTTTGTATGTGATGGGGGGGGGGGGGTGATTCTTTTTGTATCGCTGAAGGGGAGGTACTAATGTTTTGCACTGCGCGTACCGGCAAACTCAAGGCATTGTCAATGGTCGTGAGCAATCTTCATACAGAAAAAGTGAAATATCTCTAAAACCACACCACCTAGAAACAAATCGCTTCGTACACATATAGAAAACATGTTTACCAAAAAGATTATATGAAATTGATATGGTTAGGGTTCTGGATTTCTATTAATTTTGAATAAAACAAATGTTTTGCACTGCAACTCAAGGCATTGTCAATGGTCGTGAGCAAGCTTCATACAGAAAAAGTGAAATATTTCTAAAACGACACCACCTAGAAACAAATCGCTTGGTACACATATAGAAAACATCTTTACCGAAAAGATTATATTAAATTTATAAGGTTAGTGACACTGACACTATAGTGACAGTATGAGTGCGGCGATCGGCGACGGTTTGAATCTGGCTTGATGTTGACACATGTGCAGATGATGCTGTTCGATTTTTACGAATGCGGAGAAGCGATGCGGAGACCTGAAACTGGTGGAGACCTGAAACTGGCAGAGATCTGAAACCGCGACACCGTGTTCACACTAGATAAAAGATTTATCCCGTACTTACAGTACAGGGGTGAACATCAACCCATTAGAAAGCTGGCTAAAACTGCTTTAGTATGGAACCGGAAGTGGACTCCCTGGCTCCAGGGTTAAATGGCTACTTACATCGGTACAGAGTTGGTGAAATGAGAGAGGATACACGGTGCCACGGTTTGGCCATATAGCGAAATGGTAGACAGGAAGTGTGAACACTTAATTTTCTCTCATTTTTGCTTGAGTGCAAAGTAAATAAGCAACACAAGGAATACACAACATGCATGTGCCACCCCACTGATTTGCCCTAGAGAAATATGAGCTTTTCTCATGGGCTTGATAGGGATGCACACTCACCTGGATCCAGCTGAATGCATAAATTCAATAGCAGTAACATGTGGCCGGTGTGATGTGTGCCTAATGCAATTTACCAATGTCTAATTGTCGATTGAACAGGTGGCCGTGCCACTCTGAGGAAATCAGAAATTTCACTAATTAGTAGCATGTGGTGAATAAGGGGTCAAATTTCCCTGGATCATTAGCCCATGCTTTTTCTAATCTATTCTTGAATGAATTTATTTACTCAGCATCAATAACATTTTGTGTGAGACTGTTCCATATATTTATAACCCTGTTTGAGAAACTGTGTTGCTTAACTTTGAAATGGCTCTGGGTTTTACTAGTTTGAGAGTATGGCCCCGACTGCCTTCTCTTTTATTCAAGGTGAAAAATTGGTTCATATCTATTTCATCAAAACCTTTCATAATTTTAAATACGTCAATTATGTCACTTCTTTCCCTTCTGTAGGAAAGGGTAGGAAGTTTCAATTCCCTAAGCCTTTGTTCATAGGGTAAGTCCTTTATAACTGCAACTAACTTTGTTGCATGTCTCTGAACCTTTTCGATCTCCAGAATATCTTTCCGAAAAATTGGGCTCCAAATCTGTGGACAGTATCCCAAAATTGGCCTAACAAGAGACTTAAATAGAATGAGAAAATTGTTCTTGTTAAGCCAATGGAAAGTTCTTTTAATTATTCCTACTCTCTGGTTAGCATTTGAGATGATAGTCCTCATGTGTTTCTGAAAGGAGAGTTGGGAGTCGAAGGTTACGCCCAAGTCCTTTTCATAGCTATCTTGTTGCAGGACAGTGTTCTTCATACTATAGGCATAATGAGGATTATTTTTCCCGTAATGAATAATTTTTCACTTCTTTTCATTGAAGGGCAATTGCCATTTCTCGGACCATTGTGCGAGTTTCAGAATATCCTCTTGCAAGAGATTTTTATCTCTTACATCTTTTATTGCTCGAAAGACCTTTGTGTCATCCGCAAATATTTTTAGGTTTGATGAGACACTGCCTGGCAGGTCATTTATAAATATTATGAATAATATTGGTCCCAGCACACATTCCTGAGGTGACATTCTTAAAGGAAGATTTTTTATTACCTACGACTACCCTTCGCTTTCTCTCAGACAGGAAGTCCTGTATCCATTCTAAAATTGATCCGGATATTCCCAGAGCTTCGATTTTGTTTAATAGTCTTTTGTGGGGCACACTATCAAAGGATTTAGAGAAGTCCAGATAGATGGTGTCCCATGCCAGGCCATGATCCAGCCAGTCAGTCCAAATTTCCATCACTTCTAGTAGTTGTGTCAGGCAAGATTTGCCTCCAGTGAATCCGTGTTTGTCTAGAGATATCAATCCTAGTTTTTCCAAGTGTTCTATGACACAATCTCAGATTATTCTTTCTATCATTTTAGAGCATAGTGAGGTTAAACTCACGGGTCTATAATTTGATGCCAGGCCTTTTGGTCCATTTTTATGCAGGGGTTTGACATCAGCATCTTTCCATTGTTTGGGGTATTTTCCTTTCAAATAGGCTTTTACAGAATAGAGACGTCAAAATAGGCCCAATTTGTTCAGAACACCCTTTAAAGTGAGTGTATCCTTGTGTGTGAACAAAAACTGGTGAAGTCTCGATCGACAATGTCAAGGCCAAGGCACTGTTACTTGGTGACATGTTCCCAAGCGGAGTACCTTTTGAAGAAATGGGCTGGTGTTAGATGCAGCATACATGGAAACGTTTGGCAAGGAGATTCACCTTGTGATTGTGCGCCACCTTTTAGGTATGGAAAACTTTTGATATAGAATATGCCAATCGTAGCTATATCCTTTAAACTGTTTAATAACATACATGCATGTACAAAGTATCTTAATTTATATGAACAAAACCAGCTTTATACTAGTATTGGCATAACATGATCATGTATTACAAGAAAGTTTCCTCTAAATTGAGCAATTCAATTCAATACTTTATTTCAGACTTCCAACTGTCTAAGTCAAACAGCTTGCTGCTCTTTGATCAACAGAATTAACTTCTTCCACAGAAATGTGCCCTGCTGCATTCAGATCTTCTAAATCGCGCGAAAACGAAGCAGCGTTGGAGACTCTTAATTCATCCAACCCCCTTCGTTCCTGTGCCATCCGGTCAAACTGGGGTCGCTTCCAGGCTCGCAGACGGCGAATTCGCATGGCTTCCTGATGCTGTACCCCCATCTGCAACCCCGAAAACGTACGGCCCATAGCCAAATCATTCCCTAACACTGACGTTATCGAGTCATCGTCCACCGGCTCTGTCTCCAAAGCCGGGGAGATCTCCCCACGACTGGGTGAAAAGGGGTCATATTGCCCGAACCCCATCCCTCCAGAACGGAATGCCGAACTCCCCCCACGGTGAATACTCCAGCGGCGCTGCGTACGCCCAGACTGAAATCATCGCGACGTGCAACGGAACTGCTACCCTTAAGTATACCCGCCCCCGAATCATTATTGATCGACAGAGACCGTATAGCGTCAAGAGCGAAGACCACCTTCACTGCACTCCCCGGAATGCCCTCCCAAGTGTTTATATCACCTGAGAGAACATCACGCGCCCTGTCGAATGCCACAACACCTTTCACTGCCGTGACGCTCTTAACTAATGAACGACTGCCCAACTGAGTGTCAAGTGCCCCGTCCAGGCCCACTGCCGGTGTAATCACCGAGGCGAAACCTGGTGGAGGACCGCCACTCAATTGAGTTAACTGCGACCAATAGCTGTCAGACTTATCGACACCTACAACGCCCCGGGCGAAAGCACAGGTGCCATAACGGTACTAGTCATGCCCCCCAGACCAATTAACACCTCACAGCCCTCCCCGATGATACCGGTACCTACATTGGGAATGGAAGTATCACCCACATTTACAACAGGTTTAGACAGAGTGCGATGCGCTGAAAGCACCACAGAAGCGTTCGCACTCACAGACGGCCCTCCTGCGACAGGACGCCCACCACCATCAATTTGGTAAGGGTGCAGACAGGCTGTCGACATCCCCTCCATACCAATTTATGAAGAGAACTTACCTTCGGGAGACATGGACTAGATCCATCACTCACCCCTTACGCAGAAGGCGAGTGCTGGTCACGGCACCAATGTGATGGACCACAGTCTTCCACACTGCCCCGCACTCACAGAAGAACACCAAGATTTAGTAACAGTACGTTTCAAACTGGTTTATTCCAAAACCTATCTGCTGCCCGCGGCGTCAACAGTCAACTGACCAGCCCCCTAACTCGCCAGGTCCCCATGTAACCTCTACAGGTGGGTGGGGGGGGGTGCTAGCCATATGCAGTAGACGGCAGCCCGGTCGGGGCTCTGCACGGTGGCTAGTGTGCCGCCACCTAGCGCAGTTCAGGTGTAACTGTGTAGGTGTGCGGCGTAGTGTCTGCCGCCACCGTGTGGTAGTGGACCTCATGTACAGAATACTACACTAGTATTAGGGTCCGCCACTGCCATCGAAGTCCAAGGAAATTTGGACCACCATGTTCGTTGAGAAGTATTGATGAATTTTTACTGACATTGATGAAGTTACGTCTGGGTCTCATGAATGGTGATCTGGCCAAACGTTTTAATATTTCACACACTCTGGTTGGCCAAATATTCCATAGTTGGTTGGCAACTTTGTATAAAACTATTGGTCTAATGGTGCTGTGGCCAAACAAGGAACAAGTAATTGCTTCAAAACCACAACGTTTTGACAGACTCCCAGAACTCTGTGCCGTAATAGACTACAGAAATAATCATTTAAAGTCCTAAAGATCCTAACCTACAGAATGCTACTTGGTCTCACTATAAACATCATGATACCATACAATTTCTTGTTGCTATAGCTCCAAATTCTGCGATAACATTCATCTCCCCTATGTATGGTGGTAGGACCAGTGACAAAGATATCACTATTGACAGTGGCTTCTTGGATAAATGTGATCCATATGATATGATCCAAGCTGATAAGGGTTTTAGCATTCAAGCAGAATGTGATGCTTAACTATTTACACTTCATATACCACCAGGTAAGCGTGGACATGTCCAAATGACTAAAGCAGTAGTTGAGAAAACCAAGCATGTAGCCAACTTACGTATCTTAGTGGAACAGGTTATCCGATCTTTGAAAAATTCAAATTATTGTCCGGACAACTCCCAATAACATTACTTCCCTTTGTTCATAAAATTGTGACAGTCTACGTGGCAATTACCAGGACCACATTTACAAGGATTAACATTCAGTCAACTCTATGAATGTATGTGATAAAGATTTCTGAAAAGTGATAATATAAATACAAATATACAATGTTCATATACTTTCTT
>CM059191.1:48685922-48799805 GCA_030323885.1 Branchipolynoe longqiensis | reverse complement strand
TAAGGATCATCACTCAACACGACATGTTAGGTACGTTCATTAGGGCTCCTTTTTCTATTCGGTACATTAGTTGTTTAAGCTGGGGAAATTTAAATCACGGACGATTGGTCTTCCTTCCTCATTCCACTGCTCCTTGCCCTATTCCAATAATGCCGAGCGCTTTGTTAGGAAGCAACAAGTATAAATTTTTAAGTCATTGGTTTGACTCGACCAGGATTCGAATCCACGATCCCATGATCTACCAACACGGGAGACGGACGCTCTAACTCATTCGGCCATCCCGTCTGGTCTTTAACATCCATCTTACTCAGATCTGGTTGCCCGATTTTATATGGTTAACATTTATGTTTAGCCCAGTGTAACAGTGTTACGTCACACATCAGCGAAATATCAGCATTTCAAACGAACCAATAGTAGGGCATCCAACCATACTACATCCCTTAGCAATATTTTTTAAGGGAGCGTAGGCCTACATGCTTTTTCAAATTTGTATATTATTTAAAGGTCCATAGTCCGATGGTTTGACTCAATCAATCAATAGTTCCGTCCTCTAGTCGAGGGTTGGATGCAATGGTTCTCCACTTGTCCCGATGTTGTGCTGTTCTGATAGACTGTGAATAATTCAAGCCTGTCCACTTTGAAATATTTGTAAACCATGATGCTCTTGGTCTCCCTCTCCCTCTGCTGCCATTCACCTTCCCTTCCAACAATGTATGGTATATTGAACTCTGACGAATGATGTGGCCAAAATAAATAAGTTATGGTTTGACTACACACAGCTAAAGCCCAGTCACACCTACCCGGTTCAGGGGCGGGACGAGCCCCGGACCGTGATCCGGCGTGGTCCATGGCGATCCGACGTGATCCGTGGCTCATCCGTGGCTGGTCCTTGGTGATCCTTGGTGATCTTTGGTGATCCGTGGCTGTTTTTAAATGCGGGGTGGTCCGGGGAATTTTGCGATCCGTGCTCGATCCGGGATTCTCCGGGGGGTAATCCGGGGGTGGTCCAGGTAGTCCGGGGGTGCTCTGGGGGTTGTCTGTGTACCGTCCGGGGCAGTCCAGGTGTTTTTTAAACCGGATGAGCCACGTTTTAGCCACGGTTTAACCCGGACCAGCCCTGGACTAGCCCAGACTAGCCCCGACATAGCTACAGACCACTCCTGGACTTCCCGGATAAGACCTGGACAAGCCGGATGAGCACGGATTAGCCAGGGATAGCCCGGTTTACCACGGATCAGTCCCGGATGAGCCCCGTTTTTGTATATATATATATATATAGCAGGAGCAAGTCCACTTCCATGTCCGGGACTACGCCATGGACACACCGGGGGCTCCGGGGGGTGGTCCGGCTCAGTCCCGGTCGATCCGGCCTCTGGTCCGGGGCTAGTCCGTGACTCGTCCGGGTAGGTGTGACCGCCAGGCCCAAAATGACCAAACTAGCGATTTTATCCAGGGCTCTCCGGGACAGTCCAGGGGTGGTCTGGCTAAAAATCCGGGGCTCGTCCGGGTAGGTGTGACTGGGGCTTAAGATCAAATTCTGTTTATTAGAAGCTTGACTTAATAAGAATAGTGTGAACATTGAAAAGAGCAAGCGAGTGCCTGTCACTGACACTGTCAACACAAGATATTCAGTAGAGCCAGCGGTTTTGTTTGTTTGTTGTTGTTTTACGTCCTAGCAACATCTAAGGTCAAGAGCTAGCGGTAAACACGCGAGCAAGCTTAATAAGACAAAAAGCACAATGAATTTTCACTGCTTCAGATCAAATTCTGTTATTTAGGAGCGTGGAGATTCACTGCTGAGATCAAATTCTGTAATTTGAGAGCGAAAAAAAAACAATGGAAATTTAACAACAATAGTCTGAACGTCTATATAGATGTTGACAAGACTTAGTGACATCAGTAGTGGACCGGCGCTTTCAAACTGCAGAATGTTGCGGGTTTGGGCCTCCGTCGGTTTTCACTCTACGCTCTCGCTTCTGCACATGCGTGGATGCCCTGCGCATGCGCTAAAATCGACCGACGCTTCTTATATCCTCCATCTCACACCCGCTCTCACGGGCGGTGATGAATTATTTCAGCAAGGCGAAGACATGGGTGAACCTCTGGGCCGGGAACACACATGGATTTGACACATACATGGTGTCGATCGTCAAGCTGGGCGTATTCCTGGCGCGATTCTATTGGGGTACTTCACACTCCTCCGACAAGGGAACCTGATGGTCACCGGTCGGTGGGACAACCCAGCCACACCATCCGAGCCGTGGACGTCCTCCCCTGCTCGACCCACATAACCGTATGGGTGCGATCCACAAAGACATCCCAAGTCGGCCTCCGACGCCTACAGCATACAGAATACCCACATACCGACATCCGCCTGCTGCCCTGTTCGTGCCTGACAGCGGTACACCAGGACGACTGACCTCCCGGCACAGGGCCCTGCATTCATCACCCCGGATGATGGCCCTTTGTCGGCTCCCACACTCACCACCGCGATGAGGGCCGCACTCGCGCGCGCTGGAGTCTCTGGCGCCCACGATTACACCCTCCACAGCCTCAGAAGGGGGGGCGGCCCAGGCTTGTGCCCAAGCCGGGGCACCCCTCCAAGACATTAAGGACATTGGCCATTGGCGGTCAGCGGCGATCCACCAGTACGTACGACCGGATGCGTTTACCGTCGCAACCCAGGCACTCTCCACACTATTTGGTTGAGTCCCGGGTCATGCAGAGACTTATGACCTATCTGTTCTATTCACTCTTCGTATTGATCTGATTCACTGAGGGCCCCAATTGTCCTTCTGATTCTCACACTGTTCTTATTAACTTAACAGGCTCAATTGTCCTTATTACTCCCGACTTGACCTACTTATCTTCATGACCTGATTGCTCACTTGATTGATCTACTGCATTCATGTACTCATCTGACTACTTTTTACCTTGATGACCTATTGTAACCCTATACCTTAATAAACTTCCATCCTATAGCTCCGTCTTGTGTCCTGAATTCTCCATATTGATTGGCAATGTGGGTAATTCGGGACCGAGTCGGAGCTGACCTGCCCTATCCCTACCCTGCATTCCCACACTGCCCCCCTTCCCCTTTTATTCATAGGCGCCAGATTAACTCCAGGTGACGACACCGGAGCCTGCGCTGGAGCCACCGCCTGTACCCGGCAACCCTCTGGCATCACTTCCGCCGCCCCAATGCCAAAATGGCACTTCTCCTCCAGACGCCGAACCAACAAGACCTCCCCCTATTCTCACCGCCCCACCCAGCCCACTTTCACACCTCCAACGATAAGGGTTGAGGCCCGGGTCATGCAGAGACTTATTACCTATCTGTTTTATTCACTCTTCCCTATTGACCTGATTCACTGAGGGCCCCTATTGTCCTTCTGATTCTCACACTGTTCTTATTAACTTAATGGGCTCTATTGTCCTTATTACTCCCAACTTGACCTACCTATCTTCATGACCTGATTGCTCACTTGATTGATCTACTGCATTGATGTACTCATCTGACTACTTTTTACCTTGGTGACCTATTGTAACCCTATACCTTAATAAACTTCCATACTATAGCTCCGTCTTGTGTCCTGAATTATTTTAATCATTCTCTTTGTATCTGAGAGGGGGGTAATTCTTTTTGTATCGCTGATGGGGGAGGGGGTACTTTTATTTATCTTTTCATGGCTTGGTTGGTGTTTTTTTTAGGGGGGGGGGGTATTTCCTACCTCTATTCACACAGCGGCTGGCTTGGTTTTTTTGGGGGGGGGGGGGGCCTTTACATTCTTTTAATTATTGTTTCATATATCTTGGGGATGGGGGTACTTCCTTCTTTTTTTTACTATCTCGGGAGGGGGAGGAGATTATTTTAATAATTTTTTTGTATCTCTGGAGAGGGGGGGGGGGTAATTTTGTTTATTTTAATAATTCTTTTTGTACCGAGGGGGGGGGGGATGTGAATCTTTTTGTATCTCTGAGAGGGGGGGGGTAATTCTTGTTTATTTTTGTTCCTATCTCGGGAGGGGGATGGGATTATTTTAATAATTCTTTTTGTTATCTCTGACGGGGGTACTTTTATTTATCTTTTCATGCCTTGGTTTTTGGGGGGGTGGGGGTTATTTTCTACCTCTATTCACACAGCAGCTAGCTTAGTTTGGGGGTGGGGGGCTTTTAATTGTTTCATATATCTCAGGGAGGGGGTACTTTTTCTTTTTTACTATCTCGGGAGGGGGAGGAGATTATTTTAATAATTATTTTTGTATCTCTAATAGGGCGGGGGATAATTCTTGTTTATTTTTGTTCCTATCTCGGGAGGGGGAGGGGATTATTTTAATAATTCTTTTTGTTATCTCTGAGAGGGGGTACTTTTATTTATCTTTTCTTGGCTGGGGGGGATTATTTTAATCATTCTTTTTGTATCTCTGCTATTTCCTACCACAGGAGGGGGGGATTATTTAATTATTGTTTCATATATCTCGGGGAGGGGCGTACTTCTTTTTATATATTTGACTATCTCGGGAATACAATTCACCACACTCGGACAAAGAAGACACACAGGAGAATTTATATTTCATATTTTTTAATAAGACTGAACAAATGCTAAATAGTTCACATATATTGAACTCCCAACAGCATCTTTAAGACCCATATCACGTATTCATAACAGTGTGCAAAGAATCAAAAGATATTTGCATCCTAACCCTAATATAAATAATCTTCCCCAACCCTAATACAAATAAGTAAATCAGAGCTCTGATTTACAAAGGCAGTGTCATCTGGAATGAACTCCCAACAGCATCTTTAAGACCTATATCACATATTCGTAGCAGTGTGCAAAGAATCAAAAGATATTTGCATCCTAACCCTAATACAAATAATCTTCCCCAACCCTAATACAAATAAGTAAATCAGAGCTCCGATTTACAAAGGCAGTGTCATCTGGAATGAACTCCGAACAGCATCTTTAAGACCTATATCGCATATTCGTAGCAGTGTGCAAAGAATCAAAAGATATTTGCATCCTAACCCTAATACAAATAATCTTCCCCAACCTTAATACAAATAAGTTAATCAGAGCTCCGATTTACAAAGGAAGTGTCATTTGGAATGAACTCCCAACAGCATCTTTAAGACCCATATCACGTATAGGTCGTTCTCAGAAGTTGTGTACCAATACTGTGACATCAGCACCACAAAATAAAAATGCTTTCAAAGTCCTATATACAAGCTTCCTCAATGTGAATGATCTTTTGCATTTGAATAATTGAAAATAATCATATTCTGACATTTTTAAGTAGGTCAAATGATGCTCACACCCAATAAATAGCATTGGCCTATAGCATGGAAACCAATCTGACTCCAAAATCAAATATTTTCCACACAAACTTGACATTTTTAGGACATTTCACATGCCACTTTCTTTATAAACAGTCGTGATAATAATTGGAAACCTCATTGCTATGGTTTTGTGTAGACTACCTCAAGTGGTACGGTTTCTGAGAACGACCCATATTCAAAACAGTGTGCAATGCAAAACAGTGTGCAATGCAATGCCTCGGCGCTGACAAAATATGTATTCTAATGATATAGAGTTCTTTGAAAACACTCCCACACTGATGACATCGACAGTCGCGGCGGTTTGAATTCTCTGTGGGTTTAAATCCGATGCTTTCGCCCTATGCATGTGTCAAAATCGAATGGCGCTTTCAAACTCCAGGACCATCATCAATAAGACCAAAATAACCAACAAAAAGCACAATTTCAATTGAATATTCAACTGCTTCTGATCAAATGCAGGCTATTATTATCATAAACTGCCTTACTCGACACTCTGAATCTGGTGGAAATGCCATTAGATTTTGATGCATGCACAGGGTGAAAGTGTAGGATTTAAACCCACTGAGAATTATATCCACAACAGCAAAATAAAGCCATGGTATCTCAACTCCTGCCTCCTCTGATTAAGCTTTTTGCTATAAAATCATAAAAAATAGACTGTTGGCCATGGAAGAAACAAACATTTAAACATACATGCAAGTGGAAGCAGATGTTCACCAAAGAGTCCTAAGCCTCAGCCCTACAATCACCAGAGCCCCCAAATGACTCAGTGCAAGGTGTCTATGTTCAAAATTTCAGTCATAAAGACATGGTGTCAGTGCATGTTAACATAGTTTAAATATGAACACACTATCTTTACAACTAAAACTTCCAACAGAGACACTAGCACACTTTTTGTGGAACCATTCTGTGCAATTATTGCATTGTATCATTTGTTGACTGTGGCGATTGTAGGATGGTCTACAATAACAATATATTGCGACTACTTCACACCTGCCTGCTATCTTTGTTGACCGTTTGCTTCCACCCAGAAAAGAAGACTTGGAGCCATTTACAAAACATATTACCAAATGCTAACACATTTTGCCCTGGTCTAATTTTATTTGGGTGGGATCATGTCCCTGGCACACGGCTCCTGGACATGGTCGATAATGGCATCGTCTGGTGGCAGCGACTTGTGATTTCAGGAGTGTGGGCGGTTGCGCCCACCCATTTTCATCAATATTAGCGTATCTGTCTGGAGCAGTAACCACCTCAACCATCTCAACGTCGCTGTCTGTGGCAAAGCAGACCTCAGACAACTCAACGTCTGTGGCTGCAATGGTGAACATACATAGATCTAACAAGCTTCTAATTTAAATGTCTTATTATAAAGAACATTGTGAAATAAAAAATCATGACACTGTTGTGACTCACCTGTAGTCCTGGTGTAGTTCGCTCCAGGGCTGGGAAGGATGAGTCTAATTCCTAGTTATAGGTTGTGTGGACATGTTGTCCATTCTCCAGAAGTCTAGCTACCTACCCTGGTGGTCTACACAGCGGTCTGGTGAACTGCTCTTTATCACACGGGGCACTCATGCACCTAAGAGTCTTGTAGGCACGGCAGGCTCGTGCCTATAAGAGTACCTGGGGGAACCCCTGCCTCAGCCTGATTCAATACTAGGCCATGCCTAGGCCGCCACAACACAATCAAAATAAAATATTTTCATTTCTAATATTCTCACTCTGTATTGGATGGTGAATCATTTAAATGTGTGAAATCACAAATCCCAGGCGGAGGACATAATCAAAATAACATATTTTCATTACTAATATACTCACTTTGCACAGAATCGTTCATGAAATAAAAAAATCACAGGACATAATCAAAATATGTAGTGGGTCGATATCTTGCTCAATATATTGTTGATGCCACTATGCCCGCCTAGTGAACTTGAATGATATAGCTGAAGTACTTCTCGGACCTCTGTCAAAAATGTTACGATCTTCTTCTTAACATCCTTCCTTTCTCCTATGGAGTAGAGTTCTTTTTCTGTTAAAAAAAACAACATAGAGTATATTGTCAAGCAATCGGTGATTTTATTTGTACTAAGATTTAAGATTTACATATTCTAGTTATTATACGACTTAGGGACTTGCAGACAGATTTCATATATTGGTCGTTTCATGGCCATCATGGACTAAATTATAAGAATCCACCCTATAAATGTGCCCCCAACCAAGCCAAGGTAAAAAAAAAAAAAAACAATAAATCAAAGTAGTCCTCTCCCCTTCAGAACAAAAAAGATTATGGGTATTGTAAAGCCTGATGTTGAGGTGATTTTAATGTCTTTTTAAATTTTATACATGATAATCTTCAATATAATAAATAGGCCTACTACATGTGGGTGCTGGGACAAAATAAAATGGGCTGCCATCATCGATTAAATCCACCCTATAAACCTGCCCCCAACCAAACCAAGGTAAAAAAAACAAAACAATTAATCAAAGTGTCCCTCTCCCCTTCAGATACAAAACAAAAGAAATTGTAAAGCGACCCCCGCCCTCCTGAGATATATAAAACAATAATTAATTACTTAGAAGCTACGGACCAGTATTTGCGCAGCCACTGTGCGAATAGTGTGGTACGTAGTGTAGGTATGTGGCCAAAACATATCAAACTCCTTCAATAATCAAACAAAAGGCATCACTGGAAAGAGCCTGAAAAACCCTTTAAAATGACACCAAGATTATGAGAATAGGTGGAGTATAAAGGAAGTTATGGCGTTTTCCATTTGTGAAATTGGGCCTTATTTAATTAAATAATCCCCACCTCCCGAGATAGGAAATTGTTAAGTGACCCCCCCACCCCTCCCGAGATATATAAAACAATAATTAATTACTTAGAAGCCACGGACCAGTATTTGCGCAGCCGACGTGCGAATAGTGGGATGTAGTCACTGTAATATATGCGTAATAGACGTCTAGACACGTCTGTAATATATGCTAATGAGATGCATAATGTTCCAGACTGAGTGACACAAAGGAGTATGTAAATGAGATGACGTCATGGAAAGTTTAGCCGGCGGTTCAGTGAGCCCTGGACGGGAATAAACCATTCAGTATCCAGAAGTCAAAGTGTTCAGACGTTGTACTTTTACATGGTGTCAGATGAGGAAGAATGCCGCCCGCTAATACGCTGCCAGGTTTGCGGCCGCCAGGTCAGCTTGTCCTCACCCACAACGCGCGATCGAACTGGAAAACATGGATCAGAGCATATGAGATATATGCCATTGCTGCAGGTGTAATCACGAAGGCGGAATGAGTGCAATGTTGCATCTTCCTTCATGTCGCCGGCGAGGATGCGCAAAAGGTATTTGCCAACATGTCCATCGAGCTTGCTGATCGAGACAAGATCGGACCGCTCACAGATGCGTTTCAGACCTACTGTACAGGTAAAAGTAACTTGATAATAACACGCTATCGGTTCAATTCTCATAACCAAGCTACTGAGAATATGTCTACGTATGTTACTGCGTTAAGAGACAGAGTGAAGAGACAGAGTGAAAGACTGTGAGTATGGATCGGTGGAGGAGTCGGGGCGGCTGACAAACACCCGATGTTTGTTGGTCACGTTCTCCGGGCATTGGATCACACCTGACGGTGAGGCGTCGGTCGACGTGAATGGCAGAGACTTCAGGTTCCAAGTTGTACGGTACTGTCAGCCTATTTTGGGGAAACAGGCTTGTGTGGCATTGAACTTGTTGGCACGTGTCGATGAGGTGTGCTCTGCCATGCTGACGAACATTTCCAAGCCGGACGACAGTCCCAGGCTGAACAGCTGGTAAGCGAATACAAAGACGTTTTTCAGGGTTTAGGTCTGTTCAAAGCAAAGGCTGTCATTCATGTTGATAAATCTGTACAACCTGCAATTCAAAGTAAAGTACGTAGTGAAATTGATCGTATGGTAGAAATGGGTGTAATAGTTGAGCAGGATGAACCTACCGAGTGGGTTAATTCTATAACTATCATAAAAAAACTAATAAAATAAGGATTTGTCTGGATCCGACTAAGTTGAACATAGCTATAGACAGAGGGCCTTTCCCTACCAAAACAATTGACAAAATTATTGCCAAGACGGCAGATGCAAAATATTTCTCAGTTTTGGATGCAATGACAGGGTATTGGCAAATAGAGTTATATGAAGAAAGTTTGCATCTGTGCACATTTAACACTCCGTGGGGCCGATACAGGTACATCCGCCTGCCTTTTGGCATCAAAACAGCTGGTGACATTTTTATTCAGGAAATGCACCGTGTCATGGCCGACCTACCCGGTATCGGGATAGTCATGGACGACATTTTGGTATATGGGTCATCGGTGGAGGAGCACAATGAGAGGCTCAAGGACGTGTTGGACCGAGCTAGGTCAATAAATCTCAAATTAAACGGGGCAAAATCTTTGTTATGCAAAACTACAGTAAAGTATGTAGGTCATCAACTTACCCAACAAGGTGTCAATCCTGATCCAGACAGAATACAAGCAATCATAGACATGCCATAGCCACGCGAAAAACAAGGCGTCCAACGGTTCCTGGGCATGGCTGGGTATGTGCACAAATGCATACCTAAAATGTCTGAGATTGCCAAACCACTATGCACGCTCCTCGCTAAGGATCTGGTGTGGCACTGGCAAAACGAACAGCAGTGTGCTTTCAATAAGTTGAAGGAAAAGTTGAGAACTGCTCCTGTGTTGTCCTATTACAATGTAAACAAGCCTATTGTCATTCAGGTAGATGCATGTCAGTCAGGTCTAGGTGCTGTGTTAATGCAAGAAAACAAGCCAATCGCACTCGCATCTCGTGCGCTCAATTCAGCGCAGTGTGGTTACGCCACGATAGAAAAAGAAATGCTCGCCATATGTTTCGGATGCCAGAGATTTTGTGACTATATCTTTGGCAAGGAGGTTCAAATTCAAACGGACAACAAGCCATTGGTGGCGATAATGCAAAAACCGATACACAAACTTTCGGCCAAAATGCAGAGAATGCGAATGCGTTTGCAAAACTACAATATTCAACTGTGTCATGTGAAGGGTTCTCTGATGTTTTTTGCAGACACGTTGTCCAGAGCACACAGTGCCAGTGTAGGTCATGAGACTCTGTTCGATAACATGTTCAGCGTTGCCGCACTGGACATGCAATCGTCAAGTTTGTTAAGTAAAATTGTCAGAGAGTATGAAAAAGATGTATCCATGTCCATGTTGATCACACACATTGAGGATGGGTGGGACACTACATGCATACAGACACCGCCGTGTCTCAGACAGTACATCCCACACAAAGACGAGTTAACGGTAGAAAACAATCTAGTCATGAAAGGCAATCGGGTGGTGGTCCCTCCGGGTCTCCGCGGTGAAATGATTGAGGCGTTACACGAAACGCACTTGGGTGTAACAAAATCCAAGCAGCTGGCACGAGACTGCATGTTCTGGCCTAACATAAACAAACAAATTGAGGAAAAAGTCAGTCGGTGTGACACTTGCCAGAACAACCGGGAAAGTTTGCATAATGAGCCGTTGATAAACCACCCGATAGCCTGTCAGCCGTATGATAAAGTAGGGGCAGATTTGTTTGAATTAAACCATGAAAATTACCTGATAACTGTGGATTATTACACAAAATATCCAGAGGTGACATTGTTGAGAGATACGTCATCAGTCATTGAGGCGATGAAGGATAATTTTGCTGGGCACGGTATTTCTAGTCAGGTTATTTCGGACAATGGTCCGCAATTTAAGAGCCATGAGTACAGGGAGTTTGCACAACATTATGGTTTTAAGGCCGTATATTCCAGTCCGTAATATCCATGGAGCAACAGCCAGGTGGAGAGGTTTGTGCAGACGGTGAAAGACATGTTAAAAAAATGTGCAAAAACAAAGACAGATTTTCAGTTAGCCTTGTTAAACTATCGAAACACTCCATTGCCTGTCTTGAATGCATCTCCGGCTCAGCTGCTCATGAGCAGAAGGCTGAGAGGCAGGTTGCTGATGGCGGAAGAAATCTTGATACCCAAAACGCAAAACAGACAGCGAGAAGACAGCAAAGTCAGAAAGTTTTTCATGACAAGAAATGTGGTAAGCCGCACAAGCCCATGAGAGTTGGGGACAGTGTAAAATACAAGAATAATGCAGGAGAGTGGAAAAAAGGAGTAATGTTGGTCGTACAGGTGTGTCAGGGAGAGAATATCAGATTTTAAATGAGTCAGGGAACATGTTGTACAGGAACAGGGTTCAAATTATAAGGGTGCCCGAGGGGAGGCAGCCCGAGCCGGTCGAGCAGACGCAAAGTGTGTCAGCGTCGCAGCCAAATATAAACAGTGCGGCTAATCTAAGTAGGTCAGGTCGGGTGATTAGGCCGGCGAGCAGGTTAGACCTGTAGTGAGTCAGTCACGTTGAATATATACACACAAACACATGTGCATGTTAGGCTTAAGTATTGTATTTTCAGCTGCATTTGGTGTGTGTGTTGTACTATAATGGACAATATATCATATATGGAGGCTAAGCAGCCGAACAGTCAGAGGACTTCAGTGCCATAGTGCGGTCAGACATTCGCTAGAACCTGTGGTTTAAGCTAAGTACACATATATTTTTTGTATTATTGTGATTATTATGCTATTCATTTTACTGGGTATGTATATATAGTTGATGGTCATTTTAAAACATTTCATGTTTCAGAAATACTTTGAAGGGGGGATGTAATATATGCGTAATAGACGTCTAGACACGTCTGTAATATATGCTAAGAGATGCATAATGTTCCAGACAGTGAGTGAGACAAAGGAGTATGTAAATGAGATGACATCATGGAAAGTTTAGCCGGCGGTTCAGTGAGCCCTGGGCGGGAATAAACCATTCAGTATCCAGAAGTCAAAGTGTTCAGATGTTGTACTTTTACAGTCACTACCGCCGATCAGCGACAACGGTGGAGTTTCTAGATAATACAGTTAAACCAAACTTGAAGGGACCCTAGAAATTTGTTTGTATTAACCGATCATTAGTTTAACCGAGCTTTGGCTTTGACTTTGAGTAAGCATGTATTGCACATGTAATATACAATGTATGTGGAAACTTTGATTATTCTTTTTTATGTATGTACAGTATATCCCCGTTAAACCAAGCTCCGTTAAACTAAACGATCGGTTAATCCAAACGTTTTTCGGCGGCCTGGCAAAATACTAGGCCTACTATTTATCATATAAAAAAGTCAGTGGGGTCCCAGATGACCTTATAACCAAATGAAAGTTTGGTTTAACCATACCGAAGTGGCCTGGGGTCCGACTATTTTGTTTGGATTAACCAATAATTTGGATTAACCTACTTTGGTTTAACCGACTTTTTTTTATGAGAAATCAATTAACGCGGTTATACTGTAGATGATTTCTGCACTACGGTAGTGTTCTTAAAGATGTATTCACACGGGCAAGTTAAATCGATTCCTATAAATCGACTTGCCTAGTTCCACTCACATGTGCCGTGTGAATGCGCGGCTGAGGCGTTTTAGGGCTGAATCCATTCATATAAATCGTTTAATGTAAAACGCTTCGCTAGGTGGTCTACAAGAACCGATCTATGCTGAAACGTTTTATTTATGACATCACACGCATGCACAGTCGAGGGAAATGTGACAGTCGAGACCTGAGTGTGTTGACTTTCCGGTAAATTTGCTTTATGAACCTGCTAGAGGTGCACAGATATTTTTTTCATCATTTATTTTTAGGGTTTCACTGCCCAGCAGAAGTTTTGACCATTCCAAACCAATACGATTCAGTACTTAAGCCGTGTTCACACGGGCAATGTAAATCGATTCGTAGAAAGCGACTTGCCTAGTTCGCCTCACATTTCGCGTGTGAACGCACGTCTGATGCGGATTAGGGCTGATTCGACTCACGTGATGCGGATCCTGTAGACCACCTAAGCGAGGTAGTCTACGTGAATCGATTCCTGTGATGCGGATAATTTTGCCCGTGTGGACGCAACCGACTTACGTGATGCGGACTAAGCACGTCGATATATACTATAATTTGGTCTATGAAACTGCTAGATGTGCACATATATTTTTTTCCTCATTTATTTTTAGGGTTTCACTGCCCAGCAGAAGTTTTGACCGTTCCAAACCAATACGATTCATTAAATACATATCTAGGTCGAACCCACACTCTCTGGTGCCGCATCGTCGAACCCAAAATGGCGCTGGTTAGTCTGTACTTGCTCATGCGCAGATATCCACTTCCGAATTAAACCGATTAAAAGCACGGCCCGTGTGAACGCGAAACACTTTCGGTCTAATTCGCCTCACCTGATTCGATTTGTCTGATTCGCCTCACATTTTGCCCGTGTGAACACGGCTATACATATCTAGGTCGAACTCACTCTCTCGTGGTGACGTTGCCTAATCGAAAACTGGCGCTGGTCAGGCTGGACTTGCTCATGCGCAGATATCCACTTCCGCCTTAAACCGATTCAAAGCACTGCCCGTGAATGTGAAACACTTTCAAACTCGGTCCGTGTGAATGCGCATCTAAATCGATTCATATGATTCGCCTTGTCTAGATCGCTTTACATTTTGCCCGTGTGAATACAGCTTTATTCGCACGTAAGGACGTTTCATGGGGATGTGACACTGACACTAATAATAGATGTTTTCTGCACTACGGTGGCGTTCTTATTCGCACGTAAGGACATTTCACGCGGATGTGACACTGACACTATAGTGACAGTATGAGTGCAGCCATTTGCGGGGATCGGCGGTATTGGCACATAAGCCGTGTTCACACACACAACTTTAGGCCGAACTAGACAAGGCGAACTAGATGAGGTGAACTAGTGTCGTGTCCACACACAGAGTGGTTTAAGGCGGAAATCGATATCTGCGCATGAGCAAGTCCATACTAACCAGTGCCAGTTTCGGTTAGTCGACGTCGCCACGAGAGAGTGTGGGTTCGACCTAGATATGTATGGACTGAATCGTATTGGTTTGGAACGGTCAAAACTTCTGCTGGGCAGTGAAAACCTTAAAATATATCATGAAAAAAATATTTGTGCACCTCTAGCAGGTTCATAGACCAAATTTACCGAAAAGTCAACAAACTCAGGTCTCGACTGTGACGTCCTTAATCCGCCGCATCTAACCCGCTACCGTCCACACAGGCAATATGGGCCGACTTAAGCTAGTTCGCTTCATCTGGACTACCTCGCGACGCGGTTTACATTAGGCGAACTAGTTGAGGCGAATCAGCCCTAATCCGCCTTAGCATCGCGTCCACACAGCGAATGTGAGCCGAACTAGACAAGGCGAACTAGTTGAGGTGACTTAACGCCCGTGTGTGAACACGGCTATAGCTACATTGACCACGAAACGATCACTGCAGTAAACATGTATTATCTAGAAAATCGTAACAGATACAATAAAATCGCCTGGCACAGAAAGAGACAAGATGTTTATCGATCTGATAGATGGTTAGTACATTCTGTCTGCACCCCAGTTGTGTGTTGACAGCTGGCTCTTTAGTTTAGTTTTGCTCGTATTGGCCTAGATAAAAGATTCACCCGGTACTTGTAGTACACGGGTGAAGGACAACGTAGTGTAAATACGGGCGAAAATAGGTTTAGTATGGAACATGAAGTAGAAACTGTGGCTCCAGTATCAAATGGCTACCCATATAGGCCCAGAGTTGGTGAAATGGGGGAAAATGCAAAAAGACAAGATGGCGGCCGCAGAACGCCGTCGATTTCACTTTTAAATCTTATTAAACTAGATATTATATTATATTTTTCAACTCAAGGGTAGCGGGCTATCAATAAGACATATGTAAAGAATAATTGTTGCTTCTTAAGCCGTGTTCACACATGGGAGTTAAGTCGCCTCAACTAATTTGCCTTGTCTAGTTCGGCTCACATTCGCCGTGTGGACGTGACCCTAAGGCGGATTAGGGCTGATTCGCCTCAACTAATTTTCTTCAAGTAAACCGCATCGCGAGGTAGTCCAGATGAAGCGAACTAGCTTAAATCGGCCCAAGTTATAGTGTGAACGGTAGCGGCTTAGATGAGCCGGATTAAAGATGTCACTCGGATGCGCAGACGAGATCTGAGTTTGTTTATTTGCCGGTCGATCAAAAGCGCATATTATATAATTTGGTCTATGAACCTGTTAGAGGTGCACAGATATTTTTTCATGATTTATTTTAAGGTTTTCACTGCCCAGCAGAAGTTTTGACCGTTCCAAACCAATACGATTCAGTCCATACATATCTAGGTCGAACCCACACTCTCTCGTGGCGACGTCGACTAACCGAAACTGGCACTGGTTAGTATGGACTTGCTCATGCGCAGATATCGATTTCCGCCTTAAACTGCTCCGTGCGTGGACACGACACTAGTTCGCCTCATCTAGTTTGCCTTATCTAGTTCGGCCTAAAGTTGTGTGTGTGAACACGGCTTTAGATTGTGAAATTAGGCTCTCAATTCATTAACTCGCCTTTTTGACCATTTTTATATAGGGTTGGTATTCACCCATGTACTGCGACTGCGAGTACCGGGTGAATCCTTTATCTACTATTGGCCTTGTCCGAGTACTCAGATACTTTATCAGGAGTTCCGTATTCTCAGGGTAGGCCTGCAATCTTATCAGTTGGGGCGTCAGTTGGAGTGTCATTGTTGATTGTAGTGAATAGCCAAATATGTTAAGCCCTGTTCACACGGGGCAGTTAATTCGAATCATATGAATCGACTTGCCTAGTTCGGCTCACATTTGGCGTGTGAACGCGCATCTGAGTCGATTTAGGGCTGATTCGAATCATATAATGCGGAATTTATAAACCACCTAAGGAGGTGGTTTATATGAAGCGAATTATATGATTCGACTTATATCGCCCGTGTGAACGCATCTGACTTATTTGATGCGGATTAAGGACGTAGCGCGCATGCGCAGTCGAGACCTTAGTTTGTTGACTTTCCGGTCGATCAAAAGCGCATATTATATAATTTAATTAATAAAACCGCTATCTATGCACAGATTTTTTTTTCAGCATTTATTTGTAGGGTTTCACTGCCCAGCAGAAGTTTTGACCGTTCCAAACCAATACGATTCAGTCATTACAT
Organism: Branchipolynoe longqiensis; assembly: GCA_030323885.1. Lineage (NCBI taxonomy): Eukaryota > Metazoa > Annelida > Polychaeta > Phyllodocida > Polynoidae > Branchipolynoe > Branchipolynoe longqiensis. Next base: position 48,783,326 of record CM059191.1, on the reverse strand, counting down.
ATCTAGGTCGAACCCACACTCTCTGGTGCCAGCATCGTCGAACCCAAAATGGCGCTGGTTAGTCTGGACTTGCTCATGCGCAGCATTCGATTTCCGGCCGAAGTACTGCCCGTGTGAACGGGCCGCTAATTCGCATCACCTGATTCGATTTGCCTGATTCGCCTCACATTTTGCCGTGTGAACACGGTAATTGTCAACTGTCTTAAGCCGTGTTCACACGGGCAAAATGTGAGGCGATTCAGGCAAATCGAATCAGGTGAGGCGAATTAGCGGCCCGTTCACACGGGCAGTACTGAGGCCGGAAATCGAATGCTGCGCATGAGCAAGTCCAGGCTAACCAGCGCCATTTTGGGTTCGACGATGCTGGCACCAGAGAGTGTGGGTTCGACCTAGATATGTAATTACTGAATCGTATTGGTTTGGAACGGTCAAAACTTCTGCTGGGCAGTGAAACCATACAAATAAATGATGAAAAAAATATCTGTGCTTAGATAGCGGTTTCATTAATTAAATTATATAATATGCGCTTTTGATCGACCGGAAAGTCAACAACCTGAGGTGTCGACTGCGCATGCGTGTGAGGTGCTTAATCCGCATCAGAGCGTCCACACGGGCAAAATTATCCGCATCACAGGAATCGATTCACGTAGACTACCTCGCTTAGGTGGTTTACAGGATCCGCATCACGTGAGTCGAATCAGCCCTAATCCGCATCAGACGTGCGTTCACACGAGAAATGTGAGGCGAACTAGGCAAGTCGCTTTCTACGAATCGATTTACATTGCCCGTGTGAACACGGCTCAAGGCCACGGTGGTAGTGAATATCCAAATATGTCAACTGTCTAGGCCATGGTTTGAATCTGGCTCGATTTTGATGCATGTGCAGACTTGAGCCGTGTTCACACACACAATGTTAGGCCGAACTAGATAAGACGAACTAGATGAGGCGAACTAGTGTCGTGTCCACACATGCAGTATTCGGGGCGGTTTAAGGCGGAAATCGATATCTGCGCATGAGCAAGTCCATACTAACCAGCGCCAGTTTTCGGTTAGTTGACGTCAACACGAGAGAGTGTGGGTTCGACCTAGATATGTATGGACTGAATCGTATTGTTTTGGAATGGTCAAAACTTCTGCTGGGCAGTGAAAACCTACAAATAAATGATGAAAAAAATATCTGTGCACCTCTAGCCGGTTCATAGACCAAATTATATAATATGCGCTTTTGATCGACCGGAAAGTCAACAAACTCAGGTCTCGACTGCGACGTACTTAAGCTGCCTCAAGTAAACCGCTACCGTCCACACAAGCTAGATAAGCCGACTTAAGGTAGTTAAACTACCTCGCGACGCGGTTTACTTGAGGCGAACTAGTTGAGGCGATTCAGCCCTAATCCGCCTCAGCGTCGCGTCCACACGGCGAATGTGAGCCGAACTAGACAAGGCGAACTAGTTGAGGCGACTTAACGCCCGTGTGTGAACAAATCCGCCACAGCATCTGTGGAGAGGCAATTGAAGCTCTGTTAACACTGGCTTCATATTGAGCAACTGACAGTCTTTTCAGCGCAAATGTGGATTTATAGAGAAAACATACTTACCATTTTTTAATCATTTTTGATAATTATAGCTGTATCCTATTGATTGATTGATTGATAAGCTCGATTGTCAGAGTAAAATAACACAGTTACACACTGTCGACCCATAACACTAGTGTCATTGCCTATCACCAGTTGTGTCGTACTAATCGCTGAGATCGTGTAATAATTGATTATTGTTATTATATGCTAGTCGGGTTCCAGTACCAATCTTAGCTGCTAGGTGCCGACTGTGTGCATCCAGATCTGGCCTTTGAAACGATCACAGTGGCAACCTCTGTTTGTAATAAAGCAAGTCCGGATGTGTTGAGGTGATGACGACGACGATTGGGGGTGTTTGTAACCTTACGACGGTTACCGGTTGCAGAACTGCAACATTGGGTAGAGAGGCTCCGATAAATCGGCCCAATCTGTGGTTGAAGACTTAACTTCAGTAGGGAGTGTTGTAGAAGCTGGGGACATCTTCACAACGTTGTAACGGTGAGGCGTTGGGGCAGCAGCGAATTTCTTCGGTCTGGCGTGTAGTTGAGCTGTAGGTGTAGTGTAGTGTAGCACTTGAATCCGGTCAGCAGCAGGGGTTTGAGGAAGGCGGGCAAAGGTGGGAGCAGCGGTCGTTCCAGCAACAAGAACAAGACAGAGAAATCGTAAAGGTGAAGGGCCCCACCCAAGAACACAACTACCCTGGTCAGGGGAAGAAGTGTGCCTGGGAGAAATCGAAATGGGCAGAGTCTAGGAAAGAGAAATGAGGAGAGTTGAGTCAAAGGACCGTGTCTATTTGCTCTATGGTGACCTTCCAGCGAGCCACAGACACGGACAGAGTAAGAGTAGAAAGTGAAATGCTGGCGGGCTCCCCCTCCTGGAACTCTTTTCAGACATATCGAGGAGGAGCATGGCCAGCGGAGAGGTGATAGAGAGAGGTGTGGACAGAGTGTGGTCCGGAAAGCAAGTGTCTGGTGTTGAGGTGTAAGTCACTACAGGCTTTATTCCGAGTCCAGCACCGTTGTGCTCTTCCCACTACACTGGTCCTAGATAAAGGATTCACCCTGTACTCGCAGTACACGGGTGAACGACAACATAGTATAAATATGGGTGAAAATAGCTTTAGTATGGAACAGGAAGTAGAATGCCTGCCTCCAGTATCAAATGGGTACTTATATCGGCACAGAGTTGGTGAAATGGGAGAGAATTCAAAAAGACAAGATGGCGGCCATAGAACGATGTCGATTTCACCTTTAAATTCTATTAAACTATGTTTTATTATATTTTTCAACTCAAAGGTAGCGGGGAAATATTAAGACATATAAAGAATAAGTATTTCTTTTTAGATTGTGGATTTAGGCTCTCATTTCATTTCCCCGCTTTTTTGACAGCTTTTATATAGGGTTGGTATTCACCCGTGTACTACAAGTACAGGGTGAATCTGTTATCTACACTGGTCCCTACCACAGGCTAAATGCACACATCACATCCCCCTTCATACAGGCGATACAGCCAGATGTTACATGGCCCATGTATTGTTCTTGGACTCCATACATCTAGATTTCACAATAAACATTCAACCATGTTTTACTCATGATTCTTATATTAAACATAGTTGTTACAATTATAAATCCAAGCATCACTTCCGTTGGTGTAATTCAGTATGGCATAACTCCAAGCATATATCCAGTTTGTATGGGGGGGGGGGGGGTACTGTGAGAGTGTACAGGCCAGGCCATGCCTAATGACCGCCCCCCCTCTTCCACCCACACATTGCTGGTGGGCAGGGGAAGGGGGTGAGGGAGCGGGGAGCAATGACCGAATTTAGGATTGCTGGTTGGGAGAAGGCGGGTGTGTGGATGGGTGTGTGCATGCGTTGGTGTGTGGGGGGTGGGTGAGAGGGCGGGGGACTGTAGAACGACACCAGAACTGTCTGTGAGCTGTGTGTGTGGAATGTGTGTGTGTGTGTGGGGGGAGTAGTAACCAACTTTCTGCTTGACCTCCTTAGGGCACTTTGCTTTGACCACAGCCTAGTTCTATTACCTTCCGATATTTGGCTTATAGAAATGGAAAGTATAGCCGTGTTTACACGGGGAATTGTGAAAAGTTCTAGACAAGGCGATTTATATGAAGTGTTTCAGACAGATGTTTACATGGCGGAGTTGAAAAGTGTGTCGACGCCGGGAATCAGCAGGCGCCTGTAGCCGGCTAGCACTGCTGTTTGTTTTGTTTACACTTGGTGATTCGACGCCGATGTTGCTGCTACGGTAATATCGCTTGGAATTTAAGGTTAATTTATTTAAATTTCATTATTTGAGGATGTAATTCTGTTAAATATGATCGCATTTAATAGATTTCGGCCTAATTGGGCCCTAACACTGCCGGGTACAAGCGATTAGTTACTGCTCCATCTGTTGCTGGCAAGCCCTACTATTTTATACTATCGCCGCCCGGGAACCAGCTGAATCGCTTCAAATAAACCACCTCCCGAGGTGGTATAGATGAGGCGTTTCATATGAAGCGATTCAGCCCTAAAACGCCACAGAACCGCGTCTACACGGCAAATGTGAGTCGATCTAGGCAAGGCGTTTCATATGTGGCGTTTTAAATCTCCCGTGTAAACACAGCTAATGTGTATCACGATATATGATAAATATCATTATATATATATATACACATATACACGTTTTCAACAACAACAATGTGTATATATATATATATGTATAATTGCATATGTGTATTGGCCGTGGGGATAGACAACTAGTGAGCCTGGTGTGGAGGGTTTGAATTTATTATAGGAGCTGGTCCCTCAGTACACATATCCTGAACGAGCATGCACCCCACAACAAATTAAATGAGGATAAGGATGATCATGAGGCAAATGACATGTATGGTGATGTGACATAAACTAGTATGTATAACAGCTAGCAGATATAGATAATAAATTGGTTATTAACTGGTTATATGCTTAGATATATGGCGACAGTGTGCGCACCGGGCACGAGAGAGTGTGTGGGTGTGGGCACAGTGGAACCTGGAGTGCAGCATCTCTGGGCAGGGCGCATAGTGTCAGGAGCCATAGGAGCGCCCCTTCGACCCCTCGTACCCCCCCCCCCCCCTACATACACACACCCCTCACGGCGGTCTGAATTCTAATGTTCAATCAGAACCTCACTATCTTTATCTACTACAATTACATTACTAACGTGTGTGTTTTCCCCACCACCGTGCAAATCTGTTGCCGCAAATGGGGTAGTCAACTGCCCTACTTCATAGGTCTAATTTAACCACTGGTCTAATTGTTCGACCAAACCTCGATGTTTTGATTGGGTGCGGGTTTATGTCTACGGTGGGTGGGTCTGGAAGTAGGTTATTTGCTGGTGTGTTTACTGTTGTGGTGTTTGTACTGGCTGTCGCCCGGGGCGTTTTAATTAGATGTACTCAGTTCCTGTTTAATTGGTTGTTTGATTCATTTTCTATTTAGTATTCGCGCCCTGTCGGGACCCCCTTTTTCCACAGCCCACATTGGTTTTTATATTTTATTTGGTCTCCTGTGTGTAGTGAATTGTGCGGCTTTCCCAATTTTTTTTGTCATGGTAGTATTTTTGCCTTTCTTGAATACGCAATGTTTGTTGCACATCTTTCCTTGTGCTGGGCATGCTCCCGGACGGTGCGGGATTCCACAATTACCGCACATGCCACGGTCTGTGTTGTTGTTATGGGTGCCTCTCGGTCTCCAAGATGGTGTCGCTGGTCGTGCTGGTTGAGCACCTCGTGATGCGGCCTGCGTGCCGGCGCTCTTGGCTAAGTAATTCAATTCCTTATCTCCCAAGTCTGTAGTTTTTCCATCTAGGCGCCCCACTCTGAACTCACTTAGTTTGCACATATCCACACAGTGCCATAGTGTCAAATCTGCCGTTTGTAGTAACTTATTGAGAAGGCTAACATTTTTTACCCAGCCACAATCCTGTCACGTAGCAGCGAGTCTTGAATCTGGTCATACTCGCAATCCTTTGCCCAATCTCGAAGCGCTGTCAAATACTCCGTCATTATCTCACTTGCTTGGTTATGGGCATTGAATTTGTATCTGGTCATAATGTTCGCTTTACCCATGCAGTATGTCTTGAATGCTTGCACTAGCTCAGAAATCCTGTCTTCCTCACTTGGGTCGAACTTCATGTTCAAGAACACTCGCTGGGCGTCCGCTCCGGCCACGTGGAGAAAGATGCAGCATTGCACTCTCTCCGGCCGAGTTTCCACACCAGCTGCCGTTGTGTATATAGAATATGACCTGAACCATTGTTTCCAATTACTTGAGACGTCACTGTCTAGAACTCAAGGCCCTGGAGCCTTCAGGCTGGGAATTTGTATGGCATGGGTGTTGGGCATGTTTTTCCTCTGTCTGACACCATGTAATAAAGCAAGTCCGGATGTGTTGAGGTGTAAGTCGCTACTGGCTTTATTCCGAGTCCACCACTCGGTGCTCGTCCCACTACACTGGTCCCCACCACGGGTTATACGCACACATCACCCAAAGGCCAGGGGACCAGGCAAGCAACACAGGGACATTTATCGGCAGAATTTGGAACCTCGCTACTCGGGTCATTTCCGTAACTGCCTATGACTTCACATGCTATATATCTGTAACGAATGCTTGGAAAAATAATGAAATGCTTGATTATATTCAAATATTCATATCGCAACAGGAATCAAGCTCTTATCTTTGTAATAAATATATTGTATTTTTCTTCTGGGTTTCACCGCTGCTCTCTTCACCTGTATTAAACCCCACCTGTTAAAGTTGCATGGTCCGATGAAATATCATTTTGTCAAAATTAAAACAACTACTTACATTTGGTCCTATATATCCAACTTAGATACTGGTCTATTAGCTAATGATTTGGGATAGCATATACAGAATAACCAGTGAATTTATAACCTCACCCCTTTGGACACTCAGTTTGAAACACCCATTATGCAGGGAGGTCATTAACCAATTAGGCCAATCTCATGACCTCATTAGCCTCCCCCAACCAAGTAGGCCTACTGTGCAGGGCCATAGAGGGGAAGGGGAAATGAGGTGGATGTTGCCCCTCCCTCCATGTTGGATATTCAATGCTGTTTGGTCAATTCTATAAATATAATCAATCAATTTGGGTAATTTAAATTGTGAAATTTATATGTATATATTAGTATTGGCCGATCAATATATATATATATATATATATATTTTTTGGTCCATATATATATATATTTATATATATATATGGACCAAAAATAAATATAGATGTGAAATATAAGCATTATGTGCTGCCTTTTATTATTTAGTTATTATTATTTATTTATTTATTTGCTCCCTTGATATATGATTTGCCCTGGGACAGCCATCATAGCGTTAAGCCCAGAACCCGGCACATTTGCAATGGATCCCGTCCAAACGATAACGCATGACGAGAAAAGTTGCTGCCATCATAGCATTAAACCTGGAAATCTGCATTGCTATCTAATGAATTTGCATTTCTTATGTATATCTATGGACCAACCCCCCAACAAAATATATATACCTTGTATATATGTCGTATATATATGATATATACTAGTGAATATATCAAATGTATTTACTGCATGGGTATCATAAGATGCCCTCGCGACACATACATTTGATATATGACTAGTATATACATCATATATATGATATACACATGTTTGTGTTTCACCCCCTCCCCCTGGAATGCGCCGCTCGTTCGGTGAGCATTTGGCGAGTCAGCGCCGACCTGGCTGTGACCTTGCGGTGACCGTTCACCGAACGCTTGGCAAACTGTACTTTGGTCGCCGCGAGGTCAGCGACCAGTCACTGACCCGGTTGGTGCCGGTTGCTGACCGGTCGCCGACCTCTAGGCGACCGCGGGAGACGGCAGATGTCGCAAGGAGTTTGTTGGTGCTGCAGCTGCAACCTCCTTCAGACCAAAATGGGCCGAAATGGTTGGCGATCGCTGGTCGATCACTCGGCGATCAGTCGTACCTATTGACGTATGGCAGACGTAATTTAATCGCAAAACGCTCTCAATTTGATTGTTGGCGAACGCGAGCATGGTGTGACTGGTGCTTGAGACAGCTTGAACATTATGGAAATAATCAATTTAATGGAAATATTGATCCACTAATTTGTATTCACATCAGCACATGTCTGCTCTATTTTGTCAACCAGACTATTCCCAAATGCGAGTCACGTGACAATGACGTCACCAGTCAATGTGTTTATAAGATAAAAGCAAAATGCGTAACCGTCTATTCGCTCCTGTGTGCTAATAAACTGCCCTTACTCGTCCACTACAGATGTCCGAATGTCAGCCATGTTTGGCATTAACAACTCCACGGAAGCATCAGGCCTCACCGCTCTGTGGCAGGCCTCCCAATTCAAGCAATGCAGTGACCTCAGAAAGGATCTCGACGACATCATCATGCCTCTGATTCTTACTGCAGTGGAACTAAAAATCCGCCAGGTCATCTATGCAGTGTTCATCCAGTCTGCGTATTGTAATCCTAAGGTATCTCAGCCTCTGCTATAGCTTGGTGCTTCCCCCAAGTGTTCAACTTGTCTAGCACTTATTTCGAGGTACTGCAATGTGGTGATTGAAAGAGGTCAACAAGAAAATATGGGTTGTTTTCATCGCACAGCAATGAGGAAGACCCAACCAGCATGCACTTGCTTGTTGGGTCTGTGCTTGTTAGGGACCGAGTGAGCACAACTTTGGGAAAAAAATCAGTGTGCCCTTCTCAATGTAAATCAGATGTAGTAGGCCCCTAGTACTAGTAGTAGTTTTGTATTCAGACATAATCACAAATTTACTTATAGATATCACAGTGTTTGAGCTATGTTTGAAATTTAATTTGCGCCACCTATGTTTAAATCACACTATATCAGTAGTGTAAAGAATGTTAAAATTACTCTGAAGATGTATGCTCACTGAAGAGCTTGTTAAGTTGACCCAGTGGCTAGGTAAGAGCTGGTTGGGTCTCCTCCTTTCGTCACTTCTCTTTGTTTTCTGTTTCCCTGTCTGGCTGTGCTAAAAGCAATCTTTCTTTTATCTGCTTGGTTTGCCGAAAGGTGCCTTAGACGACAATCTTTGTATATTGCAATGAATTAATTTAAAAAAAAACCAAATGTGAATATTTAATTGGGTATAACTAGTTTATCTGTAACAAAAAGTATCATGTCCACCAAATTTATTAGAACATTTTAATGCAAAGATAGAGCTATATTATTATGATGCCAAAGTCAGTGCAAATAACTGAAACAAGATTTGGAGGCCCGATTCCCTGCCATTTCTCACGCCTGATGTACTTCCGATTAGAATATTGCAAACATGTTTTCATTAACTGCTACAAACATGTGTTAAAGACACAACAAGTCACATATTATGCTGCACTGGCTTCATCTTTAAAGATTGGAATGCATTTCAAGCGAACTATTGTGATTAATAGTGGGAATCATTTTGTACTCTCATCAATTTGGCAAGACGAGATGGCCGAATGAGTTGAGTGTCCGTCTCCCGTTTTGGTAGATACTGGGATTCGAACCCTGGTCAAATCAAACCAATAACGGAAAAATTGATACTTGTCACGTCCTCGTCTTGTCACGTCAGGCGCTCGGCATTATTAGGATAGGACAAGGAGCAGTGGAATGAGAAAGATCAATCGTCCGCTGACATTTATGGCAATATATTTATTTAACCATATAAAATCAGATAATCAGATAAGAGAAAGATGGCATTGTCTGCATATCGAGTTCTACAAAATCATGCATTATCTGTAATTTGACACCGACACCACATATGAGTTTAAAGTTGGATTTATTTCTTTTTTCAATAACGAGTCAGTAGTAAGCACATGTCAATTTTAGTAAGCACATATTAAGTTTCAACAGGATAAGCACAGTGAGATAAGCCAATGAGTTAGGCACAATGAGGTCAATAAGCTTTAACCCTTAGCCCTAGATAATCTTAGCAGGGGTGGGTGGGATGGCAGTTCAAAGCCAGCTAGTGTCCTCCTGTGGCCGTGTCGAAGTGAGCTCACCGTCGCTAAGTCAGTCCTTATATAGGTGCTGGGGCCAGTAGTTCGAGCGGGTGACTGCAGATGGCAGGTCAGTAAGATAGAGTTAGCATTTCGAAGTATTTCGTATTAAAGTACGAATATATAGGCGGCGCTGCTGGACAAGTCATAAGGTAGTTTCGCCGTTACTAGATAGGTGGCAGCATAAGTATTATCTTAACGCTATGAGGCTATGGCGGCGATCGAATGCCAAATTACTGGAGTACTTGTTACTTCAGTGAAAGAAACATAAGAATCAACATCACCATCAATGTGTACAAGCGAAGTGTTTAAAGTTGCATAGTCCAATGGTTTTGAGTTTCTGAAGGTTGATCATTATTATGTACCTTACTTTAGCTTAAAGTAACTTTTATTTTAAGTGGCTAACTTTTTGAAATATTTGAAGTGGAACCATGCAAAATTAATTTTGGCAAGCTTGTCAAAAATCTGACCCCATAGGCCTCTGCAGTAACAGGTTCTATTCAATTGCCTCAGTATTCCCTTCTGTGGGTTGACAAATGTTTAATAAGTGCACCAGTATCTAAGTTAGATATGTAGAATCAAATTTAGATAATTGTTTTGGTTTTGAAAATTTGATATTTTCATCAAACTATGCAGCTTTAAACAATTGAAGGGTTCAGGCGCAAAAACCGACAAACACCATCCAGGCCAAATAAAACCATGACTATCATGTTTGAGCTGAAGCTGCCATCATTCCACTAATTAAATCCATTTGTTTCGTAGAAGCTACCACATCCCCTTATATAATGCCTCACTCAATTTGAAATTGATAGACTTTAACTAAACGGGCCAACAGTCAATTCTATTTGACAGAAAACAACTACGCTGGATTTATCAGGGTTTTTTTTTTGCGCCTAAGCCCTTCTATTATTTGTTGTCTTTAATGGCAGTTCCAGGAAGAAAACATTGTTCTCGATCTGATTCGCAAGTACCTGGTCTCCACCTATGAGTGCATAGGGGACAGGATCGAATTCACAAGCAACACGACGCATTGTTCCAACTATCACATCATGAAAGGGTGTCTCAACCACGTGACCGTCGTCGTCGTCAAAGTGCCGCGCATCTACGACTGCGCACACCTGGTCCAGACGAACGAGCCGTCACCGGCCGCTACGCTGCTGAGGAACGAGATCGACGTGCTGGCGCGCCTCTCCCACAACAACGTGGTGGAGCTGCTCAGACTGCCGGGTCCCGGCATGCAGCTGATGCACGGTGTGCTCCAGTACGCCGGTGGCAGCCTGCAGCGCCACCTGTGGCAGGTGATGGAGTCGGCTGGGCGACTGGGGACGACGCGCCTGCAGCTGCTGGACTGGTGTCTGCAGGTGGGCAATGCGCTGGCCTACCTGGGGGAGCGTGGGGTGGTGCACAGAGAGATCTGCGCCCAAAACGTCCTGCTGCAGCAAACCGCCGCCACCGCCACTGCCAAGCTGAGCGGGTTTTCCATGGCTTGCCGGGTCGGCTGCAACGCCAGGGAGGAGAAGGCGACCCTCACCACTGCTGACGACAAGGTGTTGCTACGCTGGTCCGACCCGCTGTCGCTACACAAAGGTATGGTGGGCAGTTCTTTGAGCTTATGGAAGACACCCCCCCCCCAACCCCCCCAACCCACCGAAAAAAAAACACACCCCAAAAGAAACAACTACAACAAAAAAGACCCAAGAAAACCAACAAAACACTTAGATTTGGCTATATTACAGCTGCATATTCCGACGAAAGCATTAACTTTGCGAAAACTAAGCACTTATCTAGATTTGATTTTACATGCTGAACTTAGATACTGGTGCATTTATTAAGCATTTGGTGTTGCAAGAAGGGAATACTCAGCCAATTTACTAAAAAAAAACATGTTGCCTTGCGTGCTAAAATAAATTGTCCTTGTTTGCTCTTCAAATATCTCCAAAGCTAACCATTTATAATAAAAGTTACCCAAAGCTAATGTAAGGTAAATTATGATGATCAATCTAATATATATATATTTTACCTCGGTATACAGCCTCAGGCTAGCCTCAGTCTAGGGAGAGGGAAGCACATCCGGTCCAGCAATTAGCATAAATAACTCACGACCGGAGGACGCTCGTGAGTTGCCCCAGTTGGATTTATCTACAACAAGCTAAATACTCTAAGTAATCGTGATTATTTTGGTTAAGCTTGTTTATGATGAAGAGTAAAAAGAAGAAGAAAGACTCATCTTCGGATTCTTCGTCCGACTCATTGTCGACTGAGTCGGACTCTGACACGAAAAGGGCTGGCATTTATGCCAAGATTGGCGGCAAGGACCGTAAGCGGTGCCCCCTCCAAAAAGCTACGAAAGTTAAGACCACTACCATGATGCGTGAGACCATTAAGGGTCACTTTAACACCTTCAAGCTGGCAGAAGTGATAAATAAGATCACAGAGCAAATTTCCGGAATTAAAGGGATCCCGGAGAGTGTGGTGAAAGAGATGGACGCGGGTATTCACCTTAATGAAGAAAAGAAACGGTTTGAGGCGGCACTGTTTACAGTCCATAAGGCAGTGTTAGGTGTCTTAGCTACGGTCGTCCCAGTCGCTAACCGTATGCAGACTGAGAACAAGTTCTCGTCGCTTGCCAGAGGCATGGATAAGGGCATGGCCCTACTCACAGCTGCCAGTAACTTTTTGAGTTACCGTAGATATGAAAATGTCTTCAAGGCAGTAACCACGCAGGCCGGAAAGGAAGTGGCCAGATCCAAAAAAGTTATGGACAACGATGGCAAAGAGTACACTCTGTTTTTGCCACCCAAGCCCATTAAGGGAAAACCCTTGGATAAGGGGAAGATGTTTGGTGGACAACTTCCTACCTCTTCAAGGAAGTCGAAGCGGAGACAAAAAGTGGCCGCAACCTGGAACCAGTCAGGAAAGCAGACACCTCCCGGTATCGTCGACCACGAGGGGATTTTTGTCCCCGACGAGGAGCCAGAGCTGGCAGATCCGGCCCCTCCTACGGTTATGTGCCACGAGGCAGGGGTCGGGGCGACAGGCAAGGCTGGAATGACAGCAACCGCCCGTTCCGGAAGGAGTTTGCCCCGAAACAACTCTTCCCACGCCCAGGCAGCAAGTAACTATGCCTACTCAAACGACTGGGTTAACAGACATGGTGGCTGAATCTACACAAACAGATGTAAGAAATTTTTGTGCAGGAAACATATTTAACTGTTTCGCGACTTGGTGTGAAATTACTAGTGATGTAAACATTTTAGACATAGTAACTGGTGTTAAGATTCCCTTTATTGAAGTCCCAGTGCAACAACGAGTACCTTTCCCATATAAGTTTAATGATGAAGAGAAACAAGCGTTATCTGAACAAGTTACACTTTTTCAGTCAAAAGGCATTATTGAGGAGGTAATTCATACTCCAGGGGAATTTATTTCTAATATTTTTTCCAGGCCTAAGCCTAATGGAGATATTCGAATGATTTTAGATTTAACTAAGTTAAATGATCTTGTAGAATATCAACATTTTAAAATGTTTTCCCTTGACACTGCCAGGGACTTGGTTACACCTGACGCATGGATGGCCAGTGTAGATTTACAAGATGCTTATTATACAGTTCCGATTTTTGAAGAACACCGGAAATTCTTAAGATTTATTTGGAATGACACACTTTTCCAATTTACGTGTATGCCAAATGGCTTAGCGTGTGCTCCACGTCTTTTTACAAAATTACGGAAGCCAATTTTTTCGGCCATGGTGAAGAAGGGTCATACTATGTTCCCTTATATTGATGATTCTTTCATTGTTTCACAATCGTTTAATGACTGTCAACACGCTGTTGATGACCTATGTTCTCTTTTGACAAAGCTAGGTTTTTATTTAAATCATAAGAAGTCACTTTTTGTGCCGACTACCAAACTTAAATGTTTGGGATTTATTATTAATACACAGCTTATGACTGTTTCACTTCCTGATAACAAACTTATAAAGTTTCACGATACAGCGACCCACTTGGTCGCCTCAAGTAGGCCAAAGATAAGACAGGTCGCGGTGCTAGTCGGCATACTGATAGCATATGCCCCGGCTATTCTATATGGCAAAGCACACATGAAATCGTTGGAAATAGATAAGAATTTAGGGTTGGCTCGCACAAAAGGTAATTTCGAAAGGAAAATGTTTATTTCAAAAGATGGAATGAATGATATTAACTGATGGTTTAGTAATATTCAAAATTCACCTAACCCCATATGGATGAATGAACCCAACACAATAGTTACTACTGATGCCTCACTAGAAGGTTGGGGGGCACATTGCGATTCAGTGGCAACAGGTGGACGATGGTTGCAAGAAGAGAGTTCAGACCATATTGGTCGTAATGCGAAGCATTACGTTTGATGCGAGGAAAGGAAGAGACCCTCCCCCGCCCCGGGCTGTCGCGCTCCCCTCACACCTCACCCGACGCCGCCGCGCGCCGCTCCCTCCCCCGCCCCCCTGTCGCGCAGCATTCGCGCCTCACCCGACGCCCGCTGCTCACCGCCTCTCGCCCTCCCCCGGGCCGGCAGCATTCACACCTCACCTGCTGTCGCCCGTCCCCCTCCCCTTATAAGGCCGCCCGCCAGCCTCCCTCAGGCACTCGCCCTCCTGCCGCCTTCCAGCTCTCTCCTCTTTTTCTCTTGGGCCTCCACCTCGGACCGCTGACACACCATGCCACAAGGAAAAGGAAAAGGACGCAAGGGCTCCCGGGCGGCCGCCCGCGGCACCCCGGGGCCGGCTTCAACTCCGCGGCGGGACGAGTCCTGGGCCTCCACCCCGGAGTCTCCCTCGTCGCCCTCGGACCGCACCTCGGGCGCCGAAACCTCGGCCATACTGGAGGCGCTCCAGCGTCTCCAGCTCGAGCAGCGCCAGACTGCCGCCGACATCCATGCCCGGATCGATGGCCTGGAGGCCGGGGGGGCTCGGCCCGCCCCCGAGGCGCCCTCTCCTGCACCCAGACGCCAGGCCGCCTACGTTGCCGTTTTCGCCCGCGCACCTTGGGCGCGCGCGTCGGCCGGAGCCCAGCCCCCGCCACCGCCTCCGGCGGCCCTGCCGGGGGCCGCTCACCCCCAGTATGAGCGGTACCATCACCTCGGGACCCAAGCCGCAGCTGCCCCGTCGCCGGCCTACCACGAAGAGCCGACGCACCACACCCCGGCTTCCGCGGCCGACCGGGAAATCCTTGCCACCGCCGAGTCGCGGCACTCGGTCAGGCGACAAGGGATCCCGGTCGACTACATCTTTCCCTCCGACCTGGTAGAGAGGGGGCCTGAGAGGAAGCCGGTGAAGAGGGGCGAGGCAACGAAAGACGAGTATAGCTTCGCCCTTCTCACCCTCATTGACCACCCCGACTTCCCAGCCCACTCCGTCCAGGGCCTACACCACCATCACCTCACCGTGCTCAGGGACAACCTCCTCTACCCCTGGCCAACCGTCCGCCGCTATTCCGAGACGGTGTTCTCATGGATAGCGGACGGGAGGCTCCCCCATGGGTGGCACGACCCGGTCGCCCTCGACCTCCTGAGGGTGCAGACCCTCACCCTCCCCGCCCCTCAGGCCGCCCCGGCAGCAGCGGTCCCCCGAGGTGACGACCCTCCCCGAGGCGCACAATAGCCCCGAGCCCAAGTCGACGCCCGCACCGCCTACGACAGGCATACCCACGGGGCCCCCTGCCCAGCCTGGAACCGCGACTCCGCCTTGTGCGATCGGGCCCCCGTCGGGGAGGCCCACGGCGAGGCGGGGGACAGGCGCCGACACGTCTGTGCCTACTGTGCCAACGTGCGGCGCATCCTAACTATGCACAGCGAGGCCGGCTGCATAACGAAGCAAGCCCGTGAGCGCCAGACCCCCCCCCCCCCCCCGCCCCCCCCCCCCCCCCCCCCCCCACCCCCCCATCCCCCCCCCCCCGCACCCCCCCCCACACTCCCCCCCCCCCCCCCCCCCCCCCCCCCCCCCCCCCCCCCCCCCCCCCCCCCCCCCCCCCCCCCCCCCCCCCCCCCCCCCCCCCCCCCCCCCCCCACCCCCCCCCCCCCCCCCACCTCGGCGGATTTTTGATCTGCCGGCCTCCCCCCGGCCGGCCCGGGGGGCCCTTCCCGGCGCCTCACCCTCACCACTGCCGACAGCCCCGCGACTTCCACCGACAACCTCCCAGCGACCACCGATCGCAGCGCCGCCCAGTCACAGCCGGGGATCATCACCTCGGACCTCACGCCTCAGACCACAGCCCAGCCCAGCCTCACGAGGAACCCTCTGCCGACATCACAGCCGCCGACCCCCACAACACCGCCTTCAGCAACCCGCCCGACCCGACCCCGACCGCCACCCCACCCAGCCCTGAGGACTTCGCTGCCCCCCTGCTCGACCCCCCTCGGACCTCCTCACCGGATCCCGCCAAGGAGCGGGCCTCCTCCTTTTTGGCCGCCCGCTCCATGTCGACGCAGGCCCCGGACACTCGCCGCCCACAGAAGGAACCTGACCCCTGACGCGGTGCGCCCTCTCTGCCGGTCCACCCCACAAGCCCCGCCTCGCCCCCTCGGGCGCGCCGTGAGCCCTCTCCGCCTTTTTTGGTGGAGGGCTCCTCGGCACCCCCTCACTCACCCTCATACATTTGACTCTCCATGAACTCTCTGATTTACCCTGTACATTTCCCTGCTGCTCCTCCTGAGCCCTATCATCGCATTGCTCCTTCTGACCCCCTTTTATTGTTCCTATCATTGCATTGCTCCTCATGAGCCTTTCTCTTCCTCTGATTACTCTGTTGTGAGGCGTCAAATAAACGCCTTTTCTTCCACCCCCGCCTTGCCTTCTTCCTTTTCGCGCATCGGTCGTAATGCGAAGCATTACGTTTGATGCGAGGAAAGGAAGAGACCCTCCCCCGCCCCGGGCTGTCGCGCTCCCCTCACACCTCACCCGACGCCGCCGCACGCCGCTCCCTCCCCCGCCCCCCTGTCGCGCAGCATTCGCGCCTCACCCGACGCCCGCTGCTCACCGCCTCTCGCCCTCCCCCGGGCCGGCAGCATTCACACCTCACCTGCTGTCGCCCGTCCCCCTCCCCTTATAAGGCCGCCCGCCAGCCTCCCTCAGGCACTCGCCCTCCTGCCGCCTTCCAGCTCTCTCCTCTTTTTCTCCACCCAACACCCATCTCTTTCTCTTATGTCTTTCTCTTTCAGCGGTGGAGGGCTCCTCGGCACCCCCTCACTCACCCTAAGACATTTGACTCTCCATGAACTCTCTGATTTACCCTGTACATTTCCCTCCTGCTCCTCATGAGCCCTATCATCGCATTGCTCCTTCTGAGCCCCTTTTATTGTTCCTATCATTGCATTGCTCCTCATGAGCCTTTCTCTTCCCCTGTATACTCTGTTGTGAGGCGTCAAATAAATGCCTTTTCTTCCACCCTCCGCCTTGCCTTCTTCCTTTTCGCGCATCAACGTGTTGGAACTACGGGCCATTTACTTAGGCCTTGCTAGTCTGGTTAAGATACCACGTAAGCACGTTTGTATTTTAACGGACAATACGACCGCAATGGCGTATGTACGGAATATGGTGGGACAAAGTCCAGACCATGCAATGAAATAGCAAGACAAATTTGGGATTGGGCCCAACTAAATGACGTTTGGTTAACTGTGGCATATATCCCAGGCGCACAAAATACATTAGCTGATCATAAAAGCAGAAATTTTCATTACCATTTAGAATGGTCCCTCAACCCACAAATTTTCAGTACAGTGTGTCAGAGATGGGGCCAACCTGAAGTTGATTTATTTGCTTCATGTAATAATTATAAAATTGACAAGTTTGTGTCATGGCATCCAGAGCCAGATGCCTGGCAAATAGATGCTTTTTCTTTAACGTGGGGGAATAAGTTTTACTATATTTTCCCTCCATTCAGCATGATCAGCTGAGTAACCCGAAAGATAAAGATGGACAAAGCACACGCAATATTAATCGTTCCCAACTGGGACACACAGCCTTGGCTACCGGGCATAGTGGCAGCCGCCACAGATTGCCTCCGATTCCCAAGATCACCAGGGAATCTGACACACCAAGGCCCCCTAAAACAATGAGGGGACGTGTCCACGACACCATTGCTGGCATTCCTTTTTTGAATAAATATTTAGAACAGTTTGGTTTAGACAAAATTACACAGCAGAGAATTGTCTCACATGCTTGGCGTAAAGGCACTGTTAAAATGTATACTACATATTAAAAAAAGTGGGGCGTTTATTGTCTAATCAAGAAAGTCAAACCCATGAATCCCACCATTTCCCAGGTTGGTAGATTTCTCCGCATGTTAGAAGACGAAGGGTTGGGGTTTGGATCTATTAATGCTGCTCGGTGTGCTTTATCCATTATCCTTCCACGGATACATAATGAAACGGTAGGAAAACACCATGTTATTCATTGGATTTTGAGATCAATCCACCCAAACTGAAATACAGTCGGTTTTGGGATGTATCGGTTGTTTTTGATTTGCTTAAACAATGGCCTCATAACAGGCTTTTAGATCTCAGAAAGTTAGGGTTTAAGGTAGCGTTGCTTTTATTGTTAGTAACGGGACACAGGGGACAGACTATTGTCGCCCTATCGCTAGATGGCCTAGAAATTGATAAGAAAGAGGCCACATTTGATTTGTCAAAACTGTTGAAATCAAACAGGTTAGGAGACCCATTGTCTACAATTAATGTTACTAGTTTCACAGAAGACCCAAAGCTTTGTGTAGTTTCAGCCATTAGGGCTTATATATCCAAGACCAAGGACTTGAGAACTTCAAGACAGTTATTAGTAAGCTTTATTAAGCCACACAAGGGCATTTCGCGAGATACGCTGGCTCGGTGGACAATTACGATGTTGAAAATGGCAGGCATAGATACGGACAAATATGCCTCACACTCAACACGAGGTGCTATGGTTTCCAAAGCATGACTGCTGGGCATTTCCGTTAAACGGATCCTAGCACACGCAGGATGGAAAACAGCACGATCGTTTGCAACACACTATAACAAACGATTGGAAAAGTCGAGCACACTGGCCCGACAGCTACTGAAAGACTAAATCTGCAAGAGGTGAGAATACACTTTGTTTTCGCCAAATTATCTTGTCGATTGATGATAAATGTATGTTAAAATTGTTATTAATACTTAACATGAGATACAGGATAAATGATTTTACGTAAACCTCTCCCTAGCCTGAGGCTAGCCTGAGGCTGTATACCGAGGTAAAATAGATTAGTTAGACGAATCTTACCTGGGTGTAGATGATGGATAACTGTTGTTTTACCGAGGTATAAGCCTCGGATAGACGTGGGCTAGGGCCCGCCCACCACACCCTTCCACGTCTATTTGTTTGCTTATACCAAGTAAACTTCACAGTTTTAATACCATTGTCATTATTATTATTATTTTAGATTGTTTATTAGATCATTTATCCTGAATAAGTAGGTAAAGATTGCTGGACCAGATGTGCTTCCCTCTCCCTAGCCCACGTCTATCCGAGGCTTATACCTCGGTAAAACAACAGTTATCCATCATCTATACCCAGGTAAGATTCGTCTAACTAATATATATATAATAAATGACAGAAATGAAAAACTATCGGACTATGTAACTTAAAATCTTTTTTTGAGGGTGGGGGGTATGCATGAGGGGGGGGACTAAGCTAATCGAGACTAAGCTAATCGAGAGGTGGCAATAGTGAGTTTAATCGTAACCAAGTGCCAGCAAAAGTACATAAGTACATGGATGGACAAAGGCGAAATAGTATAGTAATAATACTAATAATTTATGAGTAGGCCTATCTTTATTTATATTCACATAACAGATTACATCGCACATATTTATGAGTACCTTTGTTTAATATATTGACATAACCGATTATATTGCAGATATATACGAGTACCTTTGATATTTACATTAAGGTAATAGATTACATAGCATACATATGTATGAATACCGTTGATATTTATATTAACGTAATAGATTACATAGCATACATATTTATGAGTACCGTTGTTATTTATATTCACATAGACTCCACCCCCACACCAATTAGGGATATTATTCTAGGAAGCTTTCTTCCTTCTAATCAGACTGAAATCAATATCCAAGGATTGAGTATTTACAGTTACTTTACTTATTTTCTAGCGACAGTGGTAGATGTTGTGAATCATATTGACAGTGGCATCGCAAAGTGTCAGATAGACAAACTAGCTTAGACATATTGTAGTTTTAATACCTGCTTGCTAGAGCAGGGTACATAACGTAAAGTTGTAGCTTGTCCATATACATATATATATATATATTTATATAGATATATATATGTACAGATATATATATATGTATTGACAAGCTACTATTATATGTTATATGTATATATATTTGTGTTGCATAATTTATTATGCTAATATAAATAACGTATAGATCACCACCATTAATGTCAATTTTGAAAGCATAATTCCAACCGATTGTTCACGGCGGGCTACCACAGCGGCGGAACCACCTACGGCTGTTTTCGACACTCCTCACTCCTCTACGACCGGTGTAGGACGTTCAAAACACTACGCCGTTCAAAACACTACGGTAGTGTTTTGAACCTACGTTCAAAACACGACGGTAGTGTTTTGAACTTAGGTTCAAAACACTACTGTTAAGTTCAAAACACTACCACTACGTACGTTCAAAACACTACCCAAGTTCAAAACATTAGCTGACCCTGCTGCGGCGTTTGAAGCACGTATTAGTAGTATACGCTGATAGTGCTGCGGCGTTTGAAGCACGTATTAGTAGTATACGCTGATAGCGCTGCGGCGTGTGCACCATGTATTAGTATACGCTGATAGTGCTGCGGCGTTTGAAGCACGTATTAGTAGTATACGCTGATAGCGCTGCGGCGTGTGCACCACGAACGTCAAACGTCATCCCTCCCTCCCTCCCTGTGTGTGTCTGTGTGTGTGTCTCTGTGTGTGTGTCTCTGTGTCTCCGTGTGTGTCTCTGTGTGTGTCTGTGTGTGTGTCTCTGTGTCTGTCTCTGTGTATGTGTGTTTCTGTGTGTGTGTCTGTCTCTGTGTCTGTATGTGTGTCTCTGTGTCTATGTGTGTGTCTCTCTGTCTCTGTGTGTGTCTGTGTGTGTCTATGTGTGTCTCTGTGTCTCTATGTCTGTGTCTGTGTCTGTGTGTGTGTCTCTGTGTATGTGTGTGTGTCTCCATGTCTCTGTGTGTGTCTCTTTGTCTGTGTGTGTCTGTGTGTGTGTCTCTGTGTGTGTGTCTCTGTGTCTCTGTATGTGTCTGTGTGTGTGTTTGTGTGTGTCTCTGTGTCTGTGTGTGTGTCTCTGTATCTGTGTGTGTGTCTGTGTGTGTGTGTGTCTGTGTGTGTGTCTGTGTGTGTGTCACTGTGTCTTTGTGTCTCTGTGTGTCTGTGTGTGTCTCTGTGTGTGTCTCTGTGTCTTTGTGTGTGTCTGTGTGTGTGTGTCTCTGTGTCTGTGTGTGTCACTGTGTCTCTGTATGTGTGTGTGTATCTGTGTCTATGTGTGTGTCTCTGTGTGTGTCTCTGTGTGTCTGTGTCTGTGTCTGTGTGTCTGTGTGTGTGTTTCTGTGTGTGTCTCTGTGTCTGTGAGAAGAGCAGATGGGATGGCCGAATGAGTTGAGCAACCCTCTCCTGCTTTGGGAGATTGGGGGATCCGAACCCATGGGTTTGTGGGTTCGAACCCTGGTCGAGTCAAACCAGTGACATAAAAAGTTATACTTGTCACTTCCTAGCCAGCCGCTCGCCATTATTAGGATAGGGCAAGGACTGATTGGCTCAGTGTCAGGATAATGTTACTGAGTGGGATATCAGGTCATGGTTCTGACAGCGTGGTCTCTCAGTTGGGCAGCACTATAAAGTCCCATGAGTGCGCACTGTCACAAGTCGATACCCATCCTGATATGACCTTAGATGATGCTAGGACGTTAAACAACATCCAGCAACCGGCTGACCCACATTACTACATACTGCTCCACCCTAAGAAAATAGAGTAGTGTTTTGAACTTAAAGGTAGTGTTTTGAACTTAAGGATAGTGTTTTGAGCGTGGCCACAGTAGTGTTTTGAACTTACCATCAAACAGGTTCAAAACACTACCGTAGTGTTTTGAACCTAGGTTGAAAACACTACCGTAGTGTTTTTGTGGGGTAGTGTTTTGAACTTACTACACCGGCTCACTCGCCGCGTATTTATGTGTATATAAATGTTATTCGACGCAGGGTTCTGGTCCCTACAAACCGACCTGTGGATGTTCTGGTGTTTCGTGTACGAGGTGTTCACACTCGGCGCGCATCCGTTCGCCGAATGCCTTGATGCTGTCGATGTGCCAAACATGGTATGTCAACTCTTTCTTTACACTAGGCCTACATGTATTTCTACCTGCATTTAAATGGATACAATATTGCCTACAGCAAGGATGCAGCGCTTTGTACTGTGCTCTTTAATAAGTGCACATGGCCACACACACACACACGCACACGCGCACACACACACGCACACACACACATATATGCACACACACACACACACACACATATATATATATATATATATATATATACCGTATATTCGCGGGTTAACGCCCACGGCATTTAGATCAGCAAATGATCAGCTATGTAATGGTCTCAAGTTGGTTGTTATAGCTATGTTTTATAGCTTTTAATTTTAATTTTTAACTCCAATTCGGATATTATTTCATGAATGTATTGAATTCTCTGTGATTTCTGTTTGGAGTCAGACTGAGTAAATAATATGGATTTATCCTAAAAGAAAAGAAGTATCTGCGCGACAGATGAACAAACAGGCATAGGAAATGTTAGAAATGCACAACCCTTGTTTTCCTTTAAATTTAATTACAATAAGGCAACACGAGTGGGATTCAAATTTCTGTAAAGTCTTAGCATCGTTCACTTTTCCCAGATGGAATGGGCGAGTGAGTTGAGGGCCCGCCTCCAGTTTTGGTGGGTAGGTCGTGGGATTTGAACCCCGTGTTTGAATCCATGTGGACTCAAACCAATGACTTAAAATATGATATTTTTGCGACTGAGCCAGATGCTCAGCATTACTAGGATATAACAAGGAGCAGTGGAATGAGGAAGACCCATTGTCTCATTGAAACTTTCCCTGCTTAATCAACTAATGTACACACAAACATTTTGTTTCAAGATTTCTTTCTCTCACTTACATCAACTATTAGAACGTCCCAGCCTAGTTTTGTTTTTGAATGAAATTAAACAAATGAAGTGTATATCTGTGGATTTCTTCAACTAATAGGTTCGAACCTGGATAGACAGACGTAAGCCATGGCCAGCCTCTGTATAAATAAATCCGATAGTTAGCTTTCGAGGTGAATTAGTATGCCCTTATCGCATGACATAGTACCGGTCCTTTTTGGAAAGGTGTGAAAATGTTCTGCTTTCGATATTAATTTAATCATAAAATACAGTAAAACCTCTCTAAATCGACCGATCATGGGACCGACGTTAAATAGTCCATTTAGGGAGGTGGTCGGTTTAGGGAGTTAGAATATCCTTACAATGCTATTGTTGGGACCTAAATAAAGCGATCGAAATAGGGGAGTGGTCGATCTGTGGAGGTGGTCAGTTAGAGAGGTTTTACTGTACACATTTTCCTCCGAGTAGGCGCATACAGATGCACCTCTGGCTGCATCTTAAGATTAGAAGCGAGTACTAAATTTGCATAGAGTTACTGTAAGTGTACTTGTAAGGTGTCTGCGTTTTGGGATCATTCTTCCTCCTCCTACTACTATTACTTGATAATTATATCATTCGTTTTGTTTTGTTTGCCTTTTGTAGGTTGTTTTGTTGTTGAGATTTGGTGTTTTCATTTTGTCATTGGTGTAAGGGGCAAAGATAAAAATAACATGGTGGGGTGGCTTTAATGTAATCTGAACGGTTTCTGTTATCAGTGGTTATCTGACCAATGGATCCTAGGACATTTATCTCCTGTCCCTAACACTCCATATCATTTTGTCCTCATGTATCACTCAGTTTTCGCTGTTCGGTAAGCCATACATACTCATTCCTATAGGGGCCTAGGGGACAATAGATCAAGCTATGGGTGATTTGTGTTAAATTACTTGGAATAATATCAAGGAGTCTGCATGCGCATTGCAATGAAAGGTTTAACACGTCCAGTGTACTTAATAGACCTCACCAGTTAAGCTGGAAAGTACCCGACTAGAATGGTTCCAGACGTCTGTCTCCCGTGTTGGTATATCATGGGATCATGGGTTCGAATCCTGGTCGAGTCAAACAAATGACTTAAAAATTTATACTTGTCGCTTCCTAGCCAGGCGTTAGGCATTACTAGGATAGGGCAAGGAGCAGTGGAATGAGGAAGACCATTCGTCTGTGACTGAAATTTCCCTGCTTAATCAACTAATGTACCAACAAACAAAAAACAGAAAAAAGAATTCTGCCTACAGATCTCACTAGCTTAAATGGTGGGGTGTAATGCATGGAGAGAGCGGCGGTGAAATTCCAGTAGAAAAATACAATATAGTTGTCTTTTTTTTAATATAGATATATTACAAGGATAAGAGCTTGAATCCTGTTGCAATATGAATATCTTAATATAAACAGGCATTTCAATTTTTGTTCGAACATTCTTTACGGAGATATATCATGTGAAATCATTGGCAGTTGGGGAATCTACCCGACTAGAATGGTTCCAGATTCTGCCGACAGATGTCACTAGCTTAACTGGCGGGGTCTATTGTAGTCAAGTTCTACTGCAGATGAACCAGCATGAACTCTGCATGTTATGTGATTACATCGAAATAATATGATTACAAACCAAAATGCTTACCTGGATTTGATCCTACATATCCAACTTTGATACTGGTGTACACATTAAACATTGATTAGAGTGTGGTGCTCCTGTATTACTCTGCTGTGCTTGGAAACATAGAACCAAAGTCTATGTCGAAGCACACCAAAATTAAAGTTGCATAGTCCGATGGTTTGGAATTTCTGTATTTTTTCTGAGATAAATATATTAGATCGCTCATTAGTATCTACTTTACATTAGTTCAAAGTTACTTTTATTTTAAATGGTAAACTTTTGAGATATTTACTGCAAACATGGAAAACTAGTTTTGGCAAGCTTGCCAAAACTCTGACTCAATATTGCCTTCTATGCAGAAACAAATGTTTAATAAGTGCATCAGTATCTAAGTTAGATATGTCAAATCAAATCTAGATAATTGGTTTGGTTTTGAAGATTTGATATTTCTTCAGACTATGCAGCTTTAAGCTGACATGTTTTAAATTCAAATATCTCTAAAGTTGGCGATTTAAAATAACTGTTCCTTCAAGCTAAAGTAAATTTTGTTATATCAATCACCAAATATAGTGATCTAAAAGAGATGCCAGAAACAAATATAAAACATTGGATTGTGCAACCTTAATTGGCATTCTTCTTTAGTTAGTTGATGTTCTTTGACAATATAACTTGCTTGACTTAGTATTTCTGCGCATGAACATGTACATATATATCATGTCTCGTGTTAAGAACCTTCTGTTTTTTTTAACCACTCTTTTTCAAATTAGTTCAACTTTTTTTTATCTTTGTAAATCCACGTGTACAATTCCTTTTTCAGTAACGAGGTCCTATAAAATCTCGGTCATTTAACATCGTTGAAGCAAAATATATGTATATTATGGGTCATTCTCTGAAACTGGGCACCAAAGTGTGACATGGTAACCAGGTAACCAAAAGTGAAAACATTGCAAACCACAGCACAAAAGAAACATTCCAAATAATAGCAGAATTCATGTTCCCATGAAGGTTTGCATGTTGTGCATATGTCAGAGTTGGAAACAAAACTATTTCACTTTTTTATTTAAATCTGATACAAATTGAGCAATACATTAATGTCACTTGTGTAAAACAGAAATCAAAGACATATCGAGAACACCATTTTAACATACACAATGATGTCAAATGTGATTTCATTTATCTCAATTATTAAGCAATCAAGCTTATATCTTACCATAAAAAAGTTGTAAAAAGGTTTTGGTAAATGCATGGTGTCAATATGTAAATTTTCAACTTTTCAATTTAGTACAAAATCATACAAGTATACTTTTATAGTATTGCTAACATTCTTAATACACAGAGGCAACGATAATTATTTGACTTCATATCAATAAAAGAAAGAATTAATTATCAACATCATAGCATTGGAACCTAATATTTGGTGCCCAGTTTGAGAGAATAGCCTATGAATATAATATATATAATATATGCAATGACTCATATTTATTAAATGCTTTGTAATGTTCAAATTCCAATTAACAACAACGCAGCATCACTCTTGCAACGGTCCAACAACTCGGGGATGAGCGTTACAGAGATAGACAATCATTTCGTCATGAGGAATGTGTGAGTTGATGCTGCTTCTTTATTAATCCCATTCTCAGGTTTTGAGGGGCTACAGTTTGCAGCAACCGCTGTGTGTACCCAACGACCTGAACCTACTCATCCAGAAGGGTTTGCAGCCCGACGTGAAGAGGAGGACAACTATCACAAAAATCCTGAAGGACCTACACTATCTAAGCAAAGACTGGCACTGTGCGAATAAGGACCGGGACGGTATGTATTTATAGAAGGCTTTCGCCAATATAGCATCTACTATAGTACTAATGTCAAAAGGCAGTTTTCCATGCGAGTCTATTAATGTATCTGAATTTGGGAAATTTTCTTTCCGAATTAAAATCGTGAATATATATTTATATATAATGTATGCGTATGTCTATCTATCTATCTATCTATCTATCTATCTATCTATCTATCTATCTATCTATATATACACGTGTACATATGCATTGCTATTTATATATGCATATTCAAATATATACCTTTTTGTTGTTGTGCACATTAGTTGTTTAAGCAGGGGAAATTTAAACCACGGACGATTGGTCTTCCTCATTCCACTGCTCCTTGCCCTATCCTAATAATGCCGAGCGCCTGGCTAGGAAGTGACGAGAATCAATTTTTAAGTCATCGTTTTGACTCGACCAGGATTCGAACCCATCATCATCATGCTGTCGGTCGCGATGTGACAAAGACTGCTTTCATTACTTGACTGCCGCTCTCCATTTATCATTTCATGAAAGCTGCCTGCAAAAGTGTTGAAGTGCTGCTGGCTTTTGCAAGTTATCAGCGGCACTCTCTCGGGGAGCAAATAGAGGTTTCACACCGGCAAGAACATGTCAAGACAGACGCAAAACTATTTGTCCCTGCAGTGGCTGGTCGGGAGATGTTGGGAGTTCCATACATCAACCGCCCTTAATGCTGCCACAGTGACATGGTTTTCTGTTTAGGGTTTGCTCCCTTAGCCTTCGGTTCTGTCAAGGACCTGTACCACAAGGCAGTGGTTTACAACTCTGCAAGGCAGGGGCGTCAAACTCCCTGAGGTATTGCTATACCTGCAATACCTGCATACCAGATCTGGATTCGAACCCACGATCCCTTAATCTACCAACAAGGGAGACAGACGCTCTAACTCATTCGGCCATCAATATATATTATTCAGTATATATTATTCTATATACAAATGTAGTTTCTTTAATACTAAAGGGGCAAGTCATGGTTGTACATCCATATTGTATTAGATTGATTATAAATATAAATGTGTGTCCTCGTGTTTAAGCAAATACATCAACGGTCGGTACTCTACACCTGTGCTTTGTGTTTTTAAAACTTTTGAAATATTGATTGCGCTTGTGTTTGTTTGGTTTTTGTAGTTAACAATACACTAGATACAAGTGAGATCCAGTACCTATGGTGTCCTCGTGGTGGAATGTATCGGGTATGTATAAACAATAGCATTGCAATATGAATTATTTGTTTGTTTGGGTTTTACGTCCTAGCAACATCTATGTTCATATGAGGACTGGTACCCACTTGTGACAGTGCTCACTCATGGTGACTTTATTATATAGTGCTGCCCCATTGGGAGACCAGGTTGCCGGTACCATTACCCAACATCCAACTCCATCACATTATCCTGATACTGAGCAAACCGGTCCTTGCTATATCCTAGTAATGCCAAGTGCCAGACTAGATAGTGACAAGTATAAATCTTTTAAGTCATTCGCCTTTAAGTCATTGAATTCAAACTCCCAACCTGCCGCACGGGAAGCCTGCGGGCTACCGATTACACCACCACGTCCGGTTTGCAACATGAACATACATGCTGCTGTACATAAACCAAGTTTTGAACAGATGTACTTTCTACCAAAGAACAACGAGCTAATACACACATAATACAAGATATATGAGGTCATATATAAGATATTTGCGAACAAACTAAGAAGTCCGCTTATCGATGGAGTTCGCTAATACAGTAGGCCCTACTTAATTTTCGAGTCTTATTTGACATTTTCCATGCTCAGTAGTTACATTAGAAAATCTATTTTGTATACACATTGGGCTAGCCTCATGACAGATGGTTAAGTGACATCATGAAAGCATGATGATTGGCCATTTGGAAAGGGTATCTACTCACCTACTCTTATTAACTGGTGAGTGGGCCGATTCCACAACCATCCAATCCAATCTTCTTTAATTAATAACAAATCCCAAATACACTAAATGGTGACAGGTAGCCGGAAACGGTAATAACAACAGGAAACAATATGTAATAATGATACTGTTAACAGTGCTGTCTTATCGCAACCATATAGTACTATCAAGGATTTTACGTGGCCGCTATCATCACTCATTATTACGCTTCCAATATGGCAACCATATTTTCGGATTGCATGCTGGGAGAGCCTCAAACAGCCTTGCTTTGCTGTCCTTATATATAAACTCCCTGTAGTTTAGATAACTTTAGATTTCGAATTTAGGGGGAGGGGGGTCGTCCAAAGTTTTCAACACTTTGAAAGTAGTACAAAGAGTACTACTTTTCCAGACCCACTTCCTCCCCACAGAGTAGTACACATCAACATTTTATCACAGAACATGGCAGTGGTTAATGTTCATATCAACATTTTATTACCCCATAAAAGTAATACAACTGAGCCCTCCCTTTGTCATACAATTTGTATCATCGTGAAAATGCTGAAAGCTGTGGATGGCACCCAAGAAGGGCGTGCTTATGAATATTCTAAACTTACTCATTGTTAGATGTGCTCTTTTTCATCATGAACCAAATATTTTTGTATGCTTTGAACAGATGTCACCTGAGGAATTTCAGGGAAAGCAACTCAAGCCAGCAAGCACACAAGGAGGTGATACAGAGGCTGATACCCCTGATGATTCCGCACAATGGAAGGTAGGACTCAGAAAACCATATACAGGCATGTAATTTCGCTGGTTTTAACCGGAATTCCAGGGGTTTTCTGCACGCCGAAACCAGAATTCCAGTCTTTTTTAAATTCCCTTTTTGTTCTGGCCGCCGAAACACCTCTGAAATACACTATTTGTATCCCTCTCGCGACTCAGTGGGATGCTGTGTGTCCCCACGATAACCTTAAAAAAATGTCAGGTTTTTTTTCCTGCACCCAATCACATGCCTGCATATAAATTAGTCATAGGCATTAACATGTTTGGTAACAATGTGTGAACAATTAGTCATTGCTCACGGACACAGCTGACTCAGAGGCATGAGTGGGTTAATCAAGGCTTTTATTCGGGCGCTGCCCGCCCGGTGGCATGTACATTGACTGTGTATCATCGGGCAAGAAGCGAACGAGCGAAGGCCCCGATATATTGGGAAAATGAAATGTGATGAGGGCATATGAGTCATGTGAACGATTTAACAAACGAGTAATCAATTACGTTAAAGTACAATAGCAATAGTTAATGATAAAAATATGAGATAACAGTAGATGGTAAATTATCAGAAATGTGACATTTAAGTAGGTGTGATCTGTCAACTGCGCGGGTGTCAGTCGCTCATTAGATGGTATTCTTTATTTTTTAGTTTAAATGCTTGATTGGTTTTTGGTTTTGTTGATTGTTGTGGGCACAATCAACTGCAGGTGTGGGTGGGTGGGTAAAATTGGAGGTGGGAAGTGGTCAGTGCGGGCGTTTGGAGAAGACTGACCAGCTTCGGTGGCTCCGGAAGACCCCAGGATAGTGCCTGGCCATGATGGCTGGCAGGAGTTGTTATATAGGCTGGAGGGGGGAAGATGGCTTCCCCCCCTCCCCCCCCTCATCACTCACTCCCCCCCCCCCACCACCACCACAGTAGTGGCAGGGGGGGGAGGGCTTCGGCCTTGAGCCTGCCATGTCCAGCAATGACACCGAATGAGCGACCTCGCTCATTCAAGACAATTATATTAGTTTTCATTAATTCAGGGTTGAAAGATCTCTGTGATTTCACGGATTTCCACGATTTTTTATATTCACTGATTAACCTTCATAAAATGCCAAGGAATGGGGATATATATGAGTCATATTATCCTGATACTGAGCTAACCAGTCTTTGCCCTATCCTAGTAATGCTGAGTGCCAGACAAGGTAGTGACAAGTATAAATTTGGTATGTCATTGGTTTGACTCAGCTGGGATACACACTCCTGACCTTCTACACAGGAAGCCATCACTCTTACCAATTCGGCCACCATGTCTGGTGAAGAGCCAGTAAAGCAGAGTTTATGACTGCTCAGGGTGAAATGCCAGATAATACTAGGGTTACCGCCGCCTTCAGGGTACACCTCCAAGACGTCTCGGGGAAATCTCTGATGTCACATTAGTCTGAACAGCAAAAGCATTTGGTCGTCTTGAAAATGGCTGCCCCCATAGGCAGCAGCCATTTGCAATGAAAAAGAAGCGCTCTGATTGGGTGAATCCACTGAATATGGCGGCCATATTCAAGGCACTTTTTGTCTCCTGTCTGAAAAGAGAGACGTCTTGGAGATGCACGCTGAATGGAAATAAGTCAAAAAGCATCGCGGAGATGTCTCGGAGACGTACCCTGAACCATGAAAGTGGTACGTCGCAAAAAAAACCCGGAAAACTCGCGAGGAATCTATCAATAATCCTTATCCTAGTAATTATTGTCTTACATTATGATTGTCCAATTGACAATATTCACAATGGATGCGACATCTGACAGCGACGACAAACACTATGGTTGTGGGACCGTTGCCACAGCGCATACAAAAGCTATAGAAATTACTAACTTTCAAATGCATGTATGTCAGTCAAATTTTGGGATATTTTGACAATTCCAAAAGTATATTGCTTTTGGGTCATTGGAGTTTGGACCCTTTTGAAAATTTTAGGAGGGTACCAAACTAGTCAGTCACTATTAATACACAATATTCACAATGCATGCGACATCTGACGGCGACGGCAAACACTACGGTTGCGGGACCGTGACCACGGCGCATGCGTGGTAATATCCTCTATATCACGGATATTCTCCCACAGGCTCAGCACTGTCAGGGAATCGTGAACAATTCCCGGAAGTCAGGTTTCATATACGGGGATGAAAATGCTTTCCGGCAAAAAACGCGGAAATCAGGCCAAGACCCTGGCACGACCTAGCGGGTTCCGACAGAACCAACAGCGAAATTCGGTTTAAACGCAAATATTCCCCCACTAGGGTTCGCACTGTCAGGGCATCGCGGAAAAATGCTAGAAGTCAGAATTCAACTCTCCTTGATGTGACTATTATCGCCCAGGCCTAATTATTTCTTGTTTCGGTTTTATGTTCTAGCAACATTCAAGAATGGGATTCGGACGAACCAATTGCCGTCATATATATATCCTCATTCCTTGGCATTAATCAGTGAATATCAAAGATCAAGGAAATACATGAAATCACAGAGATCTTTCAAGTTTCATCCCTGAAAGGGATTCGGACGAACCAATAGACCCCTCAAGTTAATTATGCTGGCGTTCTCTTTGGCGGAGTGGTTAGAGTGTCTGACATTTTTCTAGGTCAGACTCCTAATCTGAGGGTCGGCGGTTCGATTCCCCGTGCCCCCAGCTCTGCCAATTTGGATTTCCACAGCTGTGTATAACTTACAGCATCATCAAAGGCCAGTTGCTCTCATACCATGTCTATGTGGTGTGGAAGGTTAAAAATCCCTTGGGTCAGTAAAAGTGTAGGCTCGGGCTTTCTATCGACCAGCAGTGGATTGAGGAAGACCAGTCGTCTATGACTGAAATTTCCCCTGCTTAGACAACTAATGGACCAAAAAAAACAAAAAAAACTACCTGACTAGAGTAGTTCCAAATTCTGCCGATATACATGTCACTGGAGGGGTGTAATACATGAAGAGAGCAGCGGTGAAATCCCAGAAGAAAGAAATATAGTTGTGTAACCATGTAGACACCTATCACCAACAACTCAGTACAAACCATGTAATGTTGGTAAACCTGCTGCTAAATCCTATAACGTTGTACAATAGCTACCTTTTTATAATACAATTAAGCTTTTTAACACATTTATTGAACAGACCATATCGTATTGCCTCTCCTTTACTCCCTCACCTCGCGGCTACAGTAAATTCATGAAAATACCAAAATATCAGACCGGTTTACACAGAGTTTTAATCGAAAGCAAGGGTTTTCAACAGAACTATCAAACTATTGGGCCCTTTGCGGCAACTTTGCCTACCTGTGCATATGGCTCCTTGTCTGTAAGACACTTGAAGACTATTACAGTGTTATAAACGTTGTGTATATTATTAGTATATTTAAGGCTGCATAGTCCGAGGAAATATCAAATTTTCAAAACCAAACCAATTATCTAGATTTTATTTTACATATCTAACTTAGATACTGATGCACTTATTAAGCATTTGCTTCTGCGTAGAAGGCAATACTGAGTCAATTTAACAGAGCCTGTTACTGCGGAAGTCTATGGTGTCAGAGTTTTGGCAAGCTTGCCAAAACTAATTTTCCATGTTTGCACTCAAAATATCTAAAAAGTTTACCATTTAAAATAAAAGTAACTTTTAACTAATGTAAAGTAGATACTAGTGACCGATCTAATATATTTATCTCAGAAAAAATCCAGAAATTCAAAACCATCAGACTATGCAACTTTAAGTTGTAAGTGAAGTATTAAGAGCTTGAAGAATATGGTTTGTATTCTAGATCCTAGTAGAACCGGACATGGTTGACATCACAGAGATCGACCAACCGAAGGACAACATTATCTTTATGGGCTGGCCTAGAAAGGTAAGTTTCAGTTGCCACCTGCTTCCAATGAACAAATCCCTTTCCATTGCTAAGTTACATACCTTAAAGTTGGAGAATCCGATGGTTTGGAGATTCTGCCATGTTAGATAAGTATATTATGTTCATTGTTATATCCTAATTTATTTGAGTAACTTTTATTTTACAAGATTAACTTTGGAGATATTTGAAGTGAAAACATGCAAAATCATTGTTTGTGTGCACACCGAAATGTGACACATACGGTTTCTTCACCCATTTCTAGGTGTAGCAGGAAATTACAAAAGCGCCCAAAAACTACAACAACTACTTACCGAGTGTGCTAGTGTCTAAGTTGGATATATAGAATCAATTCAAGGTTAAGTGTTTAGGTTTTGAAAATTAGATCTTTTCATCGGACTATGCGGTTTTGAAAATAAGCAGCTATTTGCCAACACAAAGTTTGGGATTTTAGAGGCAAGAGTTATCGACGAATATTAACTAAGATAACTATTTTGTTTGTTTGTTTAACGAACCCCCAGCACAAAAAGTAAACATTGGGTATTAGGGGTCATAGTGGTTAAACATATCTGACTAAATTATAAAAAAAATTATATTTCAAACAAGTAAAGCAGAGCACAGGAATGTATGCCAAAGAGCATACAATTGTGGCAACATCAGATTTGTTTGTTTGTTGTTATTTTTTGTCCTAGCAACATCTAAGGTCATATCAGGACGGGTATCGACTTGTGACAGTGCGCACTCAGGGCGACTTTATAGTGCTGCCCCACTAGGAAATCAGGCCACCAGCACCATGACCTGATGTCCCATTCAGTCACATTATCCTGACACTGAGCAAACCAGTCCTTGCCGTATTCTAGTAATGCCAAGCGCCAGGCTAGGAACCGACAACTATAAATCTTTAAGTCATCGGTTTGACTCGACCAGGGTTCAAACCCACAAACTCATGAGTTTGGATCCCCTGATCTCCCAAAGCAGGGCACGAACGCTCAACTCATTCGGCTACCCTGTCTGGTTGGTAAAATCAGAAGTGGCATATGATAAATAAAATCAGCAGTAAACGACTTCAAGTTAAAAATGGAAAATGAATTTTTGGTAAAAACCAGTTTCCCCCAAGAATTTAATCATGACTTGTGGATTGAATTGGAACGACTCCATCACCACCTCATTTCCAAATACATCATCTCTAACTGGTTGTAGGTGAGGACATCTCACCAAAATGTGTCACACTGTCAGTATACACTGGCAGTGCTCACACTGAGGCGGACAGTCGCCACCCAAAATAAAACTATGCGTCAAGAAAGTATGACTAATACGGGAGCGACAGAGGATAACCTCGTCCCATCTTGACCATCTGTAGGAGGACTGCCAATCTCCCAAGACTGGCTTCACAGAACGAAGTTTGTACGCTCCTGCATCGCTCCTTTCATCCTGTCAGTTAGACATGATGTATTTGTCAATGTGAAGTTTCAGATCTGTATATGGTATGCCCAGGTTGGCTCTAAGAAAACTCACCAGACGGGATGGCCGAATGAATTAGAGCGTCCGTCTCCCGTGCTGGTAGATCGTGGGTTCGAACCCTGGTTGAGTCAAACCAATGACTTAAAAATTGATGCTTGTTGATTCCTAGCCTGGCGCTCAGCATTATTAGGACAGGGCAAGGACTGGTGTGCTCAGTGTCAGGATAATGTGACTGAGTGGGATACCAGGTCATGGTGCTGGCAGCCTGGTTTCCCAGTGGGACAGCACTATAAAGTCGCCATGAGTGCGCACTGTGACAAGATATGATCTTAGATGATGAGATGACGTAAAACAACAACAAACAAACAAACATCTAAGATAACTCTAATTGTATTAATATTATTTCCCCTTATGCCTTGCATCCCAATAGAAACAATACACACCTGAACACCTAGTTTTACTATGTATTCAATGAATGCATATTCACTACATCCTAAAATAAAAGAATTGATATTCAAGAAATAATTGTGATAGTGGTGTCAGGAGTTCACTTTTTGAATTAAAAAACAAAATTAAAACTAGAAAAAACCCACACGAAAATACCCCAAACAAGCAAAGAATAATGATCTCACGTTGTCATTGCAGCCTGTGCATGTGAACATTGAAATATTCAAAGCTCAGCCTGAACGGATAAGTGTCCTGGAGAGTCTCCGACACATCGATGTCGCAAATATTTGTCGGATCCTCCAACTCGACCAATCACCCAACCAAAAAGAGGCTCAGCTGGTAAGTAGAGACCATGGCTTGTTTGAAAAAAAAAACCACCCCAAAAACCACACTTTTTTTTATACTGCTGAAGAGAGTAATCGCTTTGATTATCCAACCCCACAATTCTCGAATTTGGATGAGAATGAAAGGGTGTTGCAATTTTTTATTTTTTTTTTGAGACCATCTTATTTTTGAATCTCAATTTAATTGATATTTTAGACTGATTGGGGGGCGGGAGGAGGCGTGACTGAAAATGGATTATCCTTTAGTAATTATTGGTTCTGAAGCCGTAACAACTACCCCAAAATTCGGATCATAGCATTATATAAGTAGTATGGTAAATTGCTATGGAAAGATGTACTGATATCCTCACAATTTAAAAGAGAAGACATAGGCCTACTTGTTGCTGATTCCGCTCCCCCATCCTTTTGTAGGCCTATGCTGGTGACAATCTTGAAAATGTGTGGGGGGGGGGGGAGTGGGGTAGTAAGAATTTATTCCCATCCAAGGGGCACTTGGTACTGAGTTGATGATTCCGGAAAACAACACATAGGACAGCGGAGGTCAGGGTTGAGTTTAATTTGTCAGTCTCTAGCTCATACAAGGATGCACAAGTTGAGGAGGTAACGATAGTGTCGTGGGAGGTGATGAAAATGGGAAATATTGCACCTAGAGCGGGACTCGAACCCACATCTCTTTGCATTCCGGCCCAGTGTACTAACACTATAACATTAGGCTCCCTGATGTCACCACACTACCCATGCCTACCTGTCTATATGGCTCCTTGCCTGAGAGGTCAGTGCGGGCTACAGCACTCGTCCCCCTGGAATTGTAAATCATTTAATGCTTACCATTACATACATACATGCAATGCACTTACATATGTATATATGCAGGGTAGGTTCAACAACTATACAGTGCATAGCTTGTACAGGATCATGGTCACGGCAATAAGTGTCATGGAGGGGGGGTGATGAAAATGGGAAATATTGCATCTAGAGCGGGACTCGAACCCACATCTCTTTGCATTCCGGGCCAGTGTGCTAACCATTTCACCACCTAGGCTCCCTGATGTCTACACACTACCCACACCTACCTGCCTATGTGGCTCCTTGCCTGAGAGGTCAGTGCAAACTACTACAATGAACGACTACAATCCTGAGGGCAGCTATGGAGGTGCAAACAAAGGAGCCACAGTCCCAGAGCGGTTCTCGAACCCATTTTTCTGCAATTCCAGAGCGAAAGTCTTAACCATTAGTCTATCTGTACTCCCTGATGAAGTCACCCTCTCCACGCCTACTTGCGCATGTGGTGTTTCACCTGAGATGAGTGCACTTCACTACAATGGCATCATGGAAAATGATGGGTTAAATGGCTACCTGAAGTCCCGCTTTCCCACTCGGAGAGATTGTATAAAGCCTTATCTGGTGTTGAGAAGAAAATGCTCTGCTGGTACATCGACCAGGCCGCCGGTACCATGCCCCGATATTCCACTCAGTCACATTATCCTGACACCGGGCTAACCAGTCCTTGCCCTATCACATTAATGCTGAGCGAAACTACTGTCCTAGATCACCAACTATCAATTTTGTAAGTCATTGGTTTGACTCGGCCGGTATTCAAACTCCCAACATTCCGCACAGAAAGCCTGCACCCTTACCGATTCGGCCACCGTGTCCGGTCTATAACTATGAAATTTTGCTGCCTTAGCATTATCTAAGCACTCCATGATCTAAATACTCCTAATTAATTCATTATAAATACTGTAACTTGTATATATATTTTTATTTAATATCTCACATGCATTATTATTACTATTATTATTAATGTTGAAAACAAATATAGAAATTGTTTGGATAGCTGTCAGAAGACCAGTTACTGATAAGGGTCTGAGAATTGACATTCATATAAATAAATCCCATCACACTAATTTCGTGTTAAAAAGAAAATCGAGTAAACATATTAAACTTATAAGAAAATCTTACACGGGGATGGATTAAGCTAGGTCTAACATCGATGGCTGGAATCTGTGGGTTCTGTAGGCAGGCTATATGAAATTATTCAGGCAAGAAGAGAAAGAAAGAGTATAAAGAATGAAAGTAGAGTGAGAGCTTGTACCCTCTGGTTTATTATTTTATAGTGGTACATGGATCTGGTATGGCATAGTATTATATCGGACAATTTTACAACCTGACCATTATAGCCAATCAGCAACAAGCATTTCTAGTTCCACCAATGAACAGTAAGCATTCTGGGGTCACCATGGCTACTGTGATCTACCCACCACCACCATGCGGTGTGGCTGCTTGGCCTGCACCTGCCTGAGCTGTGTGTGCGTGGTGATCCGTGACTAACAGTTGGGGGGGGGGAGGGGGTAGTTAGTAGAGCTCTTGAGGCTCCTTACACACTATCACTAGTGCCTCATTCACACTATCTACCTAATACACAATGACTATTGACCATAAGTAAAGAATCACCAGCAACTACATAAATACATTCATGCACCTGGCCCTATACATTTACATTAATAGACCATTTGTACTCCATTATAGACCATTTGCATTCCCCACCAATGCGTTTTATCAGAATATTTTACATAGGGCAAAACCAAAACTATTATCTAGATTTGATCCTTCATAGCTAACTTAGATACTGGTGCACTTATTAAGCATTTGGCGGCACATAGAGGGGAATATACTAAGTCAATATAATAGAATCTGTTACTGCAGAAGCCTATGGTGCCAGAGTTTTGGCAGGCTTGCCAAAATTAATTTAGTGTGTTTGCATTTCAAATATCTCAAAAGTTAGCTATTTAATATAAAAATTACTTCAACCTAAAGTAAGGTAGATTATAACCACCAGCCTAGTATATTTATCTCAGAAAATGACAGAAGCTCAAAATCATCAGACTGCAACTTTAAACAAATACAACTAAGTATGAAAACACTTAAAGTAAACAAATGTTTATGTACTACACGGTCAGATAACACAACAAATATGTCTGACATTTTAATAAAAGTATTGCTTACATGGAGATGTCAATTGATAGCTTACAAGAACTGAGGCGCCTAGGGCCATTGAAACACATAAATTCTTTCTTACTACATCGTAAAGTAAACAAGTGTTCATGTACTACACGGCCAGATAACACAACAAATATGTCTGACATTCTAATAACAGCATTGCTTACATAGAGATGTCAATTGATAACTTACAAGAACTGAGGCGCCTAGGGCCATTGAAACATAAATTCTGTCTTACTACATCGTAAAGTAAACAAGTGTTCATGTACTACACGGCCAGATAACCCAACAAATATGTCTGACATTTTAATAAAAGTATTGCTTACATGGAGATGTCAATTGATAGCTTACAAGAACTGAGGCGCCTAGGGCCATTGAAACACATAAATTCTGTCTTACTACATCGTAAAGTAAACAAGTGTTCATGTACTACACGGCCAGATAACACAACAAATATGTCTGACATTTTAATAACAGTATTGCTTACATGGAGATGTCAATTGATAACTTACAAGAACTGAGGCGCCTAGTGCCATTAAAACACATAAATTCTTTCTTACTACATCGTAAAGTAAACAAGTGTTCATGTACTACACGGCCAGATAACACAACAAATATGTCTGACATTCTAATAACAGTATTGCTTACATGGAGATGTCAATTGATAGCTTACAAGAACTGAGGCGCCTAAGGCCATTGAAAATGTGGGACATGTAGCATGTTATTTTGCTACTAGATTAAAGCTGCATAGTCCGATGAAGCATCAAATTTTCAAAATCAAGACAATTATCTAGATTTGATTCTACATATCTAACTTAGAGACTGATGCACTTATTAAGTATTTGTTGCCACATAGAAGGGAACACTGAGTCGATTTAATAGAACCTGTTACTGTAGAAGCCTATGGTATCAGAGTTTTGGCGTGCTTGCCAAAATTATTTTCACATGTTTGAATTTCAAATATCTCAAAAGGTAGCCATTTCAATTAAAAGTTACTTCAAACTAAAGTAAGGTAGATTATAATGATCAATTTAATATATTTATCTCAGAAAAATGTCAGAAACTCAAAACCATCGGACTATGCAACTTTAATCTGGCACTGATCCTACTTATACACGCCCTCTATTAGATGACTGAGCTGGACATCGGTGATAACATACTGGATGCCATCCTACACAACCCAGCCTCCTACACCAAGGAACATGTGGTGAGCTACTTTGTGCAGGTGTTGGAGGGACTCCAAATTCTACACACGCGGTATCACGTGGTGCACACCGACCTGCGCGCGCAATACATCTATGTGGGAAAGGTCTTGCCTTGCCAACCGAAGGTAAGTAATTGTATAATGCATATTACCTATTTGAGTGGCGAGTGAGGTAGGAAGCCGGCCACCGTTAGTGTGGTGGGGACCCGGTGGGGTGCCACCCGATGGTTAGTGTGGTGGGACCCGGTGGAGTGCCACCTCATGGTTAGTGTGGTAGGGACCCGGTGGAGTGCCACCTCATGGTTAGTGTGGTGGGGACCCGGTGGGGTGCCATCTCATGGTTAGTGTGGTGGGGACCTGGCGGGGTGCCATTTCATGGTTAGTGTGGTGGGGACCAGGTGGGGGTGCAACCCCACTGTGTTGGTGGGACCCTGTGGGGGTCCACCCCATGGTTAGTGTGGTGGGGACCCAGTCGGGTGCCACCCCACTGTGTTGGGGGGACCCGGTGGGGTGCCACCACATGGTTAGTGTGGTAGGGACCCAGTCGGATGTCACTCCATCGTTAGTGTGTTGGGGACCATTGCACCATCATTTGTTTGTTGGCATGTGATGTGGGCTGATCTACTGATGTAGCGATAAGTATCAATTTTTAAGTCATTGGTTTGACTCGACGAGGATTCAAACCTGGGAGTTCGAAATCCATGACCTACCAAAAAAAAGCTTGTTTTATTTAATGATGCCTCTAGAGCACAGTGATTTTCATATCATCGGCTATTGGACGTCAAGCCTATCGTCATTCTGACATATTCCTTTGGAGAAGACCCCCTGCCGCTACATAGGCTACTCTTCCCGATAAGCAGCAAGGGGTCTTTTATATTCACTTTCCCACAGACAGGATAGCACATACCACAGCCTTTGAAAATGGGAGGTGGGGACTCTACTTATTTGGCCGATCTACATGGCTTTATAGTACTGCCCCACTGGGAGACCGGGCCAATGGCGCCATGATTCAATTTCCCACTCAGCCACATTATCATATATATAATTTTTCATGTAGCATAATTAATCAACTAATGTAAAAAAAAAAAAAATTGGGTACCTTCAGATTTCCAGTCTAACATTTTCCCATCTGAATTGAAAAAATAGGGTCAAATTTAAATATGTGGTTTGATTTAGAAAAAAGTGTATGACCATGCAACTTTATATCAGCCCAGGCTATTGTGCCAGTAAACTACCACTGGACATCCTGGAACCTGACTAGGTTCTTGGAATGAGGGCAAAGCTAATGAGGCCAGGAGATTGACCTAATTGGTTAATTGTGTCCCTCCTTAATGGTTGTCTCATATTAGGTGTACAAAGGGATGGGGTCATAAATTCACTGATTATTCTGTATGTGCTGTCACAAATCCTTAGATAATGCACCAGTATTTAAGTTGGATATATAGAATCAAATTTCAGTAAGTGTTTTGGTTTTGAAAAAATATGTTTCATCGGACCATGCAACTTTAATAACAAGAGCCACCAATAATTACTTGACATACTATTGAAAAAAAGACAGAATTAATTATGTACAATGTAACATGGACACCAAATATGTGGTACCCAGTTTCAGAGAATGACCCACATACCTAAATTGAAAGCCGTAAAATGGGACAGTGTGGTGAACGGCTGGTGACAATGCTGTCATCACAAAACAGGGACTGAACCCGCGACGTGACGGTGGGGACTCTCATCACAAATCTTCAACCCGACCTGAATAAAAGCATTAATTTACACTCTATCAAAGTATCTCGTATCTTATGAACTTTGAAATATATTTTATGATGTCCAAAACTGATTGTATGGAAATGAAAATAATAAATGTTAGTTGCAAATATGTGACGCTTATTAATTTAATCACATCCTATTTCGATTATACAGGGTTACTTCCAGGTAAAGATTGGACGCTTGTCTCGCTGCAAGATGCTGTATAAATGTTCACTTGACGCAGAGGGCCGAACTAAGGATTTGCAATGCATTCCTATTGATTCACTCAGGTGGTGAGTATGCAGAAGGTTCCTAATTCAGATTGAAAACATTATCGTATGGTGTATTTACTACCCGTACTAATTAAAGTAGGCTAACATGAACAGGGAAGCTTGACAAATTCATTAGTATCTTGCATGATTGTAACGACAGTAGTTTGGCTGTTGGCGGGGAAGTGCTGGTGCCGGCAGCAGTCTAGTGAGTAGTTATGGGAGGAGGTGGTAGGTGACGCCTTAGCAGAACGCTCCGATTGCCAGGGCCGCGTTTTGGGTACGCCTCCGAGTGGACTCCGAGACATCTTTTTGGCCTATTTGCGCTCAGGGTATACCTCAGAGTCAACTTGAAGATGTCTCGCTTTTAAGATAGGAGACAAAAAGTGCCTCGAAAATGGCCGCCAAATTCAGTGGTTTCAGCCAATCAGAGCTCTCCTTTTCAATTGCAAATGGCTGCACCCTATGGAGGCTGCCATTTTCGAGGCACCCGCCAGCTAAAGTCGTTCAGATGAGCATGATGTCAGGAATTTCTCTGAGGCTCCTCCGAGGCGTACCTTGAACTCGGCCTTGGTGTAGTCCAGGAGCCGAGAATCCTGAAAGGGATAGCTGTAGACATCTCCCCCGACAAGTCAGATGCAATTCTCCATATAATACACCAAAACGGCATAATCCAATGTAGCAAACTTTAGTTTATCTTAGACTATATTATATATGTGAATGAATACAACATAATATGGCTGGAAGACCAGTGCCTTGGCGCATTAAAAAATGTTGCTATTTGCTGAATAAAAATGATCATTTAAAACAACAAAAACTATACATTTTAGGGCTCCACCAGAAGTGATCCTTGCGCCTGCGTACTACTCGCGATCCAGTGATATCTACAGCGTGGCTTTGCTGTTCTGGCAACTCATGTATGCCCTGCAAGCCAATGACAAGTGTTGCATAGACCCCCGGCTGCTGGTGCCTCATCCTGAGTGGCGCCTTCACCGCGAAGAGGTACAACTGGATAGTGGATAGACTTTAGATGATTCGGATGAAGGAAGCCAGACACTGTGAGAAGAGGGAGGTTTATTTTTTCTGCAATGAGAGGAGAATTAATCAATGTCATCCAGATCGAGGGAGGCGTTCGGGCCGATGACCTAGATCTTGGAGGAGGACGCCCGATCCGACCCCTACGAAGTAGAACAATTTAAAAAGAGGGTGTGTGGGCATGGTAACAAACATCTCTACACTGGAGTATGGAGGCCGAATGACTAGGATGGGGGCGCGTGTTGTGTTCATCGTATTGTTTGTGTTTCCCACTGGGAGGTATCTGGCTTCCTCCCCGAATCAACCACAATTCGAAATTATGCACCAATGGGTAATTCTCTGAAACTGGTGACTAATGTGTGACATGGAAATCATAAGTGAAGACATTCCAAATAATAGCAGAATCTATGTTCGTATGAAGGTTTACCTGTTGTGCATATGTCAGAGTTGAAAAAAAAACACCCCACCAAGCTATTTAGTTTTGATTTTGTTTGTATACAATTTGAGCAATAAGTTAAAACCACTGGTGTAACATGGATATATGGCTTGAATGACAATGGGAGAGCCCGTAGTTCAGGTGGAGGCCGAAGGTGGCGCCACCAGTAGCAGTATGTAGTATAGGAGGTGAATACATCGAGGACAATGGTTGGTAGATAATGAAATAGAAGAATAATAGTAATAATTCCCTTGCGCGCCTTTATACTGGCATAATGCTTATACATCACATATATATATATATTATATATATATATATTATATATATTATATATAGTAATCGTCCCACGTCAGTGGTCCGACATGGGACTATGACCTTACTTGACCTCTTCAAGGAGGGACATTGACCTTACTTGACCTTACTTGTCCTTTTTGTACTTGTTTGATGACGATTACGTAAGATAGACTTATATCGGTCCTCTCTATACTACTTATATAGGTGTGTCTGTATATATGTGTTTTACCTCGGTATACAGCCTCAGGCTAGGGAGAAGGAAGCACATCCGGGTCCAGCAATTAGCATAAACAACTCACGATTGGATTACGTTTCGTTGAGTTGCTCCCGCAAATTTAGTCTACATACAAGCAAATACGCAGTAAGTATAATAAAAACTGTGCTTAGCTTAATTATGATGCACTATAGCATCATTATGGAAAGTTCAGAACTTTCTTTGGTCCTTTTTGGACTAGTTTATTCGGTTATAAAAAACCAAGGATAGAATGCTCTAGATTCCTTGATGAAGGAACGAAACCGATTCTTAGCGGTTCTGTCAAGACCCGTGTGACCATGGGTAGAGATGTGGGCTCTGCCTCATCTCCTGTGGAAATTCTCTCGGACTCTAATAGAGAGTGGTGTTGGAGATGCTCCTGGGTTTCTTTTATAGACTCCCCACAAACTTTTTCAGGCGTTTCTCCGAGTTTCGTAGCATTTTCTCCAACCTGCTGACGCAGTAGTCGCAGGGGGGAGAAGTGTGCGGAACAGAGGGATGGGCGAGCCGATACACTGGTCCCGACCCCGCGTAAGATTTGGGCTTGACCCACAATCCACGCACAAATTTGGCTTATTACGCCTGTGTTATAACGGTCTAAACACGTTCTCTAACACCACTAGATGTCCAATTACGTTTTAAACAACGAAATGGTGACATTTATAAATACCGGGACTGACCCATTATTTGGTTTCAGGTCCCGATGGCCACGAAGCGGAGTAAGCGCGTTGCAGCAGCAGCCGAGGGACGCGCTCCCAGAGGCTCGGACGAGTAGTACGACTCCTCACCGGTGTTGTCGGCTGTGCCCTCACCACAGCCCGGGGCGCATATCCTCTCCGAGGCGGAGGAAGAGACAGTGCCTGAGGGCCCCACAGTTCCAGACTGGGAGACTCGGTGGGCGGCTATGGAGAGTCATATTCTGTCTCTCAAACCAC
The DNA here is from genome assembly GCA_030323885.1 of Branchipolynoe longqiensis. Lineage (NCBI taxonomy): Eukaryota > Metazoa > Annelida > Polychaeta > Phyllodocida > Polynoidae > Branchipolynoe > Branchipolynoe longqiensis. Next base: position 48,739,046 of record CM059191.1, on the reverse strand, counting down.
CGCCGTCTCTTGAACGGCAAAGGCCGGGTTTCCAAGACGAGTCGGACTGGGAAGACTTCTCAGAGACAGACTCGGCGATCGAGCCTAGGGCTCCTCCTCCTCCTCCTAAACGGAGCAAGAAGAAGAAACAGGTCACTTCTTCCGGTGACGAGTTCACCAAGGAACGTAACAAGACCGGACTTCGCAAGAAGCGAAAGACCAAGTCCAAGAAGAAGAAGAGGAAAGATTCTTCTTCTTCCGATTCCTCCACGGATTCCACTTCCACGGAATCAGACTCAGACACACAATATGAAGGTGTCTATGCTGCCATAGGTGGCAAAGTGTCAAAAAAGGTGGAGAAGCCGAAAGCTAAGCGGGTTAAAACTACCACGCTTATGCGCGAGACCATAAATGGTCATTTCCGCACGTTTAAACCGGCGGAAATCATCTCCAAGCTAGGAGATGAATTGACGGGCGTTAAAGGTGTCCCCAACTCCATCATTAAAGAGATGGATCGAGATGTCAACATGACGGAAGACCGTTAGAAATTTGAGACCGTGTTGCACATAGTGCATAAGGCGGTGCTCGGTACCCTAACGGCCATCACCCCGGTGGCAAATCAAATGCAACGAGAAAACAAGTTCTCGTCCTTGGCTAAAACCATGGACAAAGGCATTGCAATGCTAACGGCGGCATGTAATTACCTGTCGTACCGAAGATATGAGAATGTCTTCAAGTCGGTTTGCACAGACGCCGGCAAAGAGGTGGCCCACTCAAAGAAGGTCACGGACAATGATGGGAAAGAGTATACGCTCTTTCTGGCCCCAGAGCCGATCAAAGGGAAACCTTTGGATAAAACGAAAATGTTTGGGGGTCAACTACAAAACCTCTATAAAGAGGTAGAAACCGCAGCGAAAAGTGGCAAAAACATGGATGGCAGGAAGAAGCAGGAAGCCCCACGCTTCAAAAGGTCACGAGGGGATTTTCGTCCACGACGGCTCGGCAGGGGAAGCAGACCGGGCTCAAACTTCAGTCAGTCTTTCCGGGGCCGGGGCGCCCGCCCAGGCTGGATCGACAACACCACACGGCCACTGGGCCGAGGCTTCAACTCCCCGAGACCCTTCACATGGGGCGGGTCCAAGTAGAGGCCCAAACACAGACTTTGCAAGTCCCCGCGACCTCTAAAACCACACAAACTGTAAGCAACTTTGTGGCTGGCAATATTCATAATCATATTTCTGAATGGAACAAAATTACCAGTGATCAAGATATTTTACAAATAAAATTGAACCACTTGAACGAGAGGCACTAAGTCAACAGGTTGAAACATTTTTTGACAAAGGAATAATACAAAAGGTTACACACTGCCCAGGAGAGTTTATTTCCAACATCTTCTCGAGACCGAAACCTAATGGGGACGTTCGAATGATCCTGGATTTAACGATCCTTAATAAAATGATCGAATATAGACATTTTAAAATGTGTTCACTCGATACGGCGCGAGATCTGATTAGACCAGATTCGTGGATGGCTAGTGTTGATTTACAAGATGCATATTACACAGTTCCAATAGCGGAACAACACCGGAAATTTCTCCGGTTTCTTTGGGATAACCAACTATATGAGTTTACCTGTATGCCGAATGGCTTAGGTTGTGCCCCTCGTTTATTCACTAAACTGCTTAAACCTGTTTTCTCAGTTATGGCACGGAATGGTCACATAATGTTTCCTTACATAGATGATTCCTTTATAATGGCGTCAACACAAATTGATTGTGTAAACGCCGTTTTGGATTTGTGTGCATTACTCACTAAATTGGGGTTTTATGTACATCCACATAAGTCAGTGCTTAAACCAACAAAACAACTCAAATGTTTAGGGTTTATTCTTGATACACAGTCCCTCACAGTGTCAATAACAGAACAGAAACTAACTAAGTTTATGACCACAGCGACCCAGCTTCTTAAGTTACCGAAACCTAAGATTAGACAGGTCGCAGTTCTTATCGGGATAATGATATCGTATGCACCCGCTATTCTATACGGGAAAGCCCATATTAAATCTCTGGAAATAGATAAAAAATTTGGGGTTAGCACAAACTAAAGGCAATTTTGAACGAACGATGTTTATTTCTGAAGAAGGGTTACAAGATATTCGATGGTGGATGCTACATATAGCACATTCACCCAATCCAATCCGCATGGCGGAACCAAATACAGTAATTACCACTGACGCTTCGTTAGAAGGTTGGGGAGCCCATCGAGATGGGGTGGCAACAGGAGGTAGATGGCTACATGATGAAATGTCAGACCACATTAATGCGCTAGAGTTGCGTGCTATTTATTTGGGCCTACATAGCTTAGTAAAGATACCTAAATCACAAGTTAGAATACTAACTGATAACACTACCGCTATGGCATATATCCGTAACATGGGTGGAACCAAATCAAAGCCTTGCAATCAGTTATCTAAACTGATTTGGAACTGGGCACAGGCTCAACAAGTCTGGCTGACTGTAGCGCATATTCCAGGGTCACAAAATACACTTGCAGACCATGAGAGTAGAAAATTCCATGACCATTTAGAATGGTCCCTATCAACACCTTTGTTTAACTTCATTTGTGCAAAATGGGGGACACCTAAAGTTGACTTGTTTGCATCACGAAATAATAACAAGTTACCCTGTTATGTTTCTTGGCATCCCGAACCGGATGCTTGGAAAGTTGATGCATTTGCTATTACCTGGGAAAATAATTATTTCTATATTTTCCCACCGTTTAGCATTATCAGCCGAGTAGTGAGAAAAATCAGCATGGAGGGGACACACGCCATACTGATTGTGCCCGATTGGGACACACAACCTTGGCTGCCAGCAGTTACACAACTGGCAAAAGAACATATACGATTCCCAAGAAAACCCGGGAACCTAACGCACCACGGACCGCTAGTGGTTCACGGCGACGTGTCAGCGACACCCCTATTGGCATTCCTTTTCTAAGAAAACAGCTGCAGCAATTTGGGTTAGACAAAATTACTGAAGACAGGATAGTAGCCGATGCATGGAGGCCAGGAACTGTCAAAATGTACACAACTTATTTAAAGAAATGGGGTGTACATTGTTTGCTAATGAAAGTCAAGCCAACAAATCCAACAATTGCACAAGTAGCTCGTTTTCTTCGTTCTCTAGAGGATGAGGGACTAGCGTTTGGGGCGGTCAATGCGGCAAGATACATGTTATCAATTATATTACCTAGAATTGACAGCGAAACAGTTGGTAAACATTATGTCCTTCATTATCTACTTCGGTCAATTTATCAAAGGAATCCTCCAAAACCAAAGTATAGTCGCTTTTGGGATGTTTCTATAGTATTTAAGTTGTTCCAGGCTTGGCCTCACAACTCTTGGTTAGATATAAAACAATTAGGTTTTAAGGTCGCGGTCTTGTTACTATTAGTAACGGGACACAGAGGACAGACGATTATTGCTTTATCCTTAACGGGATTAGAAATAGACAAGAAACAAGCTACCTTTGATTTAGCACAATTGCTAAAATCAAACACGCTGGGTGACCCTTTATCTACGGTTCACTTAGACTACTTTCCAAATGATCGTAAATTATGTGTTGTGTCAGCCATACGGGGCTTATATATCCAAGACAAAGAACTTACGTGCATCACAACAACTATTAGTGAGCTTCATAAAGCCACATAACGCAATTTCAAGAGACACCCTTGCCAGATGGACAATCACGGTGTTGAAATTGGCTGGAGTGGATACGGGCAAATACTCTTCCCACTCAACCAGAGGTGCCATGGTTTCCAAGGCACGGTTGCTCGGTATTTCTGTAAAAAGAATACTAGCGCATGCAGGCTGGAAGACGGCTAAGTCGTTTGCAAAACATTACAACAAACGACTAGAAAAGCCTACCGGCGTTGCAAAGCGCCTGCTCACCAACTAACAAGAATAGGTGAGAACAAAAACTTTTAATGATACAATTACTAATACAATGACACATAAACATGTTATAATAAAAATGAATGAGATTAAGGATAAAAATGAATTATGTAAAAGTCTCCCTAGCCTGAGGCTAGCCTGAGGCTGTATACCGAGGTAAAATAGTATAGTTATACGAGTCTTACCTGGGTATAGATGATGGATAACTGTTGTTTTCCCCGAGGTATAAGCCTCGGGTAGACGTGGGCTAGGGCCCGCCCACCACACCCTACCACGTCTATTCCGTTGGTGTACCATTACGGGAAAATCATAGTATCCATTGTATTGAAAGATCATTTTTATCCTGAATAAGTAGGTAAAGATTGCTGGACCCAGATGTGCTTCCTTCTCCCTAGCCCACGTCTACCCGAGGCTTATACCTCGGGAAAACAACAGTTATCCATCATCTATACCCAGGTAAGACTCGTATAACTATACTATATATATATATATGGTTATTAGGAGACTGGACGTTGTGGCTGACTATCTAAGTTAGATATGTAGAATCGAATCTAGTTAAGTGTCTTGGTTTCGAAAATTTGATGTTTCCATCGGATTATGCACTTCAGTATTTTTATCTCAAAATATGACAGAAATCCAATTTTATCGGACTATGCAACTTTTATGTTTGAATGTTGCTTTTCTTATTCCCTTTTTTTAGGACGCAAAATAAACACTTATTTTTGTCTTCCAGTTTCTTCGGAATCGGATGTTATGTAAGCACCCTGAGCAACCAGTGCACTGTCCAGACTGGGCCTATGTGCTAATAAAAATGTGCCTGAGGGTCAGCTACAAGAGGCCGACTATTGATCTACTGCAGGAGGCTCTTACCTCAAGGTGAGTTAAACTCCCAACATGCCAATTAATCCATTATCAGGGATGAATGTGGGCTCAAAGCTGGATATTTAATGTATGGGAATAATGCTAGGTGGTGCCATCAGTGTCAGTTTTATACAGGCGTAGTGTAGTTCGATCGACTCCTTACTGCGCCGAGAATTACCCATTTTAGTAGTACAGTACAACCCCGTTAAAGCAAGCTCGGTTAAACCAAACGATCGGTTAATCCAAACTTTTTTCGGCGGCCTGGCAAAATACTACCATTTATCATATAAAAAAGTTGGTTAAACCAAAATCGTTTAATCCAAATTATCGGTTAATCCAAACAAAATTTCGGGGCCCAGGCCAGTTCTGGTACATTAAACCATATTTTCATGTAGTTATAAGGTCATCCAAGGACCCACCAACTTTTTTATATGATAAATGATAGTATTTTGCCGGGCCGCCGAAAAAAGTTTGGATTAACCGATCGTTTGGTTTAACCGAGCTTGGTTTAACGGGGTTATACTGTATATACATAAAAACAATAATCAAAGTGTCCATAACATTGTATATTACATTCATAATGTACCCACATTTTTGCCAAAGCCAAGTCAAAGTCGAAGCCAAAGCTTGGTTAAACCAATGATTGGTTAATCCAAACAAATTTCTAGGGTCTCTTCAAATTTGGTTTAATGGGGTTATACTGTAACATGAACAATTCACGGCGAGACAAGGATTGGTCAGATGGTATAATATTAATAGTGCTTTATTTTTCTCAGTGAATTGCTACATATAGAGGTAAGCGTGGGTAGGGTGCATCCGAGAGGCAAGGGATTTATAATGTCTAAGTCAGTCACCGTGTAAGGGCAGCAGTGTGGGTTCAACACTAGCGATAGCAACAGCAGCAACAATACTTTTGTTGGTTTCATTTAATATATTAAAACAAATATATAACAAAAGGAAGAAGTAATAAAACAGTTTGATATTATTCTAGAGAACCTTTCAAGAGCACGCTGTTGAAGGGAGTGTTGGAGAAGTTGATGAGCACAACTCAACCGCAACAGCTCAAAAACGACGAGGAGCAGGCTGAGAATGCCCCTTACCTGGAGCAATACCAGTTCCCGCCCAGTGAGACGATGGAGCCCACCTGCCTGGATCCACAGTTCGATGAGCGTGACAACTACTTTCTGGTGAACGCGCGCTTTGGTTTCCGGCCGTCTGTCGACCACGAAGCCTCGCTCCTGCAACGTTACACCAGCGACGCCACCAGTGGCGCCACCAGCGGCGGCACCAGCGACGGCGGCACGGTGTATCAGAATGCGTGGTCAACACCTGACGAAGACCTGCTTGATTTCAAGTCATCGTACGAGATGTACAGATTTCCCGATAAGTTTGAATCTGACAATGAGCTGTATGATACGATTGACAGTTGTTACGGTGACTGAATTCATTAGACATGTTGCCTGGTAACCTGGGTAATTCCGGCACGGCAAGACCCTGTGTTTCTACCCGGCGCCCCCCTGTGCTTAGCCTGTGAACTATCGACCCGTGGCGCCACCTGGGCCGCATTCAGGGTATGCCTCTGAGACGTTTGTTTTGTTTGTTGTTGCTTTACATCCTAGCAACTTCTAAGGTCATATCATGATGGTTACTGACTTGTCACAGTGCACGCTCATTGTGACTTTATAGTGCTGACCCATGGAAGACCAGGCCACCAGCACCATGACCTGATATCCCACTCAGTCAGATTATCCTGACACTGAGCCAACCAGTCTTTGTCCTATCCTAATAATGCTGAGTGCCAGGCTAGGAAGCGACAAGTATACATTTTTATGTAATTGGTTTGACTTGACCAGGGTTCAAACCCATGACCCAACGATCTACCAACATGGGAGATGGACACTCTAACTCATTCGGCCATCCCATCTGGTCTCGTCTCCAAGATGACTCCAAGATGTCTCGGAGACGCCTTTTGACTTATTTCCATTCAGGGTACGCCTCCAAGTCGTCTTGGAGATGTCTCCCATTTCAGAGTAGAGACAAAAAGCGCCTCGAAAATGGCTGCCGTATTCAGGGGTTTCAGTCAATCAGAGCTCTTCTTTTCCATTGAAAATGGCTGCCCACGTTTTCGAGGTGACCAACAGCTAAGTCATTCAGACTAGCATGACGTCAGGAATTTCTCCGAGACGCCTCCGAGGCACACCCTGAACACAACCCTGGAGTAAACTTTCGAACGGCGAATTTAACCACACTTCCACTGTCACTTCGGCCGCCATCTGTCTCGATTCCGCGTGTCCAGGCTGTCCTCCGTAATTTTACAACTCACCCAGCCCGTCAACAAAAACAAGAGAGTGAGTAATTGGGGAGGGCTGAGTGCTCCCCAGTTTGGCCACCAGGACTTGGATTAACTACTTCAACTCGATGAACTTGTACCGGCCTTCAGAGTAAAGCCTCTTTTACTCTTGTCCGCATGTGTGGGGAGAGTAGTGGACCCACTTCACCAGAAGTGGGTCAGGGCTGAGGTCAGGGGGGGGGGGGGGGGGGTTAAGGAGAGAAGGGGGAGTAAAACTGAGGTATTTTCAATTTTCTTTAGAGCAGTTCAAACGGGAAATATAGTTGCATGGTATATATACATGTATACATACATATATGGCGTCGTATATACAAATAGCCTGAACTATATGTGGCCTCTGCAGTCTAGTGGTTAGGGTGTTGAACTTGTAATCTGAAGTTGTGTGGTGTGGGTTCAAACCTCATACAGTCCAAAACATTCAAAAAACGTTTTCCTTCTATATGTGTTTCTGATTGAATTATGCAGTGTAATTGTACTAACATATATTTTACATTAAATCAAATATATTTCCTGTTTGAACTACTTTAAAGAAAATTTTAAATACTTCAGTTTTACTCTCCCTTCTCTCCACTCTCACCCAGCCGGGTCACTTGGCTAGTAGTAGGAACCTTGACCCTTATAAACCCTAAACTGGGTCAGAATGGAGTTTGGATGCACCAGGACTATTTCTAGGTCACAGGTCAGCACCATGCACCACCTGTGGGAAAGCTGGAAACTACTGGAACATGGTATGCACCACTTGGTAACCAGAACGGCAAGGCTCGGGTCCCTTTAACAATGTTGGAAGAAATATTAACGTCCCACAGTGACAACTAATCTACCTTTTCTATTCAGTCACCCCGGCTCCCATCCTCCCCTCCTCCCCACTCATCTCCATTTGACTTCTCCGTCCTGATATGACCTTATATGTTGCTAGGACGTTAAACAACAACAAACAAACCATTTGACTTTTGAGTGGCGAACCCATCCAAGGTGCAAATTATTTTCCAATGTCTCATTTAACTGTAGTCTACCTGTGAGGCCAGGAGTAGGGGTAGGCCTATATTATTATATGCGTCATTATAGGGCAGATTTGACGTAAGGCTGCATAGTCCGATGAAGCATCAAATATTCAAAACCAAAGCAATTATCTAGATTTGATCCTAAATATCTAACTTAGATACTGGTGCAGTTATTCAGTATGTGTTGCCACATAGAAGGGGATATTGTGTCAATTTACTAGAACATGTTACTGCTGAAAACTATGGTGACAGAGTTTTGGCGTGCTTGCCAAAACTACTTTTCCATGGTTATACTTCATGTATCTCAAAAGTTATCCAGTTAAAATAAAAATGACTTCAAACTGAAGTAAGGTAGATTATAACAATACATTTAATGTATTTATCTCAGAAAAATGGCCGAAACTCAAAACCATCGGACTATGCAGCCTTAACCGAAACGTGGCTCAGTTGTATAATATATGTTGATGTGTGACGTCATCCCGACTACATAAATTACTGACCTCCGTCAATGGAGCCCAAAAGCGCCCCTGTCATTATAATGAACGCCAATGACAGACTGATACTGTGTGATAGTGGATCCTTTGACTTATGGGTGCTGTGATAGTAGTTTGTAATTACCGTGGCCGTGTGTATGCGCGCCCCAGGTACACTTTGTCCCCCTCAAATCGTTTATTACAGAAAACACATCCAGTTCGATATTTAATCATCACCGACCTCACTCATGTGTCGATAAGGCTTTTACATGTACTGCCAGTTCAAACTAATTGTACGCATATTCATATACAATATTACAATTGTAGTTATTCAAACATCCATTTGGGTAGAAGTACCATTACTTGTAAGTATTAAAGCATTTTAGCAATTGATACTCCTCAATTTAAGTAAAGTGACTCATTCTACCAATCATCATCATAATAATTTAAACACTTGGACCATTCCTATATTATTAGTTGGGATGCCTCAAATGTATGTGACCATGTAATTTAATTTGAGTAATAATATACCACATAGACTGTATGGTGAAAGATTAGAACGGTGCACCATTTTCGATGAGTATCCAGTCAGTGGGACTGGAAACTCGTCCCCAAGTAAGCGTCTAAATCTAAATCCACACTTTTCTAGATCTAAATCTAGACATCAAATGTATCGGTACAAAACCACGGATGTAGGCCTATTCAGCTAGCACTGTATGAAGCCCTTTACCGTGGTCAAATGTGCTGTCATATCTGGTATTTCTAATTAATATATGCTACACTATTTGAATTGTGCGCTGATTTATGTGTGTTTTTATTGTTGTTGTTGTGTTTTTGGTATGCAGGTATTGCAATACCTCAGGGAGTTTGATGCCCCTGCCCTGCAGAGTTGTAAACCATTCCCTTGTGGTACAGGTTCTTGACAGAACCGAAGGCTAAGGGAGCAAACCGTGAACAGAAAACCATGTCACTGTGGCAGCATCAAGGGTGGTTGATGTATGGAACTCCCAACATCTCCCGACCAGCCACTGCAGGGACAAATAGTTTTGCGCCTGCCTGGACATGTTCTTGCCGGTGTGAAACCTCTATTTGCTCCCCGAGAGAGTGCCGCTGGTAACTTGCAAAAGCCAGCAGCACTTCAACACTTTTACAGGCAGCTTTCATGAAATGACCATCAAGAGAAACCTGAAGCTGAGAAACATTAAGACCGACTCATGGACTCACAGCAGAGAGCTAAATGGAGAGCGGCAGTCAAGTAATGAAAGCAGTGTTTGTCGCATCGCGACCGACAGCATGATGATGATGATGTTGTGTTTTTTAATGGCTCCCAATGTGTTACTTCTGGAGTTTTACCGAATACAGCAGATTGTTTGTGATGGCGGACATATGTTATCTACCCTACGTTTACTTACATACTGTGATTTGACCGTAATGCACCCATATATTCATGGTTACATTTGGAGGTGCAATGTGCTTAAATAATGCAGTACCAGGTTCCTGCTTTCATAACACATTTGGACTAGTATTTTTGTTGTTGTTGTTTGCATTTGTTATTTTATGTGAATATGTCTAGCACTATGAGGTTGTGGCCTCTTGTTGGAGGACATTATGGAGGTACCAATCTTTTCCCCACAGATCAAGACTAATAAGTGGTATTTTATATATTCACCAATATGGCAGACTTCGTTCAATGTGAATCCGAAATGAATGGATAGTGTAAATTGGCAAATAAATGCCGATATTAAAGCTGTAGAGTCCGATGAAGCAGCAAATTATCAAAACTCAAACACTTATCTAGATATTGATGCACTTTTTAACCATTTGTTGCCACATAGAAGGGAATATTGAGTCAATGTAATGCAACCTGTTACTGCAGAAGCCCTGGTGTTGGCGTGCTTGCAAAACTAATTTCATATGTTTTCATTTAAGATGTCTAAAAAAGTTAGCGATTTAAGATCAAAGTTATTTCAAATTAAAAGTAAGGTACATTATAACAATAAATGTAATATAATTGTCTTGATATGGGAACAGAAATATCAGTTTTGTTGTTTCTCCAACACGGTAACGAACCATTAACTATCGTTACCATGGAACTATCGTTACCATGAAATCCTAGATATTGATAACATATTAAAGGTGATTTACAATTTGTGTTTGGCTACATAAACTAAGTGAAGATAAATCACAAAAAGAAGTTTCAAAAATGTTATTTGATTTTGAACAGGGCGGGGGGGGGGAACAGATAAATTAATGCGTTTGAATGATATATTTTTGTTTTATTATTGTTGTTGTCATTGTTGATTTTATGCAATAAAATGACTTACTATGTTGCTGTTGATCTTATATCTTTATTGGTGTTTTCTGGTATGTATTTTTGTATTATCCTATTTTTGGTGGTATCGTTGAGCTGGGGATACAGCAACATCAATGGCTGAGCGTTTTGAATATTGGGAGGGGGGGATGTGACCGGGAAGGCACTTTGTGCCTTCCCCACGTGCACGAGGCACACAAGATAGTTAGGGGGGTCATGGGGCATACTCACCCCAGAAAATTTGGAAATTTATATGGCCTGAAATGTGATTTCCTGGTATGTAATTCATAGAATGAATCATTTTAAAACCGAGTTCATACTTTTTTTCCTTTGTAATTTATACTTGAGTGCTTGTTAACAAAAATCCATTTCCTTTGAATTTATTTGTGGCATAATATAACTAGCCGACGGAACAGATAATATGTTGGGGGCCTCACTTTGCATGAGGTATCGCTTGGATCCCTTGGAATCACATTCGTTATGATCCATTAAAGAAATGTGCATGGAAAAGTTTGTTGTATTTGCTGAGAGTAGTATTTTTAAAATCATTACTTTTATGAACTTGAGGAACTAACCGAAAGTGTATATGACAGACATATCCCTATATAGTATTTTGACAGTTTGGGATCAGTGGCTCAATAATATTTGAATTCACTCCACCGACAGGCATATCATTTTACAGTCCAGCGTCTTAATATCTTGGCTGACACAAACTTAGCAGGCATTTATAACTTTTAGATGTACGCATGTATTTTAACATCAATTGTATAAAATTGATGGAGATATGATTTTTTTTTAAACCAGATCTTGGTATGCATTGTCATGATTGTGGTGGCTCACCTGTAGGCCGGATGAAGTCAATCCAATGGGTTGTACTTGTAGCAGGTTGAGGCCAAGATGTCTGTCTGACTTGACACTTTCTTGTTTCTAGTTGATCAGGGCCGCGTTCAGGGTATGCCTCGGAGTCGACTCGGAGACAGCTCCACGACATCTTTTTGGCTAATTTGCGTTCAGGGTATGCATCGGAGTCAACTCGGTAGGAGGCAAAAAGCGCCTGGAAAATGGCCGCCAGATCCAGTGGTTTCAGCCATTCAGAGCTGTTCTTTTCAATTGCAAATGGCTTCCCCCTATGGATGCCGCCATTTTCGAGGCAACAAGCAGCTCAAGTAGTTCAGACTGGCGTGATGTTATGAATTTCTCCTGAGGCGACTATATATGTGCAGCTCGTAGAATATACACCATATGCCACCACAAACACTCGGACCTGGATTATTAGTTAGGCCTACTGCTTTTTTTCTGCATGTGTAATTACCAACCCAACCAGTAGCAATATTTTCCAAACGTCAGCTTTGATCAAGCCAAGTAAGTAGGGTTGTAAAATGCTTGCATCAATCTGCCTATTAAAAGTGTTTATTTGCGTTTCTACATCTTGATTTTTGTTTCTGTATCATTGTTGTTATTGATTGGCCAAGAAAGCTGCATACTTATTGGGCGGGGTGGGGGTGGTTGTGGTTGTGGCCTAGGGGTCACTGGCTGCAGGGCTGCAGCATTGATAAACGGCGCCGTTAAAATGGCCCGTATTTTGGTGGGGTTTTTTTCGGGAGGGGGGTAGGGGGGATTCTTCTTTCTTCGTTCCAAGAAAGCTATGCGGAACTACTGGGCCGCGTTCAGGGTCCGTCTCGGAGGCACCTCGGCAACATCTCGGCGATGCTTTTTGGCTTATTTCCATTCAGGGTGCGTCTCGGCGACGTCTCGGAGACGCCTCCCTTTTTAGACTGGAGATGAAAAGCGCCTCGAAAATGGCCGTATTCAGTGGTTTCAGCCAATTACAGCACAGCTTTTCCATTGCAAATGGCCGCCGCCTATGGGGGTATTCATTTTCGAGACAACAAACTGCCTTTGCAGTTCAGACTAGCATGACGTCACGGCCATCTCCAAGGCGCTGATGCGGATTCCGAGGGACACCAGGGCCGCGTTCAAGGTCCGTCTCGGAGGCGCCCGTGATGTCAGGCTAGTCTGAACGACAACAGCAGTTGGTCGCCTCGAAAATGGCCGCCCCCATAGGCGGCGGCCATTTGCAATCAAAATGCTGCGCTCTGATTGGATGAAACCACTGCATGCGGCGGCCATTTTCGAGGCGCTTTTCACCTCCAGTCTGGAAAGAGAGGCGTCTCCGAGACGTCGCCAAGACGCACTCTGAACGGAAATAAGCCAAAAAGCATCGCCGAGACGTCGCCGAGGCGCCTCCGAGACAGACCCTGAACGCAGCCCAGTTTGCCAAGGGACACTTCCATTCAAATGCATTGTCAACGGCCGTGAGCAAATCTTCATACAGAAGAAGTCAAATATCTCCCAAATTACACCATCTAGAAACAAATCGCTTGGTACACATATAGAAAACATCTTTACCATGAAGACTATATTAAATTTATAAGGTTAGGGTTCTTGAATTCTATTAATTTTGAATAAAACTAACGTTTTGCACTGCGCGTACCGTCAAACTCAAGGCATTGCCAATGGTCATGAGCAATGTTCATACAGAAAATACAGAAGAAGTCAAATATCTCTCAAATTACACCATCTAGAAACAAATCGTTTGGTACACATATAGAAAACATCTTTACCAAAAACATTATATTAAATTTATAAGGTTAGTGATGATGCTGTTCGATTTTGACGCATGTGCAGAAGCGATGTGTCCCTCGCAAACTGGTGTCCCTGGGAAACTGCAACAGCGCCTCCGACACAGACTCTGAACGCGGCCCAGATTATATAGCCTGGTCCCCTGGCCTTTGTTTCAAAAGAGGTCGCCACTGTGGATGCACACAGACGGCACCTAGCGGAAAAAATGAGTACTGGAACCCAACTGGTTATAACTCTTGCTTTCTGCACCTTCTTGTTTTGAACGAATGTGTGACGAATGTCCGAACTAGAAACTTGACATGCAAATTAATTTATTTAGTAAACAACTAAATAAAAAAAAGAAAACATATCCGTCCACAAACTGCATGAATGAGAAAACGTCAGGTAAGATGTGCCTTTATGGGTGTGTTGTACGATGTAGGCTAGGTAAAAGTGGCGAATTCCAACCCTATGTAAAAGTTGGAGAAAATGTGTATCAATATTGATGTCCTTAGAAAGGCTTAGTTTGGCAGTCCTACCTTATGTTGATTAACATTCAATAGCTACAATCTAAGTGTATATGTTTTCCCTCAACATATACACTCCAGAGTGTTCAAATCACACAATCTCAAGTCATGTTGACAGAAAATTAGTTTGAAATGATAGAATCCATGAAGTAAATCCTCCATGGTTGAATGAACTAGTTCTCTTACATCACTTCCTGTTGGAAGTCAACCAGGGAGCATTCATCATTTATATGGCCAGTATTCTGGTGTCAGGTTAACGATTATCCAAATACAGTGGGAATTAAGAATCCAAAAGTATGCTTCCCACTCATCAGGCTGGAAATGATTTCCACCTGTTGCTCTTTAATATTGAAATGCATATTATATTTGTCTTAAACACGGTGCAATAGTTGGCCAAGTGCCATTGTAGCGTTCATGAAGTGCCAAGTGGTTCTCGAGCCTACAATGAATGCTCACTGGATAATTATCCATGAACCTCTCAAATTCCTTCTACTCTCCCAAAATGGCTGACATGTGGATCCAGGTGTTCTGTCAATCCAGATTTTAAACTTCATCTACCCAGTGGAATTAATACACTAACTATTTCAAAAGTAGCGGGTAAATATATTGAGGTATGTAAAGAATATACCTTGCTTTTTAGATTAAAAATTCATGCTCTCATTTCATTTCCCTGCTTTTTCGACAGCTTTAACATAGGGTTGGTTTTCACGTCTCCCGTGGGTACTGCAGCAGTATGGGGTGAATCTTTTATCTAGATGTAGGCCTACTGTAGTGCCAAATTAACTTCAAATCTTTAACGTATGCGCACCAGCTGACACATAGCCTCATACTAGTCATATATAGGCCTACAGACTGATGATGTCAGTGTCAGACTATTGTTCACTTCGCAGTTCATTGCATAATTATTTCGAGTGGAGTCATGTGAGTAGGCAGTTTAACCGTACCCAGAGTAGGTATGAATATTTTATCTAGTGAGTAGCTAGATAACAGATTCACCCCTTTACCCGTACTCACATTCGCATCCGAACATATGGAAATTGGAAGCACCACCGTGTGTTTACGTGCTTTTCCATTTTTTGTCGCATTCGCATACCGAGTATATAATATAGAATCTTAGCTTTAGTCCTTTCTGATAGACCCGTGGAACTAGAAATGCATATGGCTTTGCCAGGGTTCCCTATTGTTAGGTATCTTGACTAGTGATGTCACGGCCACTTGACTTGTGCTCAGAATGGCGGTCCAGTTAAAAGCTGTGTTTACACGGGCAAATGTAAAATGATTTAGACAAAGCGATTTATATGAAGCGATGTAGTGGCGCGTTTACACGCAACTAGTTTGAAGGCGGAAATCGATATCTGCGCATGAGCAAGTCCAGACTAACCAGCGCCAGTAGTGGTGAGCCTGTAGACGGCGAGCACTGCTATTTGTTTAGTTTACATTCATCGATTCACAATATGAATAACGACGCCAATGTAGCGGCTACGTTAATAGCGCTTGAAATTTAGGGTTAATTTAATTAAATTTCATTATTTGAGTATGTAATTCTGTTAAATATGATCGCATTCAATAGATTTCGGCCTAATCGGTCCCTAACACTGCCGGGCACCAGCGATAGTTACAGCTGAGCCTGTAGCCGGCGAGCACCGCTATTTTACACTATCGCCACCCGTGAACCAGCTGTATCGCTTCATCTATACTACCTCCCAAGGTGGTTTACATCTACCGATTTATATGAATCGATTCAGCCCTAAAACGCCACAGTGTCGCGTTTACACGGCAAATGTAAATCGATCTAGGCAAGTGGTTTTATATGAAGCATTTTAACTCGCCCGTGTAAACACGGCTATAGACCACTTTATAATGCACCAAGAAGGATGCAGACTTCTCAGCGTTGCTAGAGGTGGTCCAATGCGCAGGCCATTAATAATAGAGAAACTGTTTACCTACTTCATTCGCATACATGTATAATATAATCTAATAGGGCTGTCACACTACGACGTAAGAGCCAACGTAAGCCTAGCGTAGGTGACTTTTCGTCATTACGTTGAGGTATGTTGGGTTACATTGACGTCCAACTTGTGCCGCAATTTGTATACTACGCCGAGAACTTTGACGTAATATAATTATTTTCATGTTGTGCCCACGCTGACGTCGTTACGTCGTGGTGTGACAGCGCCTTAACGTAAAAAAAAGAAGTTTACAACAATGGTTCTGGTACTCCACAGAAAAGGGCAATTTCCACAGCGCATGCATTTTCACATGAAGCTCGAGATACGGGTCAGCTCTGGAAGCGGGTGCCAAGTTTGTAAAGAATTATTATTTAATATAATGATTATTGGATCATGCCATGCATAAATGCATGCACTTTACACAACGAAATAAGGAAATAAGGAAATTATCATTAGTAATAGTATGCGATCTAGTCCTAGCGTCTTGAAGAGAAATGCACACTGTCACAAGTCGGTACCCGTCCTGATATGACCATAGAAGTTGCGTGAAACCCCCCAACAACCGACAAACTTTCTTCTCTAGAACTAATGACCTTGACTAATGACCTTCATCAGAGGAGTGGTAGGCCGACGGGTTACCAGAACATTGACCTTGCTAGTCGTCTGGGGCCGTATGCACCAATCGGTGTTAGGGCGTTAACCGTGGCTAGTCTAGCTCCGGCCCGCAAAATGTGCATAATCGGTATGCACCAATCGGTGCCAGCGCTAACCGCGTACTTTAGCCTAGGCTAAGCTATACCACTTTCCGAGTTGGGTTTACGGCCTAGCCGGGGCGGATAGCGTGTTTCCAAAATGGACGTGTTGTTGATTAGACGCTTTCTCCATCGGAGACAACTGCCTCGCAATCGGATTATTCGTGACAGAACGCCCTCGTTCGAGGAATTTGATGATATTGATCTCTTCCGCAAGGTCAGATTTCGCCGTCATGATATATTGGCGATTACAGACAGTGTGCGCGATGACCTAGACGTTTGGCAGCGGCGTGGCACATTGACACCACTTATGCAAGTTTTGGTGACACTAAGATTCTACGCCACGGGTGGTTTCCAAGATGTATGTGGAGAGCTCATCGGTGTTAACCAATCTACGGTTTCACGTACAGTTCATCGTGTCACCGATGCTCTCATACGCCATCTACCGCGACATGTCAAGCTCCCGACGCAGGAAAACGCCGACCGTACCAAGATGAAAATTTACACCAACTATGGCTTCCCCGGTGTGTTTGGCTGAATCGACGGTACACAGATACGCATAGAGGCACCCAGACAGTACGAACATGAGTTTGTAAATCGGAAAAATTACCACTCACTAAACGTGCAGGTACGTGTTGTTTTGTTTAAAAGTGTCCGATCCCTCGAGCTGTCAGTTTAGCCACGGACAAATACAGTGAAATACCACAGACTTTTTGTTTGTTTACATAACGTATTTGCCTTGTGCTAGGTTAAAACACTTCGCAGAAAATCCATCTCATCAGTGAACTACATTTAATACGGGGACCTATTGTCCAAATATATTTGCACACGAACAAGTGTCATTCTGAACATTTTTCGACACTTTGCTGTCAAATAATTTGTGCATTATGTTTCCCTTTTATGTCGCGTTTGGTTTCCAAAACATCGCTATGCTACTTACTTATTGTATATAGCTATGTATATAGCTAAAAGCCACAAATCGTGTCAATTGGTGGTTTATTAACCGTGCCGCAGTTATTTCATTTTCGCTAATGAGGCGCTATTTCATGGCATTATTTTGATGTTTTAGCATTACAAGTGGGTTACCCTCAATCTAGATATTTAGTCAATTGCTGTTCTAACTTGTTTCCTAATTTATATATATCTCAGCTGCTCTGTCCATTGCAGCCCTTAAAATAAATGCTACTTGGCGGATATAGGCCATTAAAATAAAACTAAGTGAATTCATTAGTGCTTTCGAAGGAGGTTGACTCATAAACAGTCATCATTTAATTGATCACTCTTTACACTGAAATTTTAGTCACCTAGCAAAGTACCTTTTCGACCTAGCAGCATCATGAAACTTGACACAATGGTCAATAAATAACAAATTTTAATGTCCACCTACTTTACAGAGCTACCCGAGATATATAGAACCTGGAATTTCATTGTTGCGATCAAGTCACTTATTCAGAATCTGCACAGGCACAGAAAACGTGAAGGGATTTTCAAACTGTCAACTTGAGGTTGTTGCACAATATTTTATCTACGTCATAGGCTGATCGGCAATGGGTTACCCCCTATTATTCAATGAAAAGCTAGCATTTTGCAACCCCCCCTATACTTAGGGCAAACCACCTTGTCGCTTTCTCGCTTTTGTTGGCGCTGGGCGACTGACTATTTAATGCATTACTATTTGCAGGTCATCTGTGATGGGGACCTCGCCTTCATAGACTGTATTGTACGTTGGCCAGGCAGTGTGCACGACTCCAGAATACTTCGTGAATCCGACCTCTTCGCCGCGTTTGAGAGCGAACACGCTAAACCATTGGAAGGTGTGCTACTCGGCGACAGTGGCTACATGTTGCGCGACTGGCTGTTTACGCCAATACTCAATCCGATCATGGCACAGGAAGTTGCATACAACGTGCACCACAAAGCAGCGCGATCACTAGTCGAGAGGTCGATAGGTATTTTAAAAAGGCGTTGGCACTGTCTGCGCAGGCTTCGCTTACAGCCTGTGAGGGCTTGCAACATCATCACTGCGTGCATCATCCTGCACAACCGCGCCCGCAATCTCCAACTGGAAGATCCCTCAGACACCGAACCCGAATCTGATGCGGAGGGGGATGATGATGCGCACTATGACGCACACGTTGACGCTGCAGTTTACCATCGTCCAGAAAACTACGACCGCTCGGAACGGGTTCGCGCTGCTGTGGGGAAAGCTGCACGACAGAGAATCGTCAACAATTACTTTGCATAAAGGTTGCTGGCATTGCCAAGCAAATATAATGAACACAGGGTAACAAACACAAGTATTGAGGTTTGGGTCATGTTCAGTTTTATAGGTATGCGACACAGACAATTACAGAATACCGGACAAACATAGTCTACTCAGATATTACAGTTGTATCTAAATAGGGCCACCTTACTCTGGAACGCACATTTCCTTCTCTAGTCGCTGTATTTCTAAAAGTTTGCGCCGATGCTGTGCCTGTAGGAACAAAGTGTGGGCAGTGATCCTTGCAGTGTTCTGCACCTCACTTTCATATTGGGCATCGAGAAGTCTCTTTTTTGACTTGCAGGTATCGGTAGAATTTTGCAAAAATTCTATGAAGGCCGACCGTTCATTTCCGTCGCTGCTGCTGCCATGGAAGGATTTGCTGCGTCCTCTCTTTGATTGGGCACCTTTAGACCGTCGCTTACGTGTCTACCTGCAACCACGCGAGGGACTCTGGCCTGTGAGGTCATGCTCGGCGGAGACACTGACATGGCCATCTTCCAGGTCAGCCACAATCACAGCCGCGGAGAGGTCAACTGTGTAGAAGAAACAGTGTATACGTGTTACAGTAACAATTTGGTGTATTTTAGTAAGAGTAAGATAAAGCGTGCTAGATTTGGCCGCATCTAATTATATGATATATATGCTTTGTTGGTGACATTATCATAGAGAATGACATGGTTCTTTGCTGTGTCCAACTTTGTGCGTGGCTTAACGAAATAGAGAGAAAAATTCAACGCCCTCTTTATTCTTTACAAATGCACGTTGACGTAGCTATTGTATTTAGTCTCGCTTGGACCTTGATATAAAATGTGTGGACGCCCTACGTCAACGTAAGTAACTGACCGAAGACCATAACGGAAGCAAGGCAGAACAAAACGAAAAATGCATTATTAACTATTTGGTCGAAGTAAAGTCACACAAGGCCTACCAGGTAGAGAGAAGGGTTCGCTGACAGCTATGGCACAGTCTGCTGGGCGCGGGACAGGCCTGGAGGAAAACATCGGCCGACCTACGTGCGCCACCGAGAATGATGGTGACAGGAATTCTGCATCAAAATGCTCCTCGGTACCCATATCTCTTTCTGTGGCTGGCATTAAACTGGCGGGGGAAGAGGCTGTAAGGTAAAACAGTGCATATGTGGGAATTACTACAACACAGACATAATTATGTACTGACAATAAAACACTAAAGCGATTTTGCGTGTTGTGTGTCGTCCACAGAAATATAGACAAAAATTCGAAGGACATATTTTGAAACGTGCTAGCGTGACTACGTGTCCTTAAACAGCGATTACGATAACGGTAAAAGCTACGTTTGCTGCCTAACTTACCAGCGATTCCATGGATGAGGTTTGACTCGTCGCCCACAATCTGCATCACAGCCTCCTCGTAAGGCAGGGCAGACTCCGGAGGGCCTCCTCCTGTCTTCAGTGCCCTGCGTTGACGGCCTGTGACTTCAGACTTCAGTGTCTTCCATTTCTCCTTTACTTCAAGTCGAGACCTTATGGCAACGCCGCAGGAATTGACAGCCTTTTTAACTCGGTCCCACGCATTATTTTTATCCTGCATAGTAACGCGGTTGTTGAAGGAACCGAATAATACTTCGCGGGACAACATTATCTCGTCCAACAGTACACGTACTTCAGCGTCGCTATAGTTGGCTTTCCTTGCCCGCTTATTTCCCAATACCGACTCGATTGGAGCCGCCATGGTAGCAGGATCATTGATGCGTATAGAGCGAAACACCACAAAAACAACTAATGCGGTGCAAAAGTCAAGAATTTGCCCGATTACGCTCAAAATCTTGAAACAAACACGTAAAAGTCGCTGCGAAAGTCAGTCACTGCTACTTCCTGCCGCTGGTTTCGATAGTCATTGTTGTCATATAGCGGTGCGCATCGGGAACAGGCTCAGAGCAAGTCCCCAACAAGCGAAACTAGGTCACGGTTAGCTATCCGCGTCCGTCTAGAAAGTTGGTGCATACCGACTCACACAAATCTCCGACACGCCGCTACCCCGAGGTAGCTATCCGCTATTTATAGATTTGGGAAATCCCTCTGCGTTTGTAGCCATATATTAGGCTCAAATATATTAAATGCGACCATATTTAACAGAATTACACACTCAAATCGTGAAATTTCATTAAATTAACCCTAAATTCAAAGCGTTATTAAGGCCACCGCCGCATTGGCGGCGACATTAACAGCCACATTCCCGAATCGACGAACGCAAAGTAAACAAACGGCCGGTGATGCGGATTCCGAGGGACACCAGTTTGCCAGGGACACTTCCATTCAAATGCATTGTTAACTGCCGTGAGCAAATCTTCATACAGAAGAAGTCAAATATCTCCCAAATTACACCATCTTGAAACAAATCGTTTGGTACACATATAGAAAACATCTTTACCATAAAGACTATATCAAATTTATACGGTTAGGGTTCTTGAATTCTATTATTTTTGAATAAAACTAACGTTTTGCACTGCGCGTAGCGTCAAACTCAAGGCATTGTCAATGGCCCTATTTATAGATTTGGGAAATCCCTCTGCGTTTGTAGCCATATATTAGGCTCAAATATATTAAATGCGACCATATTTAACAGAATTACACACTCAAATCGTGAAATTTCATTAAATTAACCCTAAATTCAAAGCGTTATTAAGGGCACCGCCGCATTGGCGGCGACATTAACAGCCACATTCCCGAATCGACGAACGCAAAGTAAACAAACGGCCGACGCCGCCGCACCGACCTCCCTTTCCATACTGGCGGCGGCGGCGGTTTGTTTACCGTACCCTCGTCGACTCGAAAACACCAATATTAATATCGCCGCCTAATAATATAATATATTATTATATCTAAATAGATTCAAGTCTAACGGCTTTACCTCGTTTTAAATAGCATTATGTACTTATATTTGTAACCCCCACCCACGCGCACAATCACACACAACCACTTTTGTAAAGGGGGATATGACTATGAGGAGAATTACAGCAATAATATCACCCTGCCTCAAAACAAGCATATTAAACTACGGTGGCTACCTTACTATGGTAGTGGTTAGACTAGAGCGTCTGCTTCTTAATAGGCAGGGTGCGGGATCGATTCCCGGGTTTGACTGAGCCAGACCCAAAGACTTATACTATAGTTATACTTATAGAAATCACATTGGTCGCTTCAATCTCGCTTAGATACATAATGCATAAATGCGTGCATAAATTGATACCTACCTACATACATACAAAGTGCATACATGTGTGCTATATAGGGTATTCACGTGACATCATCAACCGGATGCGCGGCCATTGTGGTGATGTCAACCAGGGGCCATATGCATGAGTCGGGGTTAGTGAGCCAAACCCATGGT
The DNA here is from genome assembly GCA_030323885.1 of Branchipolynoe longqiensis. NCBI lineage: Eukaryota > Metazoa > Annelida > Polychaeta > Phyllodocida > Polynoidae > Branchipolynoe > Branchipolynoe longqiensis. The sequence continues at coordinate 48,716,633 of CM059191.1, read as the reverse complement.
TAGAGGTGATCTCCGGGTTAGCGGCGAAAAGTCGGTATGTATGGACCAGTGTTACGGAAACTCCGCGAGTTTAACGTCGTCTACGCTAACCCCAACCCATATCAAGTTTACCGTCGAGATTAGGTACCGATTAGGCACAAATCTATTCAACGCGATCATATTTAACAATTACATACTCAAATCATGAAATTTCATTAAATTAACCCTAAATTCGAACCGATATTAACGTGGCGATGTTAATATTGTCAAATCGACGAATGTACACAAAACAAATCGCCGCCACCGCCGCATCGACGTCGCTATCCATACTGTCGAACATCAACAAAACATCACCGCCGCCGCCACCGCCGCATCGGCGGCAATATCTTAGGCGCAAATCTATTCAATGTGATCATATTTAACAGAATTACATACTCAAATCGTGAAATTTCATTAAATTAACCCTAATTTCGAACTGATATTAATATTGTCAAATCCACGAATGTACACAAAACAAATCGCCGCTGCTGAGGCATCGACGTCGCTATCCATACTGACGACGTAGATCTATTCAACAAAACATCGCAGCCGCGGCCGCATCGGCGGCAATATATTAGGCCCAAATCTATTCAATGTGATCATATTTAAAAGAATTACATACCCAAATCGTAAAATTTCATTAAATTAACCCTAAATTCGAACCGATATTAACGCCGCCGCTACAATGGCGGCGATATTAATATTGTCAAATCGACGAATGTACACAGGCAGAGGGATTTCCCATATCTATAAATAACTGCTAGGTTAGCTAACGCCTCTGCGCTTTGGCTCCGCGCATACCCCATGACCCATTTCTAAACACCGGTGTTAGCTAACCCGAATGCGGTCCTTAACACCGGGGCCGATAAATAATTCTTCATGCATACGGGCCCAGTAAACAACCCATAGAGTTTGCCGGTACGCGCAGTGCAAAACGTCTATTTCATTCAAAATTATGAGAAATCCAGAACCCTAACCGTATCAATTTAATATAATCTTTTTGGTAAACATGTTTTCTATATGTCTATCAAGGGATTTGTTTCTAGGTGGTGTGGTTTTAGAGATATTTCACTTTTTCTGAATGAGGATTGCTCACGACCATTGACAATGCATTGAGTTTGCCGGTACGTGCAGTGCAAACCATTCGTTTTATTCAAAATTAATAGAAATCCAGAAACCTAACCATGTCAATTTAATATAATCTTTTTGGTAAACATGTTTTCTATATGTGTACCAAGGGATTTGTTTCTAGGTGGTGTGGTTGTAGAGATATTTCACTTTTTCTGTATGAGGATTGCTCAGGACCATTGACAATGCCTTCAGTTTGCCGGTGTCGCAGTTTCAGCGCCCGGTCAGTTTCAGCGCCCGGTCAGTTTCATGCGCATGCGTCAAAATCTAACATCATCGTCACTAACCTTATAAATTTAATATAATGTTTTTGGTAAAGATGTTTTCTACATGTGTACAAAGCGATTTGTTTCCAGGTGGTGTGGTTTTAGAGATATATCACTTTTCCTGTATTTTCTGTATGAAGATTGCTAGCGACCATTGACAATGCCTTGAGTTTGACTGTACGCGCAGTGCAAAACCTTAGTTTTATTCAAAATTAATACAAATCAAGAACCCTAACCTTATAAATTTAATACAGTCTTTTTGGTAAAGATGTTTTCTATATGTGTACCAAGCGATTTGTTAATAGGTGGTGTAGTTTTAGAGATATTTCACTTTTGCTGTATTTTCTGTATGAAGAATGCTCACGACCATTGACAATGCCTTGAGTTTGAGTCTATACGGGCGGTTGAAACTGACCGGGCGCTGAAACTGCGACACCGGTACGTGCAGTGCAAAACATTAGTTTTATTCAAAATTAATAGAAATCCAGAACCCTAACCATATCAATTTAATATAATCTTTTTGGTAAACATGTTTTCTATATGTGTACCAAGGGATTTATTTCTAGGCGGTGTGGTTGTAGAGATATTTCACTCCTTCTGTATGAAGATTGCTCATAGACATAGCCATTGAGTTTGCAGTGTGACAGCCTTTATTATTGTGGTTACTATCGCCACAATGGCCGCACTTCCATTTAACGTGACGTCAGTGCATACCCTATAGTTATGTGTGTGTATATACGATTGTACATATATGTACAAACATACCTAATACATACTGAATGTACATATATTCTCCATTTTTACACACATAGTTTGTTTGTTGTTTTACATCCTAGGAACATCTAAGGTCATATCAGGACGGGTACCAACTTGTAACAGTGCGCACTCATGGCGAATTTATAGTACTGCCCCAGTGGGAGACCAGGCCACTAGCATCATGACCTGATATCCCACTCAGTCACATATCCTGACACTGAGCCAACCTGGGGCCGTATGCACGAATCGGTGTTAGGGCCGTAACCGCGGCTAGGCTAGCTCCACACGGCTAAATGTGAGAAATCGGTATGCACCAATTGGTGTTAGCGCTAACCGCGAAATTTAGCCTAGGCTAAGCTAAACCACTTTATAGGTTGGGGTTATGGGCTATCTGGTGCGGTTAGTGGTGTTTTCCAAGATGGAGGTCTTGTTGTTTAGACGCTTTCATCGCAGACAATTGCATAGAAATTGGATTATCCGAGACAGAAGCCATCTGTTTGAGAAATTTGACGACGTAGATCTATTCCGCAAATTCCGATTTCGCCGGCATGATATACTGGCCATAGCAGACAGCGTGCGCGAAGACTTAGAATTTAGGCAGCGACGGGGCGCTTTGACACCGCTAATGCAAGTGTTGGTTACTCTTCGATTCTATGCGACAGGTGGATTTCAAGATGTGTGTGGGGAGCTCATGGGTATCAGTCAATCCACTGTTTCACGTACAATTCATCACGTCACGGATGCTCTAATACGCTAACTACCCCGACATGTCAAGATGCCTAGTCAGGAGAACGCAGACAGGACCAAGTTGAAGATTTACAACACCTACGGATTCCCCGGTGTCTTTGGGTGCATTGACGGGACACAAATAAGAATCAAGGCCCCGTCCGAATACGAGCATGAGTTTATAAATCGCAAGAATTACCTCTCGATAAATGTGCAGGTAGGTTGATCTTTTGCGTAGCCTTAAACCGTGTGCGATCCCTTACTCTAGCAATATAGAACGAGATAGAGAGCACATGAAACAAAAGACAAACAGCGAAGAATGACACCCACTCATGTAGTGATTTATATTTAATTTCAGTCGATCCTTTATTACTATATATTCTCTTTGTCTATGTGATTCTCTTAGCCTTGCGCTTACTTCTATGACACGCAGAGGTGTGCTGTCATTAATCTAAAGTGACACACAGTTTATTGGCGTTGTTGTTAGGTACAAAAGGTCAATTTGACCACAATACACCTTTTTCGGCATTGCTATTGTTTAAGTAGGCCACGTTTTCAAGGACATTCGTATGCTATTTAATTCCCATAACGTATTGGACAAAGCCGTACAAATTTGGTATACCTTACAAGGCTTGGACTGCCAACATTAACCATCTTGATATGTGCCTTGTTCGTAACGCTTGCTAGGTCTGTGTCAGTTTTTAACTCCTTAATATAATGTGTTGTTTGTGGTTTATCATCGCAGGTCATCTGTGACAGCGACCTAGTCTTCATAGACTGTATCGTCCGTTGGCCAGGCAGTGTGCATGATTCTGGCATCCTCCGGGAATCCGATGTGTTTGAGGCGTTTGAGAGCGATCAAGCTAAACCAGTCGAAGGTGTCCTACTTGGCGACAGTGGGTAGTTGTTGCGTGACTGGCTACTAACGCCAATCCTCAACCCAAACAATGCTCAGGAAAGGGTCTATAACGTGCACCACAAATCAGCAAGAGCACTAGTCGAGAGGGCAATTGGTGTGTTAAAGAGGCGTTGGCACTGTCTGCAAAGGCTTCGTTTGGACCCTGTGAGGGCTTGCAACGTCATCACGGCGTGCATCATCCTCCACAACCGCGTCCGACAGCTGAACCTGGAAGATCCATCAGACACTGAATTTGATACTGATTCGGAGGGGCAGGATGATGCACACTATGACGAGTACCTTGATGCTGCAGTGTACCAGCGTCCCGAGAACTATGACCGGTCGGAGTGGGGGGGTGCTGCTGTTGGCAAAGCTGCCCGACAGAGAATTGTCAACACTTACTTTGCATAAAGGTGTGTATGATTGGAAATAATGTAGAGAAACACAGGGTAACAAAAACACTCTATGTGCTTTGGTAATGGTGAACATGTACACGATAAGTAATGAATCCTACACATACAAAGATAGATTAGCACACAAACATTGGGGGAAAAAAATTGTCTTGCATTGAGCATAGATGCAGTTAGTTGGGCTGTTTTTGTAGCAGAGCTACAAATCAATGTCTATCAGGATGGTTTAAAAAGGTACATTGTACACCTATATAGGCACTCTGACTTTCCTGTTAGCACGGTAAACGTGATTATGTTAATTACCCCCACATCATAATAAATTAGTGTTTAGCGCGTTATTGTAACCAGTGCATATGACATGTTTTCACGTATCCCACAAATATTCCAAAAACCTTTATAATGTATTCGACAACACACAATTTTTTTTTCAATTAATTTATTTAAGCAGAGCGCAGTAGTTATTCGGTAATACCCAGTTCGTTTTGTAAACGTTCAATTTCTAGCAGTTCGCGCCTATGCTGCGCCTCTAGCAAGACCGTATGGGCCATGATCCTTGCTTTGTTCTGCACCTCATTGTGCGTCCAAATATTTTTTTTTCGCTTTAAGGTGCGGACAGACAGGACGCGTGCGTCGGGCGTGCGTAAAGTACAAGCGTACGTCATGCGGTTCTCACGCGTAAATAGCGAACACACTGGACGCGTCTGCCACGCGTCATATTTCTCATGAAGACTGCTTCCTCTGTGTCTGTCTGTGTGTGTCTCTGTGTGTGTGTCTCTGGGTTGTGTCTCTGTGTGTGTCTGTGTCTCTGTTGCTGTGTGTGTGTCTGTGTGTGTATCTCTGTGTTTGTGTGTGTGTCTCTGTGTCTGTGTGTGTGTCTCTGTGTGTGTCTCTGTGTCTGTGTCTCTGTGTCTGTGTGTGTGTCTCTGTGTGTGTCTGTGTGTGTCTCTCTGTGTGTCTGTGTGTGTGTCTCTGTCGTGTGTCTCTGTGTATTTGTGTCTCTGTTGCTGTGTGTGTGTCTGTGTGTGTATCTCTGTGTCTCTGTGTGTGTGTCTCTGTGTTTGTGTGTGTGTCTCTGTGTGTGTGTCTCTGTGTCTGTGTGTGTCTCTCTGTGTGTCTCTGTGTCTGTGTGTGTGTCTCTGTGTCTGTGTGTGTCTGTGTGTGTGTCTCTGTGTGTGTCTGTGTGTGTCTCTCTGTGTGTGTCTGTGTGTGTGTCTCTGTGTTGTGTCTCTGTGTGTCTCTGTGTATTTGTGTCTCTGTTGCTGTGTGTGTGTATGTCTGTGTATCTCTGTGTCTGTGTGTGTCTGTGTGTGTGTCTCTGTGTTTCTGTGTGTGTATGTGTGTGTGTCTCTGTGTCTGTGTGTGTCTCTGTGCGTGTCTCTGTGTGTGTCTCTGTGTGTATATGTGTCTGTGTGTGTCTCTTTGTCAGAGACACAGAGACACAGACACACACACAGACACACACAGAGACACAGACACACACATAGAGACACACACAGACACAGAGTCACACACAAAGACACACACAGAGACACAGACACACACATAGAGACACACACAGAGACACAGAGTCACACACAGAAACACACACAGAGACACACAAAGACACACACATAGAGACACATACAGAGACACAGAGACACACATACAGACACAGAGACACACACAGAGACACACACACAGACACACACAGACACATACAGAGACACACATAGAGACACACACATACACACACACAGACAAAGACACACACACAGACACAGAGACACACACAGATACCGACACAAAAACACACACACATACACAGAGACACACACACAGACATGGAGACACACACACAGAGACACCCACATAGAGACACAGAGGCACACACAGAGACACACACACAGACACACACAGAGACACAGAGACACACATACAGACACAGAGACACACACAGAGACACACACAGAGACACACACAGAGACACACACACATACACAGAGACACACACACAGACACCGAGACACACACACACAGACACACAAATAGAGACACAGAGACACACACAGAGACACACACAGAGACACACACAGAGACACACACACAGACACACATACAGACACAGAGAAACACACATAGACACACACAGAGACACACACAGAGACACACACACAGACACATAGACACACACACAGAGACACACACAGAGACACACACATAGACACACACAGACACACACACAGACACAGAGACACAGACACACACTTAGACACAGAGACACACCTACATACACAGAGACACACACAGAGACAAACACAGAGACACACACACAGAGACACACACACAGACAGACACACACAGAGACACACACATAGACACAGAGAAACACATACAGACACCGAGACACACACATAGAGACACACACAGAGACACACACATAGACACACAGACACAGAGACACATGCAAAGTCAGGCAAAGTCAGGCAAAAGCCAAGCGTTACCATGCGTCAAGCGTAAATAATCGCTCCAAAAGCGATCCGTGACGCACGCGTGACGCACGCGCGACAAACGCACGCGCCAGTGTGTTCGGGTTCTCTTTATTACATACGTTTTGATTTTTTACGCACGCGCGACGCTTGACGCACGCGCGAGATACGCGTCCGGTGTGTTCGCAGCTTTACATGTCTCACTGGAACTTTTCAGAAAATCAATGAAAGCTGCACGTTCCTCCCTGTCGCTGGTGGTGCGATGGGCTGATTTTGTCCGTGATCTGTTGGCGTGTGGACCTCTCGACCAACACTTGCGTGCCGACCCGCTTGTCGCATCAGCTGGACTGTGTCGCGTGTCATCAGGATCTGCGGTCACACTGACATGACCATCGTCTAAGTCTGCCACAACCACAGCCGCTGAGAGGTCAACTGTGTGCGAAGAAACTGCATAACATTGTAACAGTAATATTTGTTTAACAGCTATAATGACATGGAAGTGTGCACGTGAATAATTTGTGTTATACACAAACTTTTTATGCTAAACCGGTTGTTGGGTGCTCACATGGTTGATGGAGATTGTTACTCATGGGTTGAAACTGGGAAACGAAAGCGTACACAACGTAGTAAACACCTTGACCGTAGGCGGCCCCTTTTTTGCCAACAACCAGAATGGTGACAGAGGTATTTTTTTCTGCAAATTGGCCCTGCCAACTTAATGTCTGTACAGCCACTACTACTGTATTACCCCCCCCACTAAAAATAGTGGTAGGCTGCCATAACAACAGTGAATACGGTCTATTGAGGGTTTCAGTAATTGAAGTTACAGAAACCCTACCTGGCAGAGAGAACGGTTCGCTCAAAGCAATGACCCCACTGGTTGACGGGTGTGGCACAGGGGTCGACAAAGACGTCGGTCGACCGACGTGGCCCATGGAAAAGGATCGTGAGAGGAAGTCGCCGTGCATGTGCTCCTCCTCTGTCGTCAGGCAGGGAGTGTGCAACCCCAACTCGCTGACTCCTTCAATCTGTGAGGGTGTGATGAAACTGGCTGGGGAAGGGACTGTAATGTAAAACAGTAAATATGTGGTAATAAACCCCTAACAAAAGGAACACACTTGTTAAAATCAAACAGTAAAGTGACATATGTATTTCGGTGTGACGCAAAACTATTGACACCTAAAAGTGAAATAAATTGGAGACAGACATTTGTGAATAGCAGCAAATATATTTTGTCATAAAATAATTTTTTTGCCATTGTAATAAATGTGGATTTAACTATAGCGTTTCAATTTTGTGTTTTTTGTGCTCTAAGTGGGTTCATTTGAGTTATAAACATGGGTCACATTTGGGGATTTCCAGTCCTCATTTAATTGATCAATCTTAACACTGATATTTTGGGGACCTAGCAAAGTACCCTTTCGAGCTAGCAGCAGCATGAAAATTCAAACAATGGTCAATAAATAACACATTTAAATGACCATTTAATTTTTAGACGTCACAAGGATATTTAGAAAGTGTAGTTTAGAGGTTTGCAATCAAGTCAAATCTTCTGAATGTGCAGAGGCACAGAAAACATGAACTGATTTGCAAACTGTCAACATGAGCTTGTAGGTGAACATTTTATGTACGTCATAGGCTGAAATTCATGGCAATTTTCTCAGTTAACTTACCAGTTACTCCATGGATGAGGTTTGATTCTGCTCCTACGATTTGCATGACAGCCTCCTCGTACGGTAAGGCAGCCTACGGAGGACCTCCTCCAGTCTTGAGTGCCCTTCTTTGCCGTCCTATCACTTCGGATTTGAGTGTCTTCCACTTCTCCTTGACCTCGACCCGTGAATGTTTGGCCACACCGCACAAATTAACAACTCTCTTCACTCGCTCCCAAGCATTGGTTTTTTCCTGCATCGTGATCCGGTTGTTGAACGATCCGAACAAAATTAATCTGTCAATCATAATTTTGTCCAACATAACACGGACCTCACCGTCACTATAATTCGGCTTCCGCACGCGTTTGTTTCCCTGGACAGAGTCGCTTGGAGAAGCCATGGTATTCAGGACGGTTGTGTTAATAAAGCAATAACGTATATCAAAACTCCCAATTCGTCTCAATAATATCCACCGTCGTAATAACACTCACAAGTTGAAAGAAAAAAAAACACATCGAACCGAAATGGAGTCGGCCGTCCTACCTGCCGCTGGTTCTCAGCGACAATGTTGTCCTATACGGGTGATCGCCGCCAATAGGCTCAAAGGGATTCCCCACCTGACGAAATCAGGTCACGGTTAGCTATCCGCCGCGGCTAGTACATTGGTGCATACCGATTCACACACCTCTCCAACCCGCTAACCGGTGCTAGCGCCTTAGCTCCGGCTAAGCCTATCACCGATTCGTGCATATGGCCCCAGTTCTTTCCCTATCCCAATAATGCTGTTAAACCAAACTTGAAGGGACCCTAGAAATCTGTTTGGATTAACTGATCATTGGTTTAACCAAGCTTTGGCTTCGACTTTGACTTGGCTTTAGCAAAAACGTGGGTGCATTATGAATGTAATATACAATGTATATTGACACTTTTATTATTGTTTTTTATGTATATACAGTATAACCCCGTAGTATTTTGCCGGGCCGCCAACAAAAGTTTGGATTAACCAATCGTTTGGTTTAACAGAGCTTGGTTTAACGGGGTTATACTGTGCCAACTCACGCATACATGCATATATACATGCATACATATATACATATACACACACTCATTGGCGTACAGGTCCTGAAATGGAAATATAAGAAAGCTATGCAATCATAAAATACTTTAAATCCTATTTTGCTGTAGTTATATCGGTTATTAAAAAAAAAAAAGTTTTGGATTAAGCCACAATTTTTTCCACCCCGAGCGTGGAGAAGTGTAGCCGTTTATTCAACCCGAGTCTGTAGGATGTGCGCTCGGGTCACCCAAGTTGATTAATCGAATACGCCCACGGGGGCAGGTCGGGGCTGGATTGTGCGGAGGATATGGGCTTCGTGGGGAGGGCGGCGGTCAGTGGTGAGCGGGCGGCTGTTTTTGGTGATGTGCGCGTGCGCCGGCTGGCCTCACTGCCCGGCCGCCGAGAAGGGTCCACAGCGGCGAAAGGAGCAAAAACGGCTGACCACTGGGTCATATCGAGCATACCCTTGCAGGATGAGTTTCCCATTCTTTAAGTCCTGATATTATGTGATTTAAACAGAAGTCGATGTTGATCAATTTAAAATAAACTTCAAGCACTTTAATCTGTGCAAAAGATACATATATATGTGTAAATATGTCTGAACAAGAAACTACTAAAATAATAATGTGATCTTTCCATAATTTTAGCAAATCAGAGCTGTTCTTTTCGATTGCAAATGGCCGCCCCTTATGGGGGCCGCCATTTGCAATATGTTATACAACCATCGTTTCGGTGGAACAAAGTAATAATAAAGTAATAATATTTCATTTGTGCACCTTGTTTATGCCAAATTGTTCTTTATTTCTTTTAATTTTGAGTAAAGATTCTATGGCAGCGAGCATTTGTTTTGATATATTATTAAGCAATCGCTGACTCCGAATACCTTTGTAATGGAAACACGTTCAAACGAGTTCAACCATGGCTGGTTGGGTTGCAGCCATGGCTGGTTGGGTCGCAGCTGTGGCTGGTTGGGTCGCTCCGTAGAGCGCTGAATATGCTTATGCGGCCGCCTGCAGGGACACTAACGCGCGGCGCTCGGCGCACTGACACTGACAACATGACCAAGACTAATCAAATCAATCAAGTTCTGACTGCACAGCGAGTGCAGAGAGTAATACAGTACAACCCCGTTAAACCAAGCTCGTTTAAACCGAACGATCGGTAATCCAAACTTTTTTCGGTGGCCCGGCAAAATGCTACCCTTTATCATATAAAAAAGTTGGTTAAACCAAAGTCGGTTAATCCAAAGTATCGGTTAATCCAAACACAATTGTCAGCCCCAGGCCACTTCCGGTACAGTTAAACCAAACTTTCATGTGGTTTTAAAGTCATCTGAGACTTTGTTATATGATAAATGGTAGTATTTTGCCAGGTCGCCAAAAAAGTTTGGATTAACTGATCGTTTGATTTAACCGAGGTTGGTTTAATGGGGTTAAACTGTATACACATAAAAAAAACAATAATTATAGTGTCCACATACATTGTACATTCATAATTCACCCCCGTTTTTGCCAAAGCCAAGTCAAAGTCAAAGCTCGGCTAATCCAAACAAATTTCTAGGGTCCCTTCAAGTTTGGTTTAATGGGGTTATACTGTAGTACTATAAGTAAAAATATTAGTATTAGTATTACTGCTACTTCTACTACTAGTACTAAAATTAAAGCTGCATAGTCCGATGAAAATAGGAAATTTTCAAACCCAAAACCATTATCTAGATTTGATTCTACATCTCCAACTTAGATACTGGTGCACATATTAAGCACTTGTTGCCATATAGAAGGGCACACAGAGCCAATTTAATAGAACCTGTTACTGCAGAAGCCTATGGTGTCAGAGTTTTGGCGTGCTTGCCAACATTATTTGTGGATGGTTGCACTTCAAATACCTCAAAGGATAGACATTTAAACAGCTCTAACAATCAACTTAATATATTTAACTCAGAAAATGACAGAAACTCAAAACCATCGGACTATGCAACTTTAATATTAGTTTATTACCACCAACACCACGACCGCCACCACCATACCCCACTACTACTACTAGAGCTGTGTTTACACGGGAGATTTAAAACGCCACATATGAAACGCCTTGCCTAGATCGACTCACATTTGCCGTGTAGACGCGGTTCTGTGGCGTTTTAGGGCTGAATCGCTTCATATGAAACGCCTCATCTATACCACCTCGGGAGGTGGTTTATTTGAAGCGATTCAGCTGGTTCCCGGGCGGCGATAGTATAAAATAGTAGGGCTTGCCAGCAACAGATGGAGCAGTAACTAATCGCTTGTACCCGGCAGTGTTAGGGCCCAATTAGGCCGAAATCTATTAAATGCGATCATATTTAACAGAATTACATCCTCAAATAATGAAATTTAAATAAATTAACCTTAAATTCCAAGCGATATTACCGTAGCAGCAACATCGGCGTCGAATCACCAAGTGTAAACAAAACAAACAGCAGTGCTAGCCGGCTACAGGCGCCTGCTGATTCCCGGCGTCGACACACTTTTCAACTCCGCCGTGTAAACATCTGTCTGAAACGCTTCATATAAATCGCCTTGTCTAGAACGTTTCACAATTCCCCGTGTAAACACGGCTTAGTACTACTATTACTCGTACTACCACCATCCCGGCTCCAACTCCCAACCTCGCCCCTAGCCCCTTCCACCTCACCCCCATCCGCGCATTCACACACACGCACACACACTGACACACTCAAACACACTCACGCACAGACACGCGCACGCGCACACACCCACGCGCACACTCACACACAGGCTGCACGCGGAAGGAAGTAAGGCGGGCAGCAGACGCGGAGGGACGCGCGCTCCAATTTTCCGAAAGTGCATTGGAGCGCCAGTAGGGGGCGCGTAAGCGTGTGAGCGTGTGAGCTTGCGTGCGTGCGCACGCAGTTTGCCCGCGTCAGTGCTGCTTCGTTCGGCACCAACGACCGTCCACCCCCTCCCGCGCAGCCACACCGCAGCACCTCACACCGCGCCGCCCGGCGCCCGCGCTCCGATTAACAGCGGGCAGTCAGTCCGCACCGCGCCGCCTCAAGAGGCCTACAGCCCGCCGCACCCAGCCGTCACACTCAGCCGGAGGAAGACGACGTAGTCACCGCCCGGCCCCACCCCGCCCCGCGTCGCAACGCCCACGGCCCGCCCGCCCACCGCCCGCCCACCGCCCGCCCTGTCCTGCCCTTCTCTAGGTTCTGATTCTCACAGTCGGCTCGGCATTGATATACTCCTGTAGACCCGTGCGTTTCCACATAGAACGTGTAGTTACCCCCACACCCACTCCCACACCCACCCCATCACCCAACCGTCGAACAAGCGTCCCGGCCGGCATCATGACGCCCACTGAGGACGGGGTGAACGGGATCACGCCTAACGGCAACGGGACCTCCTCCCCCGGATCCCCGGTGAATGGGGACGCGCACCCGGAGAAGCCTGGCCACACGGAGGAGGTCGAGGAGATCTGCGCAGGGCCGGTGTTGGAGGAGCGTGAGACATGGTCCAACAAGATCCAGTTCCTCCTGGGCTGCATGGGCTTCTCCGTGGGGCTTGGCAACGTCTGGCGCTTCCCGTACCTATGCTACGCGGACGGAGGAGGTGAGTGCTAGCGGTTGCTATGCGTGCGAGTGTAGTCACTGTAGGTGTCTTAATGGGTCATATATCAATGCTGATAAATTATGAGTATGGTAAATAACGTACAATTTTATTTATTTTTTACCTTTGTCCTTGTGGTTTATTTTGGTGGAGTTGTAAGCAATGGGGTTATATATATATATATATATATGTATATATATATATATATATATATATAATTATATACTTATATTTAAACATATAGGTTGTATAGCACGTATAATGATATATATCTGTGTATATATGTGTGTATATATATTACCTGTATATTTATCGGTTAATACATAACCGATAATATATAACCGATAATACATAACCGATATATGCATAGACATATGTATATATTTAGATATATATCATATATATATTATATATCATTGTTAGATATATATATGCGCATATGACATGACATATATATATATATATATGACGATACATGTGTATCGGTTATATATATATATATATGTATATATATATATATATATACATATATATATATATATGCTCCCCGCCTCGAAACGCCAACAACAGTGACCAACACTAGCTCCTTCATGATAAGCAGTGAGCAGTACTTTAAAGCAGTGGGCGCATGCATGTACAAGGTCGTCGGGCCCGTCATGATGATGCTGGGCGAGGTTGCACCGGCGAGCTGAGTTGAAGGCCGGAAAGGGGCGCTCGCGCGCCCCCGCCTCTTTGCGCCTGCGCGCCGCTGGTTTGTTGTTGTTGGTGTCTCGGCCCGTGCCCCGCCCCTTCCTGTCATCAGCGGCGGGGGCGGTCGCCGGCATGTAGTAGGTAAGCCTCTCGTGCTTGATGTCATGCCTGTCACAAATCTCCGAAATTTTTACACACAAACACATTAAAAGAGAGAAACCTAATTTTTTTTTAAAGAGGCGGAGGGTAACTGCACTCTCCCTGCTTACAAAACAAATCATCACACATCTATCAAATTAGCACACACACATTAAAACTGTCAATTAAAAGAGAGAAACAGAAATAAAAAAGGGGGTGGGGTAGAGTAAAATAATAATTGTCAATGACAACAATATTATGACATGTATTTTAAAAGGCCGCGTACTGAGTTAGCAGTTTACTCCGCCCCCTCACCCCCCCCCCCCCCCACCATCCATCACCACCGCCGCATCTTCAACAACAAACAAACCACATCCTCAACTGGAACTCTTATTTTATTATCAGCGCGCTCTGATATCGCCCAAGTACTATCTGCTTTGGCAACCCGCTAGGTGGCACCCCGACCCTCACCCGAAACCCTAACCTTCCACGCACGCGAAGTCGGGTTTGGGGGGGAGGGGGGGGGGGGGGTCAGCCGTGCACACGGGGCCGATCACCGAGGCTCGGGTGGGCGTGGTGAGTGAGTGAGTGGGTGGGTGATTGTGTGTGTGTGTGTGTGTGCGCGCGCAGTTGCTGACTCATGCTCGCGAGTTTTGTTTGCTGTTGTTTTACGTCCTAGCAACACTTAAGGTCATATCAGGACATGTACCAACTTGTGACAGTGTGCACTCATGGCGACTTTAGAGTGCTGCCCCACTGGGAGACCAGGCCACCAGCACCATGACCCTGATATCCCACTCAGTCACATTATCCTGACACTAAGCCAACCAGTCCTTGCCCTATTCTAATAATGCTGAGCGCCAGGCTAGGAAGCGACAAGTATCAATTTTTTTAAGTCATTTGGTTTGACTCGACCAGGGTTGGAAGCCCACAAACCCATGGGTTTGGATCCCCCGATCTCCCAAAACAGGAGACGGACGCTCAACTCATTCGACCATCCCATCTGGTCCCTGCTTGCAAGTAGACTTGACTGGTAAGTGAGATTGAGAGAACCTGGCGACTGGTTGCAGCAGCAAGAAGCCCATGTCTGAGTCTGATGGTGCTGTCACATTACGACGCTTCTCGTCAGTGCGCCGCCAATGCGCAAAATCACTTTTAATCGTCGAGAGACGTCAAACTTTTCAGCGTCAGTGCAACGTATTGGTAGCATGCGGCCGACGTTGTGGTAACGTATATCGACGCGGGAGAAAAAAAAACAAAAAAAGTTTGGCGAAACATTTGGGAACAAGTCTCACGCATGCGTGGCGTGTGCCTAGCGTTCACATAATGTTATGCCAGCGCGGTTAACGTATCTCAACGTGCCCCTAACATCGCCATAATGTTGGCACCCGCGTGACGCCGCCCGCCGCTAAACATCGACATATATCAACGTATACCAATGCGTGCGTAATGCTCATGTATTGCACACGTAACACTTCCTGACGTATCCCGACATAGCGCCAAAAAATCACACACATCGACACACGTTGGCGAAAAGTGTCGTAATGTGACAGCACCATGAGTCTGAGTCTGAGAGCGTCTGGATCGTGTCTGTGCAGCCTTATGACACAAAACGGCGCCGCGCAACACAACACAAGACAAGACAACCCAACAAGCTGCCACTAGCCCGCGTTCCCGCCACGCATGTACCCGTAGTGCTGCGCCTGCGTGCTGCTAGCTGCTGCTAGTCATGTCACCGCGCATGCGCTGGTGCCGGTAGTGCTGCTCGTACGATGCGTGCTGCTCGTGGCGCCGTCTCTGGTGCTGCACACACCGGTACCTGAATAGGCATAGTCTACACATCCTCTGTGTGTCTGTCTGTGTGTCTGTGTGTGCAGTTTGTTTTGGTGTATTTTAAAGCTGCATAGTCCGATGAAACATCCAATTTTCAAACCCAAAACAATTATCTACATTTGATTCTACATATCTAACTTAGATAATGATGCACGTATTATGAAGCATTTGCTGTCACATATCAGGGGAATACTGAGTCAATTTAATAGAACCTGTTACTGCAAGAAACCTATGATGTCTACAGGTTTGGCATGTTTGCCAACATTAACTTTACATGTTTGAACTTCAAATATCTAAAAAATTAGCCATTTAAAATAAAAGGTTGTTTTTTTTCAAATTAAAGTAAGGTAGATTATAATGATCAATTTAATATATTTATCTCAGACAAAAGCTCCAAACCATCGGACTATTCCACTTTAAGTCTCGTACTCGTAGAGTTGTTGTCATCACATTCGGTGTTCACCGTTACCCGCCACGCCGAACAGCTCTCGTATCACACTATCAGGCCACTTGAAGAAGAGGCGCCAAGCACTCATAATGGTCGCCCTTCCCCTACACCTCCTCCCCAACTGGGCGCAGTGGCCTAATCGGCAGAGCGTGGGCCTCGTGCGCGGAAGGTGGGGAGTTCGGTTCCTGGCCGAGTCAAACCAATGCCTTATAAAATTGATGCTTGTCCCTTCCTAGCCTGGCGCTCGGCATTAATAGGATAGGGCAAGGACTGGTTAGCTCAGTGTCAGGACGATGTGGCTGAATGGGATATCGAGTCATGGTGCCGGCGGCACGATAAAGTCACCATGAGTGCACACTGTCACAAGTCGGTACACGTCCTGATATGACCTTAGATGTTGCTAGGACGTAAAACAACAATAAACAACACACAAAACACTTCCTCCTTTCTGGAGCTGGTAACAAAAAAAGAAATATTACTCACCCGGTCAGTGAAATAAAATGGTTACGCTATTGGGATTCCCTAAATGTGTTGCAAATGAGTTGAGTGCTCGCCTCAAGTTTTGGTAGGTCATGTGATTCGAACCCCTGGTTGAGTCAAACCAATGACTAAGGAGATTGATACTTGTCACTACCTAGCCTGGCATTTGGCATTCCTAGGATAGGACAATGAGCAGTGGAATGAGGAAGACTAATTGTCTGTGATTGAAATTTACCCCGCTTAATCAACTAATGTATTAAAAAAATAACAGGAAAATGTGCTGCACATAATAGTAGCAGTAGTAGTAGTAAACATGTTCTATTAAATTGCCTCAGTATTCTCTTCTATGTGGTGACAAATGTGTAATAAGTGCACCATTATCTAAGTTAGATATGTAGAATCAAATCTAGATAATTGTTTTGTTTTTGAAAATCTGATGTTTTCATCAGACTATGCAATTATAATCATTTGTTGCTATTAAGTCAATTTAATAGTATCCATTACTGATGAAGCCTTTTTTTGTCCAACAATTTGAAGTGTACTCCAACTTGACATTTCCATGTCTTCATTTCAAATATCTCTAAAATTGTCCATTCATAATGAAAGTTATTTAAAAAAAAGTATGGTAGATTGTAATGATCAACGTAAGATATTGATTTCAAAATATGGCAGGAAGTAAAATTACCATTGAACCAGGAAATTCTAAATCACACCTTGTCTTAGCGATGGTTGAATAAAAAAAAAAAAAACAATTCTCGCCGTGAATATGGCCTATGATGCCGACACGGCGTAAAGAAACCACCAATCAATCAATCAATCAATCTTTGCAATCATCCGACAGGTGGCGTTCTGAGAAATCAAAGAAATCAAAGAAATGCTTGTGATTGATTGATTGATTGGTGGTTTCTTTACACCGTTTCGGCTGCATAGGCCATAGTCATGGGGAGAATTGTTTTTTTGTTGTTCAACCATCGCTTCTACATATAATGTAAAAGCATACAATCAATTATGTGTCGATAGACACTCATGAAAATAAAAAGCTCAGAATCATATAATTTGTGGTCAAGGTACATAACATTCTAGATAAAAGTACAAGGTTATTAATTGACGGAACTATTATTATTTTTTTTTTGATGGGATGTTTATGCTGTCCATAGCATACAAGCTTGGATGATCGAGCTTGTTTTCAATGCTGGGCAGTTATCGGTCTGTGTTTCTTAAGATTATGGTTTGTGGTTAGTGATCTATGTTAGTGTTTTGGGATTTTCTTGGTAAGAGTCTTCCTCTTTTATTTCTTTATTGATTTAATCAACCATCAAATGCTTGTGGGCTGTAGCTAAATATAATTCTATATTTGTTTGTTTAAATCTGCCTAAGTTAATTCCCCTCTGTACATGAACACTAATATGCCCTAGATGCAATATTGACATCATTTATGCTAGGAACCCATTTGTAATATAAGAACAGCTTGGAAATGGATATTTAGGGTTCTGCTGGTGGTGGGTGGTGAGAGGGTGGGAATGTGGTGGGAAAGCTTGTTTTATTTAACGATGCCTCTAGAGCGCATAGATCTTCGTATCATCGGCTTTGGACATCAAACATATAGTCATTCTGACATATTTCTTTGGAGGAAATCCACTGCCGCCACATAGGCTACTCTTTCTGATAAATAGCAAGGGGTCTTTTATATGCACTATCCCACAGACAGCACAGCACATACCACAACCTTTGATGAACCAGTTGTGGACCATAGGTTGGAATGGAAAATAGCCCAAACTGCAAATGGATCCACCGAGCAGGAGCGATCGGATGACCGACACCTTCACAGGTGGACACACTACCGCCTGAGCTATGAGCGAATGTGGTGGGCGTGGGAGGGCGGGGGTGGGTGGGAGGGATGAGGGGGGGGGGGGTTCTCCAGTGAGGTGGGATTGGGAGAAGGTGGGTGGAGGCTAAGCCACGGGTGGTTCACTTCTAACAGGAAATCAACACACACTTCATGGGTGGTGCACAACTAGATAGCCATCATCCACACTTGATTATTAGCGCCCCCCCCCCCCAAAAACACAACCCCCCCCCCCCCCCCCCCCCAGGTATCCCTGTCTTACTTACTGCCCTGGAATCAAATGACTAACAAGTACACAACCAGACTGGATGGTCGAATGAGTTGAGCGTCTGTCTTCTGTTTTTGGAGATCAGAGGATCCGAACTCGTGGGTTCGAACCCTGGTCGAGCCAAAGCAATGACTTAAAAATTGATACTTGTCGCTTCCTAGCCACGTGCCCAGCATTATTAGGAGAGGGCAAGGACTGGTTGGCTCAGTGTCAGGATAATGTGACTGAGTGGGACATCAGGTCATGGTGCTGGCTGCCTGGTCTTCTAGTGGGGCAGCACTATAAAGTCACCATGAGTGTGCACTGTCACAAGTCACTACCCATCCTGATATGACCTTAGATGTTGCTAGGATGTAGAACAACAACAAACAACAAACAACAACAACAAACAACAACAACAACAACAAAAACTAACAAGTACAACATAGAGTACATTACTGAGCAGGCAAGCGTGGCCAAAGGTTGGACCACTGTGGGTTAAATAATCTTGGCATAAAAGATTATGCATCACATATGCGGGAAATGTGTTATTCAAACAAAAACAACAACGAGATACTGAGTTATCTATTCAATGTGATGGTTTTTAATTATAGGTAGGGTCAGGGTACTGTGATTTAAAAAATGGACAGGCAACACAACTGAGATTCAGTGACAAAGACAACACAACTGAGATTCAGTGAGTCTAACAGCCTGGGCTGTTACTAGTTTGACCATTTTGTCAAAGTTTGTCCACACAGAAGCATAAACTAACACAACTACAGCTAGTTGAGATTCAATGAGTTTGCTCGCTTTAGCCACTGTGTCAAAAAATATTTTTTCTCCAATTTGGGAATATTTTAGACTGAGTAAATGTTTGTTGTAATAGAACTGCTGATGACTATGGTGTCAGAATTCCGACATGCTTTTATTTTGGCATGTTTAAACTTTAAGCAACTCTAAAGTTAGCCATATTAAATAAAAGTTACTTCAAGCTAAAGTAACGTAGATAATACCGATAATTCTAATGTCTTTATCTCAATAAATGGCAGAAACTCTGTCAGTGAGAGTCTAACCATTTGTTGAATTTTACAGTGGTGTTCTATTTGGCGGAGTGGTTAGAGTGTCTGACTTTTTTCTAGATTGGACTCCTATTTTGAAGGTCAACGGTTCGATTCACCATGCCCCCACTTCTACCAATTTGGATCCCCCCCCCCCCCCCCCCCCCCCCCCCCCCCCCCCCCCGCTGTGTATAACTTATAGCGTCATCAAAGACCAGTTGCTCTCATACCATGTCTATGTGGTGTAGGAGGTTAAAAATCCCTTGGGTCGGTAAAAGTGTAGGCTCGGGCTTTTTATCGACAAACTCTTTAATGGTGAAAACAAGACTATTGAGACTTATCCATGATAGGCAGTATAAATCTTCAAGAAAAAAAAAAAGTCAATTTCATAGAGCCTATTACTGCTGAAGCCCATGGTGTCCAGCATTTCAATGTGTACTGATAATTTTGGCATGTTTTCATTTCATATGTAATGTCAAGGGCATCATGCATAAGGAACATTTGTTTGTGCAATTATGCACTTAGTGGTGCGTTTTGCTGATACTGGCGAAACATCGGAAAAATGGTCCCATGTGAGAAGGCAGTGGCCGTCTTGATAGGGCGTAGTATATTGCTTCCCTTCCATTCCCTTTGCTTCCCTTTGCTTCCCTTCCCTTCACTTTGCTTAGCTTCGCTTCCCCTCGCTTCTCTTCCTTTGCTTTCCTTTGCTTTCCTTTGCTTTCCTTTGCTTCCCTTCACTTCCCTTCGCTTCCCTTCACTTCGCTTCCCATCCCTTCACTTCCCATCCCTTCCTATCCCTTCGCTTCCCTTCGCTTCCCTTCATTTCCGTTCGCTTCCCTTCGCTTCACTTCGCTTCCCTTCCCATCCCTTTGCTTCCCTTCACTTTCCTTCCCTTCACGACTCGCTTTCCTTCGCTTCGCTTCGCTTCGCTTCGCTTCGCTTCGCTTCGCTTCCCTTTGCTTCACTTCTTTTCCCTTCTCTTCTCTTTGCTTCACTTCTCTTTGCTTCCCTTCTCTTCCATTCTCTTCACTTCCCTTCACTTTCCTTTGCTTCCATTCCCTTCCCTTCATTTCGCTTTGCTTCCCTTCCATTCGCTTCCCTTCGCTTGCCTTCACTCTGCTTCCCATCCCTTCCCTTTGCCTTCCTTCGCTTCCTTTCGCTTCCCATCCCTTCCCTTTGCTTCGCTTCCCTTCCATTCCCTCCTCTTACCTTCGATTTGCTTCCTTTCACTTCGCTTCATCACTGTTCATGTCACCTTCCCATAAGTGGCGCTGGAAAATGACAGCCGACTTTTTAACCAGCTCTCTCGACTTTTACCTGCTCCATAATGTTCTCTGGGAATCAGTGAAATATAGCAGTCATGTTCACTCTTATTTGTTGCCATCCCACCTCTTCTGTCTTCTAGTTCTACCCACACCAGCCGCTGTGACGGTACTCTTACAAGATGACCTTCACAAGGTCAAATGATCACGGAACATGGTAGATAAAAGATTCACCCCGTACTTGTAGTACAGGGGTAAATACCAACCCTATATAAAAGCTGGCGAAAACTGCTTTAGTATGGAACAGGAAGTGGAATCTCTACTTCCAATATCAAATGGCTACTTGTTTTGGCACAGAGTTGGTGAAATGAGAGAGAATGCAAAAAGACAAGATGGCAGTGATAAACCACCGCAAATTTAACTTTTTTATTGCATTTAAGTATATGTTTTATTTTATTTTCCAACTCTAAAGTAGCGGTTAAATATGAAGACATACACAAAGAATATATTTTGCTTCTTAAATTAAGAATATATCAGTTCAGTTCATTTCCCCAGAATGACGAAATTCTTTGCCACCTTTTATATTGGGTTGTTTTTCACCCCGTACTAGAAGTACGGGGTGAATCTTTTATCTAGGGACATGGCCACACTGCTTCAGTTTAAGACCGCTGCAGTATGGTGAATGAAGAGGCAGTCCCCAGCTCATGGTTGGTTGGTGGCATGTCCTGGCAACATCTAAGGTCATATCAGGATGGGTACCGACTTGTGACAATGTACACTCATGGGGACTTTATAGTGCTGTCCCACTGGGAAATCAGGCCACCGACACTATGACCTGATATATCGCACTCATTCACATTATCCCGACACTGACCTAACCCATCCTTGCACTATCCTATTAATGCTGAGCGCCAAGCTAGGAAGCAACAAGTATAAATTTTGTAAGTTATTGCTTTGACTCGACTGGGAATCGAACTCCCGATATCCCGCATGGGAGGCCTGCGCTCTACCGATTGGGCCACCGCATGCGTGTTCCGAGCTTAAGGTGCATGCATCAGCTGGCTGCATGCTGATCTTATACAAACCCCGATATAAGCAACTTACACACAGCCATAAGGCGCATTCACACGTACAACGTTAGGCAGCCTTAGATGAGGTGAACTCGATGAGTTGAACTAGCAGTGCGTTCACACATACTGAATTGTGAAAGTGTGTCATGTTCACACATGCATGTTGAACCGGCTAATGGTGCTGTCACATTACAACGTTTCTCACCAACGCGTGTCGACGTGTCATGCTTTTAGGCGAAACGTCGGGAGACGTTGGAAAGCATTACCCGCGCGTTACCCGCACGTTACGCGCGTGTCGGTACACGTCGGTACACTTTGAGTGACAGCAATGGTCACACCCACGCGTCGGCGCGCGTTGATTGTTTTGCGCTTGCACAAAACTTTCGACGCGTGCCGACGCGTGCCGACGTGTGCATGCGGTCGTTCTGGGGACGTCAGAAGCACGTCAGGAACGTCAGAAGCACGTCGACATTGCTGGAATAACGTTATGCGAATGCTAGGCAGACGTTGCCACACGTTGCGGCAAATGGTTGCTTTGTTGTTTTACATCCTACCAACATCTAAGGTCATATGAGAACGTCACGCCACACGTTGGCCGCGCGCTACTAACGCGCTGTGCTGACGACGAAAACCGCCGAAAAGTTGGACGCGTCTCGACGCGTAGAAGTTATTTTGCGCGTTGGCAGCACGCCGGTGAGAAATGTCGTAATGTGACAGGGCCATATTAGATCGACCACCAGTAGGCCCTATATAGTTCCATACATACATACGTATGTACATACATACATACAAACATATACAAACATCCATACAAGCATGCATACACACATACAAACATACACACAAACATACATGCACACATGTATGCATGCATACATACATACATGCATACATGTATACATACATGCATACACACACCGACAGTGATATGCTTAAGCCAACTAAACAACTTGCGTTCACACGCACAGCTTAGGCCGACTCAGGCTAAGTTGCCTCATCTAATCCACCTTGCGAAGCGGTTTACAGGAGGCAAACTAGTTGAGTCGACTCAGCCCTAATTCACCTCAGCAGGCGTGTTCACACGTGTGTTTTGAGGCGACTTAGATGAGGCGAACTAGTTGAGGCGACTTCAGGTGCATGTGTGGTGAATGGGGCTTATATTATAGACATGGTTCTAAATTATATTCTGAATAACGAGGTGACTGAATCAAAGGGAAGTCGTGGAGATATCGCAACATTTATCGCCTGGATGGAATTGCTTGTTCTAGTACTG
Source organism: Branchipolynoe longqiensis (assembly GCA_030323885.1). Lineage (NCBI taxonomy): Eukaryota > Metazoa > Annelida > Polychaeta > Phyllodocida > Polynoidae > Branchipolynoe > Branchipolynoe longqiensis. The sequence continues at coordinate 48,693,307 of CM059191.1, read as the reverse complement.
ATCTACCCCCAAAGTCGTCATAATTGATTTTATTCACGCGAACAAATTGGCAAGGAAACTCACCATAAAAACAGAATAAGGAACTAAAACATCTGAACGGACCCTAGGCTTTCTGGTGTTAGAACAAGGTGTGGATTGCAGTAAGCCTTTTGTTTAGTGCTGCCTTCTTTTTTTGTAATTTTTTTTTTTTAAATTGAGGCTGTATTTATACTGTCCATAGCATATATCCCGGGTACCCAGGCTTGTTTTCAATGCTGGCTAGTTGTAGTGTTGGTGTTATCTTACCACACAGTACCTTCAGGTTGGTTGTTGGAGTTTTATGTCCTGGCATCATCTAAGGTCATATCAGGATATGTATCGACTTGTGACTGTGTAAACTCATGACGACTTTATAGTGCTGCCCCACTGTGAAATCAGGCACTCTGGCACCATGACCCGATATCCCACTGTCACATTATCCTGACACTGAGCTAACCAGTTCTTGTTTCTGTCCTATTAATGCGGGGCGCCAGGCTAGGAAGTGACAAGTATCAATTTTAAAGTCATTGGTTTGACTTGACTGGGAACCAAACTCCTGACTTTCCGCATGCGAAACCAGCGCTCTACGGATTAGGTCACTGCGCCCGCTATATAGGTTCAGGATTAACCGAATCAAGTTAGCAAAGCTATATCCGATTTAGTGGATTTAAAGTTGCATAATCCTACAAAGCCATAACACTCTCGAAATCACTCTTATTAAACATTTATTTCTATATAGGAGTTAATGTTAAGTCCATTTAATATAACCTGCCAATGCTCATCTAATCCATGATGCTCATCAGTTTAATTTGCCGACCAAATGTATTTAGCATATTTTCACTATACCCGTACATGTCTCAATAGACACACACTGCACGAGTGCAAACACATTGATGCGCGTCTATTCAAAGTTAAAGGATTTCATGGATTTGTTTTTGTCATGCCTCTGAAATAAAGTGGATTGTATTATTTTATGTGCATTCAGTCAGAATATGATCGTAAATTTTTATTTGTTTTTGTTGTACCTCTGAAATAAAGTGGGATTGTCTTATTTTATGTTCATTCAGTCTGAATATGATCGTAAATTTGTGCGCGATTTCAATCTTGAAATGGGGTGTGTGCTTCTATTGGTGTAGCGTTCTTCTATTGGGACATATACGGTATAATGAGTGAGGGAGCATGTGAGTATTATATGTAAATGTGTGTGAGTGAGAGAGAACATGTGTGTGAGTGTCATGTGTAAATGTCAATGAGTGAGTGTGTGAGTGATAGAGAGTGCGTGTTTGCATGTCATGTGTAAATATGTGTGAGTGAGGGTGTGAGTGAGAGAGCACGTGTTTGAGTGTCATGTGTAAATTTCAGTGAGTGAGTGTGTGAGTGAGAGAGAGTATGTGTGTGACTGTCATGTGTAAATGTGAGTGAGTGGGTGAATGAGAGAGTGTGTGTTTGAGTGTCATCTGTAAATGTCAATGAGTGAGTGTGTGAGTGATAGAGCATGTGTTTGAGTGTCATCTGTAAATGTGAGTGAGTGTGTGAGTGAGTGTGTGAGTGAAAGAGCATGTGTTTGAGTGTCATGTGTAAATGTGAGTGAGTGAGTGTGTGTTTGAGTGTCATCTGTAAATGTCAATGAGTGAATGTGTGAGTGATAGAGCATGTGTTTCAGTGTCATGTGTAAATGTGAGTGAGTGTGTGAGTGAGAGAATCTGTGTTTGAGTGTCATGTGTAAATGTCAGTGAGTGAGTGTGTGAGTAAGATAGCATGCATGTGAGTGTCATGTGTAAATATGAGTGAGTGAGTGTGTGAGTGAGAGGGCATGTCTTTGAGTGTCATGTGTAAATATGAGTGAGCGAGTGTGTAAGTGAGTGTCATGTGTAAATGTGAGTGAGTGTGTGAGTGAGAGAGAGCATGTGTTTGAGTGTCATGTGTAAATGTGAGTGAGTGAGTCAGAGCATGTGTGAGTGTCATGTGTAAATGCGAGTGAGTGTGTGAGTGAGAGCGCATGTGTTTGAGTGTCATGTGTAAATGTCAATGAGTGAGTGTGTGAGTGAGAGAGCGTGTGTTTGAGTGTCATGTGTAAATGTGAGTGAGTGTGTGAGTGAGAGCGCATGTGTTTGAGTGTTGTGTGTACATGTCAATGAGTGAGTGTGTGAGCGAGAGAGTGTGTGAGCGAGTGTCATGTGTAAATGTGAGTGAGTGTGTGAGTGTGTGAGTGAGAGAGTGTGTGTTTGAGTGTTGTGTGTAAATCTGAGTGAGTGAGTATGTGAGTGAGAGAGAGCGTGTGTGAGTATCATGTGTAATGTGAGTGAGTGTGTGAGTGAGAGCACATGTGTTTGAGTGTCGTGTGTAAATGTCAATGAGTGAGTGTGTGAGTGAGAGAGCGTGTGTTTGAGCATCATGTGTAAATGTAAGTGAGTGCGTGAGTGTGAGAGAGCGTGTTTGAGTGTCATGTGTAAATGTGTGTGAGTATGGACATGTGTATATATATATATATATATATATACGCGACGGAAACCCCAAATCCTCAGATTATGCAACTTTAAATTAAATACTATTTTGGTGTATTGTTTGGTTCAAGCAGATCACCACAATGTTACTACCGGCTGGTTATTTAGATCTCATTTATGCATATTTCATAATGGGATTGAGGCAATCACGTTATAAGCATTTGAACAAACACTTCAAGAGCATCCTTTTTTTGTTTAATTCAATAAGTCAAGCAGTACCAATTAGAGTTGCATAGACCGCTAAAAGCATAACATTTTTGAAAGCAAAACACTTATCTAGATTTTAACCGCGATATCCAAGTTAGATACTGGTGCATTTATTAAACATTTGTTGCCCCATAGAAGGGTATACTAAGTCAATTTAATAGAATTTGTTACTGCTGAAACCTATAGGGTCAGAGTTTTGACAAGCACGGCAAAATTACTTTAGTGCATTTGCACTTCAAATATTTCCCATGTTATTAATTTTAAATCAAAGTTACTTCAAACTAAAGAAAGATAGATAACAATGACCATTCTAATATATTTATCGCAGAAAGTGGCAAACACCCAAAACCATCGGACTATTCAAAAGAAAGGTCTATAAACCGGGTTCATCGGTTATTCTCCCTGTACAGGTATGCAGGTATGCAGGTATAGCAATACCTCAGGGAGTTTGACGCCCCTGCCCTGCAGAGTTGTAAACCACTGCCTTGTGGTACAGGTTCTTGACAGAGCCGAAGGCTAAGGGAGCAAACCCTGAACAGAAAACCATGTCACTGTGGCAGCATCAAGGGCGGTTGATGTATGGAACTCCCAACATCTCCCGACCAGCCACTGGAGGGACAAATAGTTTTGCACCTGTCTGGACATGTTCTTGCTGGTGTGAAACCTCTATTTGCTCCCCGAGAGAGTACCGCTGGTAACTTGCAAAATCCAGCAGCACTTCAACACTTTTGCAGGCAGCTTTCATGAAATGTATCAAGAGAAACCTGAAGCTGAGAGACAGTAAGACCGACTCATGGACATCACTCTCACAGCAGAGAGCTAAATGGAGAGCGTCAGTCAAGTAATGAAAGCAGTCTTTGTCGCATCGCAACCGACAGCATGATGATGATGATGATGACTGGATGTATGGCCGAATTGTAGAGCGCTCATCTCCCGTGTCGGAGGATCGTCGGGTCGCTCCCTGGCCGAGTCAAAGGGAAGACTTACAAAATTGAAACCTCACCATTACCGAGCCTGACGCTCGGCATTACTAGGATACTAGGATGAGGCAAGTACTGGTTTGCTTAGTCTCCGGATCATGTGACTGAGTCAGAAATTGCTGTCCCAATGGGGCAGCATTAGTAAGTCACTATGACAGTATGAGTGTCACAAGTCGGTGGCCGTCCTGATGTGAAGTTGACATGAACGCACGGCAAACAAACAAACAAACAAACAAGTAAACAACCATCAGTTGTGGGAGATCGGGGGATCCGAACCCATGGGTTCGAACCCTGGTCGAGTCAAACTAATGACTTAGAGATTGATACTTGTCACTTTCTAGCCTGGCGCTCAGCATTATTAGGATAGGGCAAGGACTGGTTGGCTAAATGTCAGGATAATGTGACTGAGTGGGATATCAGATCATGATGCTGGCAGCCTGGTCTCCCAGTGGGGTAGCACTATAAAATCACCATGAATGCACACTGTCAAAAGTCAGTACCGGTCCTGATATTACTTTGAATGTTGCTAGGACGTAAAACAACAAAACAAAAAGATCAGTTGCTCTCGCTGTGTTCTCGATGGGCACGAGAGAAGAGCAAACCATGAAGCGTGTCTCATTGCGAAAGTTATTCGGGGAACTAGGCCAGACATCGAAGACCAATATTGAACAGCTGGTGCCCAGTTGAGTGGCGAGAGAGAATGTAACGCCCAGTCACACCTACCAGAATCAGGGACCGGACGAGCCCCGGACCGTGATCCGGCGTAGTCCGTGGCGATCTGGAGTGATCCGTGGCTCATCCGTGGCTGGGCCTTGGTGATCCTTGGTGATCCTTGGTGATCTGTGGCTGGTCCGGCCTCATCCAGGGTCTGCCCCGGATGTTTTAAAATGTTTAAAACATCCGGGGCGGTCCAGGGAATATTGCGATCTGGGCTCGATCCGGCATCATCCAGGATGATACGGGTGTAATCCGGGGGTGGTCAGGGTATTCCGGGGGTGGACCGGGGGGGTAGTTCGTGTAGCGTCACGGCCAGTCCGGGGCTGTCCAAGCGTTTTTAAACCCGGATGAGCCCCATTTTAGCCACGGTTTAACCTGGACTAGCCCCGACATAGCCACAGACCACTCCTGGACTGCCCGGATAAGACCCGGACAAGCTGGATGACCACGGATCAGCCACAGATAGCCCGGTTTACCACGGATCAGTCCAGGATGAGCCCCGTTTTTGTATATATATATAGCAGGAGCAAGTCCACTTCCAGTCCGGGACTGATCCGTGACTACTCCATGGATACACCGGGTAGTCCGGGGGTGGTCCGGCTAGACCGGGGGCTAGACCGGGGGGCTAGACCGTATAGGTGTGACTGTGAGCCACAAAACGACCAAAGTAGCGATTTTATCGGGGGCTGTCCGACAGTCCAGGGGGTGGTCCGGGGGTGGTCCGGCTAAAAATCTGGGGCTCGTCCAGGTATGTGTAACTAGGATCTAAGTGAGAGACATACATAGAGAGAGGGAGAGAGAGTGAGTGAGAAAGTGGGTGAGAGAGTGAGAGAGAGTGAGTGAGAGAGAGTGAGTGAGAGAGAGTGTGTGAGAGAGTGAGAGAGAGTGAGTGAGCGCGAGAGAGAGTGAGTGGGTGAGAGAGTGAGTTAGAGAAGGAGAGTGTGTGAGAGAGCAAGAGAGAGTGAGTGAAAGAGAGAGGGAGAGAGAGAGTGAAGGCGCAAGCAAGTGAAAGAGGGAGGGGGAAAGAAGAGGGGAGATCGAGAGAAAGGGAGAGTGTGGAAGAGAGAGTGAAATATATGTGATTAGTATTGAATCGGAGTGAGATAGTGGAAGGAGAACGAGGGGGAGAGAGGGAGAGAGAGGGAGAGCAGATCGGTGTAGGCCTCCTCTTCGTATTCTTTGGTGTTTGTTATAGAATTGAATACGGAATAGGGAAATATGCATTTGTTTGTTTCGTTACGGAATCACCATCGTTGTACACCCTTGTTTCACCCTATAAGTGTAATGGGGAATTAATGGTCCTCTTATGTAATTGTTTGTTTTTTCACGGTTACGGTGAAGGTGTTACTGAATGTCATTCAAGAATACTGAAAATAGCATTGACAATACGGACAGCTGCGAGATGGGGTGAACAGGTTTTGGAGTGACAGCTGGGGGAAATGAGAGGGAGAAGGAAGGATGGCAGAAAGGGAGAGATATAGGGATATATATGGAGGGGGGGGGGGGGGGGGGCTGAGAGGGCAAATAAAGGGAGAGAGGGACAGGGCTGGGTGAGAATGGAACATACAGGAAGAGGGAGAGTGTGTGAGAGGCAGGGAGAGGGAGAGCGTGTGAGAGGCAGGGAGAGGGAGAGTGTGTCAGAGGCAGGGAGGGGGAGAGTGTGTGAGAGGCAGGGAGAGGGAGAGTGTGCGAGAAGCAGGGAGAGGGAGAGTGTGTGAGAGGCAGGGAGAGGGAGTGTGTGTGAGAGGCAGGGAGGGGGACAGTGTGTGAGAGACAGGGAGAGGGAGAGTGTGTGAGAGGCAGGGAGAGGGAGAGTGTCTGAGAGGGAGAGGGGGGGGGTTGGAGAGCGAGGGGCGGGATGATGCATACTGACTCGGCCCATGGATAACATATTACTCTTAGGACACTAAGGCGCGTCGTTACGATTTTTATCAGTTGAAGGTGATATTTCCGTAGCCGTGGGCAAAACCATCTAAAAATTAACATCCGAAGTGGGTCAGTCCAATATCAATATTACTACGCAGGGCTGGTCACCAGGCAAACAAAAACGCTCATTCGATAATTATTTAATCGAAAATGTGGATTTAATTATATTTCTATTTCCAATGACGATAAGCTGAATAATTAAAATCCAAATTGTCAATTAAGACATTGGATTTGTTTGTTGTTGTTTTAAGTCCTAGCAATATCTAAGCTCATATCAGGACGGGTACCGACTTGTAACAGTGCACACTCATGGCGACTTTATAGTGCTGCCTCACTGGAAGACCAGGCTGGCAGCACCATGACCTGATATCCCATTCAGTCACATTATCCTGACACCGACCCAACCAGTCCTTGCCCAATGCTAATAATGCCGAGCGCCTGGCTAGGAAGTGACAAGTATACATTTTAAAGTCATTGTGTAAAAATATACGGATTTTCGGTTAAGAATTATATATTGGCAGAGAGCATTATTATTCTTGGATACTGGAGTGGGACTGATATTATGTAATCTAAAGGTAACTAAAGTCAACAGAAGTCCACTCCCATTGTACATGATACTGAGTGAGGTAAACTATATGTTATCTACTAAGAGTAGAGTTGATGGAAATGTACATGATGCTGAATATATCTGTTATATATGATGTTTGGAGTTAATGAAAAGAGTTCCTTTGTAAGAAACAGTACATGATGGTTGAAATGTTCTCTTGGTGTTCATAAAGAATACAAAAGAGGAAAAGAATGATTTTACTATATACAAATCTGTAACTGTTGCAACATCCTGTCCACCCAAGACCACCGACTGACCCACCAGCCTAATTTGCATATGTATAGAGTGCACCACCTGCAGCTGGCTTGAGTGACAGCCCCTAATGGGGTGGTCACCCACCCAGTCTGTGGGGGAGTGTCTCATTGGCTGGCTGGGGAATGTCCGGTCACCTGACTCTCTTGGCCTATCCTGACCCACACACTAGTC